>CM064539.1:24607346-24732658 GCA_032716605.1 Paralithodes platypus
GAAGGGGACGGAATCCTTTTGTATATCAAAGATTTTCCAAATCCAATTTACTGAAAGATCAGTTCTGACTATCTACTGCTAGGAGCATTTTTGTTGTCTTTCTTTTTTCTATGTGAATGAGGGAGACAAAAGGCAAAACTGCCTGTGACGAGTGCCTCCCCCCAGAGTTAAAAGAGTGACAGGGCCAAAATCAGGGAATGTTCGAACCAAAATGTCTGGACACACTTAGTTTGAAACAATTTGAGTCATAGAATGAGGGAAAGATGGATTCCAGAGCTCAGCTGTTGAATAGAAGAATGATTGGGAGTAACGTTTCACTCTTGAGTTGGAGAGTTGTACAAAGTAGGGGTGGGATTGTGCGATTGAGGAGGTGGTATGCACTGAGAGAGCTCTGAGGAACACTGATTATTTTAGTAGCGATAGAATAGCGAGAGAGATGCAACATTGAGGCAAAGAAAGAGAGATTGCAGAGAGTCGGTGAGTGGACGGGAGTTAATGATATAAAATACTGTCCTTCTACTTTGTCTAGAAGTGCTGAGTGAGAGGATCCCTCCCACACATGTGAACACTACTCAATACAAGGACGCACTGTGCCCCAGTACAGAACAAGGTGTTGAGCAAGGGTAAAGAACACCTTGGGCTTGGGGCGGTTGATCACACCCAGTTTCATGGAGGCTGCGTTAGCAAGACTGGTAATATTGTCCTTCCAAGAGAGAGCAGAAGAAAAAGAGACACCAAGAATACTGAAAGAAGATAAAGGGTTGATTTCTGTATTGTTGATGAGTAAGGGATAGTCTCCTCTGGGAGTTCACAGCGGGTAGATAGATGGAGAGATTGGGTTTTGGAAGCATTAGAGGTAACAAGGTTATCACTGCCCCAATTGGTAGTTAGATCAGAAGATAAGTGTTGTATCGCTTCATCACGTTTGCTTTTGAGGGATTGCTGACTGGGGTGTTCTGGGAAACTAATTAAATAGTGTAAGGTAGAGTCGTCTGCATATGAATGGATAGGACTGGAGGTACAGTTGAGAAGATCATTTAGAAAAATTAGAAAGAGAATAGGAGATACGACAGATCTCTGAGGAACATCGGAGTTGATAGGATGAGGAAGTGAACGATGGCCATCCACAGCTGCAGCTATCGAATGACCAGAAAGGAAATTAGAGACAAAGGCACAGATAGAGGGTTAGAAACCGAAGGAGAGTAGTTTAGAAATTAGAGATTTATGCCAGACTCTATTGAAGGCCTTCGATGTGTCTAACGCAGTAGAAAAGGTCTCACCGAAGTCCCGGAAGGAGAATGACCAAGAGTTACTAAGATATGAAAGAAGATCACCAGTAGAGCGACCCTTAAGGAAGCCATACTGGCGATCTGAGAGTAGATTATGAGAAGATAAATGCTTAAGCAATTTGGAAGTAAGAACAGTTTCAAAAACTTTAGAGATACAAGAAATGAGAGCAATTGGACTATAGTTGGAAGGTTGAGAGTGGTCACCCTTCTTTGGGACAAGTTGAATGAGAACACAATACCTCAACCTAGGTTACTCTATAAGGTTGTTCTGGTGTACAGCAGCCTCCATAACAAAATGCCGAAAAGGATGAACTTCTGCACATTTGACCAAGTGGTCTTTCATTGCAACAAGTAGACTAAGAGCTCAGCTAATCGAAGTTTGTATAATATTTAATGGGTTTATCGATGTTGATTATAACAAGATCCTTAGCTTCAATGTGAATACAACACACAACCTTGACTGGAAATTATAATTCAAAAGGTTCAGGACTAGCGTTTGGGGAAACAATTTCATATATAAGATTTGTTCTACCTGTAACAAATTTACCTCAGATATTATAAATAGTTCTTCAGTAGAGCATTTCAATAAAAGAGTAGATTGTATTTTGCACACTCTGTAACTGTCTTGATGGTGACTGTAATGGTTAGAGCGTGTAAGTTTTGTATGTGATATCCGAGGTTCGAGTCCTGGGAGAATCACATGCTCTCAATAATTTCATTTAGGGTGTTATTGGTGTTAGGAATGATGCTAGAAATGAGTAGTGAACTACCGTACACAATGTCTCTTTACACTTCGAGTACATCCCTAGAATGGGACGCAAGCTCTTTGAGATACTAACCATTCCTTGTAACTTTCTCCCTCTCCCTCCTCTCTTTCTGTACCCCGTTCCTCCATTTGGTCTCCTAGGACGCAGCACAGAAAATATAGCCTAGTTTGCCTCCAATTGTCACTGGACTACGAGAAGAAAATGGAAATAAAGTGGAGGAAAAAAAAATCTCCCGGAGACAGCCCAGAAAAATTATGAATTAATACTAAGAAGGCATACAGACCGGACGGTGTTTCTCCTGTTATACTAAAAACACTGTGCTTCCATGCTGACTCCCTGCCTAGGCAAACTCTTCCGGCTCTGATTATCTTCAAACGTCTTACCTTCATGCTGGAAGTTCGCTCTCATTCAACCTGGCCCAAAGAAGGGTGACTGCTCTGAACCCTCCAACTATCGTCTAATTGCTCTCATCTCTTGTATCTCTAAAGTTTTTAAAACTATTTTTACATCCAAATGTCTTAAGCATTTCTCTTCTCATAATCTACTCTCAGATCGCCAGTTTGGCTTCCTTAACCCGTCCAGCACCAGCGTTGGCAATGTATGTAACGCACAGCCCCAGCGACGCGTCTGACGAGTCGCCCTAACTGCTCCGACCGTAACCTCAGGTGTAGCCACTCGAGAGAGCTCAGATTTGTATGGGAACTGTGTACGTATCCCACGCAACCGTGCCGATGGTTGAAAACTCTCAAAGTCCACGTGCGTGCGCGTGAGCGCGCAATAACCTGGTTTTGGGGGGAAATTGCCTTCAATTTTTTACTCTTGTAAAATCCGTTTTCGGGGGCTCTGTAGGACCATTTTTTGAGTTTTTTTATCGATTTTTCGTGGTTTTTCCTTCATTCCTGACCCATTCGCTATTGTTTCTGGAACAAAAAAAAATTATCAAAACCGGCCGGGTTCTGGGTGTACATTTATTAATAATCAGCCGGGGCTCGACGGGTTAAGGGTCGCTCTACTGGTGATCTTCTTTTATATCTTACTAACTCTTGGTCATCCTCCTTTCGGTACTTCGGTGAGACCTTTTTTATTGCACTAGACATATCGAAGGCCTTTGATAGAGTCTGGCACAAATCTTTAATTTCTAAACTACCCTCCTTCGGTTTCTATCCCTCCATCTGTGCCTTGGTCTCTAATTTCCTTTCCGGCCGTTCCATAGCTGCGGTTGTGGATGGTCATCACTCACTTCCTCATCCAATCAACTCCGGTGTTCCTCAGGGCTCGGTCCTATCTCCCGTTCTCTTTCTAATTTTCATAAATTATCTTCTCAACTGTACCTCCAGTCTCATCCATTCATACGCAGATGACTCTACCTTTCACTACTCAATTAGTTTTCCTGAACGCCCCAGCCAGCAATCCCTCAAAGACAAACTTAATGAAGCCATGCAACACTTATCTTCTGATCTAACTACTATTTCCAATTGGGGCAGAGAAAACCTTGTTACCTTTAATGCTTCCAAAGCCCAATTTCTTCATCTTACTACCCGTTTGGAACTTACAGAGGATTATCCATTACACTTCAACAATACAAAAATCAATCCTTCATCTTCGCTCAATATTCTCAGTGTCTCATTTTCATCTGCTCTCACTTGGAAGGACCATATTACTAGTCTTGCTAAGGCAGCCTCCCACAAGCTCGGTGTGCTCAACCGCCTCAAGGGGTTCTTTACCCCTGCGCAGCTTCTGGCTCTGTACAGGGGCACAGTGCGTTCTTGCATTGAGCATTGTTCACATGTGTGGGGAGGATCCTCTTACACCGCACTCCTAGACAAAGTAGAAAGGATGGCCTTTCGTATCATTAACTTGTGTCCTCTCACCATCTCTCTGCAATCTCTCTCTCTTCGCCAGAATTTTGCATTGCTCTCACTATTCTATCGCTACTACAATAATCAGCGTTCCTGAGAGCTTTCTCAGTGTACACCACCTTCTCTACGTAGCGTACGTAGTACCCATCTTGCAACGCAATACCATCCCTACTCTGTACAACTCTCCAACCCATGAGTGAAACGCTATTCTCAGTCTTTTTTCTATTCAACTCCTGATCTCTGGAACTCTCTCCCTGAATCATTCTTTCCCTCTTCCTATGATTTAAATTGTTTCAAACTCTGTGTGTCCTGGAATTTTGGCTCGAACGTCCCTTGATTTTGGCCCTGTCACTCTTTTAACTCTGGGGGAGGCACTCGCTACAGGCAGTTCTGCCTTTTGTCTCCCTCACTTACATGGAAAGAAACAAAAATATTTTTGACTCGTTTTTTGTATTATCCAGTAGGCCTAAATCCACTGTGTATCACTTCACAGTTATTATAGTTATTTATTCACAGTTATTTATTTAGGTAGCTATTCAGTTATTGTATATTCACAGTCATTTAGATGTTTATTCAGTTATATATTTAGTAATGTATTCACTTAGTTATTTACTCACAGTTGCTTAGTTTTGTATTCACTGTTTAGTTATATACTCACAGTTTTTAGTTAGTTATTCACAGTTATTTATCACTATTACGTACTCAGTTAATTATTTAGTTGGCTAGTTAGTTATTATATATCCACAGTTATTTAGATGTTTATTCAGTTATAAGAACATAAGAACATAAGAAAATGGGAGTCTGCAGAAAGCCGATTGGCCTAAGCAAGGCAGATCCCTGTCCCACACAACCCCAGTTCAATTACAAAGCCCAATTATAGGCTCAACACTCTAATACCCTGAGGATCATCTTACCAAAACGGTTAGAGATTAACGCAGGATTATGGGGGTATGCAGAGTGCTGATTGGCCCAACCCGGCTGATCCCCCTTCACACCCAACCCTTCTCGTCCATATGCTTATCCAATTTTATCTTAAAGCTCCCTACCGTTTTAGACCCAAACTATAGCACTTGGTAGTCTATTCCACCCATCTACAACTCTGTTACCAAACCAATATTTGCCTATATCTTTTCTGAAACGACATTTATCTAATTTGAAACCATTGGTACGAGTTCTTTCGCTATCACTGAGCTTTAGTACATTTGTCATGTCCCCTTTGTTAATCCCACTAACCCACTTGAACACCTCTATCATATCCCCTCTAACTCTGCGTCTCTCTAACGAATGTAAACCTAATTTCTTCAACCTTTCTTCATACGAAAGATTTCTAATATTATGGATCATTTTTGTCATTCTACGCTGTACTCTCTCCAATGAATCTATGTCCATTCTGTAATAAGGACACCAAAATTGGACAGCATAATCCATATGGGGTCTCACTAATGACAAGTAAAGTTTTAAGATAACATCAGCAGTTCTGTTACTCACACTCCTAGAGATGAACCCGAGAATCCTGTTTGCCTTATTACCAACGCTTATACACTGTTTTCTAGGCTTCAAATCATTGCTAACAAACACACCTAGATCTTTCTCACAGTCTGAATTTTCTAATTCTAAATTAGCTAGTTTATATTTAACATTTGTATGCATCTTCCCTATCTTTAATACCTTGCATTTGTCAATGTTAAACTTCATCTGCCAATTTACTGACCATTCATGTCAGTAAATTGGCAGATGAAGTTTAACATTGACAAATGCAATATATTATTATATATTTATTATATATAATATATTATATATTTAGTTATCTATGCACTGTTATTTAGTTATATACTCAGAGATATTTATAAATTTATTCACTGTTATTTATTTAATTTTGATTAACTTATTCATTCACTGTTGTTTATCATTTCTATCTCTATCTATCTATTGCCTGACGCCGTGATCCCCGAAGGGGTGGCCACGAACGAACCGCCCCCATGCACCTCTGTCCACAGTCAGTCGACGCCCCTCCCCCCAACCAGCACCGCCTTCGTTCATGTAGTTCCTCACTCCATCCTTCCACCTCATATTCGGTCTACCTCTCCCCCTCTGTCCCTCCACCTCGCTCTCGTACACCCTCTTAGTCATTCTCTCGCTTTCCATACGTTCCATATGGCCGAACCATCTCAAGTTGTTCCTTTTCACACTTTCCAGCACATCTACCTCCACACCACACCTCCTTCTTACTTCCTCATTAGTCTGTCTATCCCTCCATGTAACTCCGCAACGCACTCCTTAAGTAATTCATTTCCACTGCTCTCACTCTTGGTCTGAGTCTCTCAACCAACGTCCATGCTTCGCTTCCGTAAGTCAGTGTCGGGATTACCACACTGTCATGCAAGGACTTCTTCACTTCCATACTGACCACCCTATTCTTGTTACTGCTTTTAGCGTTCCTACAACCCTCTTCCCCTGTTGTACCCTCTCCCGCACCTCTTCATCCTAGTCCCCATCTTTACTCAACACACTGCCCAGATACTTAAAAGAGTGACGATCTCCATAGCCTGACCGTTCAGCTTCACCTCACACTCTGTGACTTCACCCCTTTCGAAGACCATAACCTTGCTCTTCCCCGTATTTACCTTCAAATTCCGTTTTTCGCACACTGTTCCAAACTCATTTACCAGACCCTGCAACTCCCATTCATTATCACTCATCAGAACTGTATCATCCGCAAACAGCAGTATAGGTAGCTTCCACTCAATTCCCTCCCTTTTCAGCGATACACCAACATTCACTGCTCTTGATAGTATTTCTTTCATGACTCCATCCATATATACAGTAAACAACCACGGGGACATCACACACCCCTGTTTCAAACCAACATTCAGGTCAAAGAACTCGCTCTGCTCACTCTCCACACGTACTGCCGCCTTTGCACCCTCATACATGCTCTTCACTGCTTTCAGCAACTTGCCCTCTACTCCGTATATTCTAAGTACTTTCCACAAACCTTCTCTATCCACTCTGTCATAGGCCTTCTCCAAGTCCATAAAGGCAACATACACCTTTTGTTTCTTCTCCAGATACTTCTCGACAACACAATTCAGGGTAAAAATCTGATCTACACATCCTCTTCCCTTCCTAAAACCTCCCTGCTCGTCGCCTATCCATTTTCTCCGTTCTCACTCTCACTCTCTCAATCACTACCCTACTGTATACCTTCCCTACTACGCTTAGAAGACATATTCCTCGGTGGTTACCACACACTCCTCTTTCCCCTTTGCCCTTATATAGGGGGACTATTATGCCAGTCTTCCAGTCATCGGGTGCACTCCCCTTCTCCCATGCTAGTTTGCACATTTTCCATACCCATTCTATCACTATCTCACCACCATACCTCAACATTTCCCCACACACTCCATCTGTTCCTGGTGCTTTCCCCAACTTCACTCTTTTCATGGCTTCCCACACTTCTGACCTCCTGATCCCCACCTCCTCCTCAACTACTTCTTTCTTCTCCCTCCCATACCATATCCAGCTATGTTTGCTGGCTCTTCATTCCTTTCATTTAGCAACTCACTGAAGTACTCCCTCCATCTTTCGACTCTCTCTTGCTTCTCGGCTAGCATTCTCCCATTCTTATCTTTCACACCCTTACTGTTTCCCTTGCTACCTTCCCTAACTTTCTTGACTTCTTTCCAGAACAGTTTCTTACTCTCCCTCCATTTTACACTCAGATTCCTTCCAAATTCCTCATCTACTCTTCTCTTACTTTCCTTCACTACTCTCTTCACCACCCTCTTACTCTCCACGTACCTCGCTCGTTTCTGTCTCTCGGAATCTTCATTCCCTCTACTACCCAACCACACTCTATATGCTTTCTTCTTTTCTTCCACAGCTATTCTTACCTCTTCTGTCCACCATGCTGTACCTTTCACTCCCCTCCCTCTTCTCCTCACTCCACACACCTCCTCACATGCTGCACAGATCTCATCCTTAAACACCTTGCTCATCTCCTCCACTTCCTCCATAACTTCCAGGTCGAACCCACCTAGTCGTCTTTCCACTGCTCTCCTGTACTCCTCCCTGACTTCCTCCTCCTGCAACCTCTCCACCCTCCTCACCATTCCACCCTCCTCTCGCCTCCCTCCCGCTCCCCTCACCCACTTCTTTTGTATCCTAACCTTAGCTACCACTAACATGATCAGACAGACCCCCTCCAATACCCCTATACACCCTAGCATCCATCACAGATTTCTTCATTCGTTCATCCACACATACATAATCAATCAATGACTTTCGTTCCACCACTGTCTTATCTTTCATCGTCAACATCCGTATCATTTATATTCACTTATTCATTCACTGTTACTTAGCTATTTATTTAGTTTTTCATTTAATTGTATACCGTACTGTATTGAATTAGTTATTTTGTTGCATTTTCCCACACCACTTAGAAGTTGATCATGGTGTGCTACTCCTCATAACAGCCTTCTGGGCAGAGTCCCTCGTCACACTCGCGGCAGTAGTACCGGGTGTCTTTCCGTTTCCTCTCCCTTCGGATTGTGTGGGAGCAGACATGATACCTTCGTGAGGGCGTCTCCTTCTGTGGATTGGGTGGCAGTTGCCTCACGAAGTGATGGCCTGTGAGTCGGGTGGGTCCGGCTGGTAATGGTCGGTGGATCGGGCGGTTTTCACCACGTGCCGCCACCTCTTGAATCTCTTGGAACTTGATCGCCAAGAGCTCATGTGCCAGTCTGATCATGTATTCCTCCATGGTCTCCTTCTTCCCAGTGCAGTGTCGGTGGAGGACATGGGCATTGTATGTGATCATGTTCATGAGGTGGAAGAACAACCTCTTGTACGTACCACCTCATCGTCTTGCGGGCACAGTCAACGGAAGAAATTACGGAGTCTTGATTGTCAACAAGCCTCATGCTTAGATTGTAGTCGTTGACCACAATTGGCTTGTCGACTACTTCCCCCATACCCCGTCATCGGCGACCTGATGTTTCAAACCCGGCTGGGTGTACCGTCGTCAGGAGATTGACGTCGCGGTTGTCCATCCAGGAAACCAGCAAGATGTGCGACGACTTGTGGAGGATACTGCCTGCCTCCCGACAATCTGGCAATTTTGGCATACCCAGCCCGTACCACACGCATCCGTTTCGTGGTTCAACAGCCACTTGAGCAGGGTGTGGCTCGTGTAACAGTTGTCGACGTACAGCGCGTGGCCCAGGTTGAGGTACGGCTCCATCATGGTCTCTACGATTGACCCAGAGAGCCCAAAGTTTGGGTGATGTGTGACCTCCGTCTTCTTCCCCATGTACAGAATTATATCCAGGATGAAGCCAGTCTTGCAGTCGCACATGACGAATACCTTGAGGCCATAGAAGTGTCGTTTCAACGGCATGTACTGGCGGAATCCAAGATTTTCCCGCCACAAGATCAGACTCCTGTCGATATTCATCTTCTGGTACGGGTTCATGCTGATCCGGAAGATATCCTGGAATGCCTTGAAGATGGGCCGTACCCGATACATGGGGTCCTTCGGTTCTCCAGCAATAATCCTGAGATGTTTGTCGAGGGAGCTAGAGAAGTGCAAGTTGCCCATAATTGCATGGAATCGATTAAGGGTCATCAGCTTGCCGAAGATGGGGGCCGATATTAGGGGACCCAATGCCCAGTACTTTTTGATACTGGATTTTTTCACAACACCCATCAGTAGCACAATCGTCTTGAATATATAAAATTCAGCGACTCTGAAAGGCTCCCAAGTAAGGCGTACGTAGATCGGAGATGTCAGACGAGCCGCCAACCGTCATCCATTATAGGTGTTGGTTTCCTGGCCGATCATGTCAACAATTGCAGGTGTCGGGAAGTATGTAAAAAACTCCCTGCGTGTTGAGTCGTCGTTGAAGGGTCCGGTTGGTTCGATATGCTCCTCGCCTTGGAAGTCGAAGACGTGGGGCTCAAAATCTTTGGCATCCTCCCAATGCCAATTTCTGAGGTCTTTGGCTGCGGTGGGTGATGGAGGAGAGGGACCCGGACCATGGCCCCCATTGTCCCCAAATTTCCCGGCATCAGAGGAAACCCACCCCCCCATCCCACCCTCCTTCCCCCGAACGCCCACGAGCTCTGCCGGCAGTGGTTCTGCCGCGTTTGGCTCTGTCACTGTTGGCATTTCAAGGGCGGCTCTGTCGTGGGGTGTGGCATGAACACGGGCTCTTGGTTGTCCTCGAAATCGAACAACCTGTGCTGAAGGTCGAGGGGCAAGAGCGGGAGGAGGTAGGAAGGGATCAGAAGATGGAGGAGAGGGAGGAGAGGTAGGAGGTAGGAAGGGAGAGGGAGGAGTACAAAGGAGTACAAAGGAAATCAAGCAACAACAGATCTAGTGACCCTTCTAGGTTGCTTGTCCTCCAAAACACTGAGGATCAAGTGTCCAAACAGTGGTTTAGAGTGGGTAAGGGAACATTGGAAAGGGAATTACTGCCCTGGAACTATTGTCCGTGGCAGGATTAGGAAGTTAGTAGGGGACAGATGGGTTAGTAACTGAGGGGGGGATAAAATAAAGTTATTCATTTACAAACGCAGTCAGTCGCGGGTTTGATGCGAGATATTTGTCTAGGCGGAGTTTAAATGAATCAACGGTGATGCAGTCTATAACGTTTCGGGGAAGCCCATTCCACAAGTTGACAACTCGATTGAAGAAGAAATTCTTAGATTCGTGTGAGTTAAAAGATTTACCAATAATTTTGCAACCGTTTCCCCGCGTGTAATTAGATTGGTTGATAGTGAAGTACTTACTACAGTTCATATTGTCGATGCCTTTGATGATTTTGAACACTTGAATTAAGTCACCTCTTAATCTGCGCTGGGTTAAAGGAAATAGATTTAATTCTCTAAGACGCTCTTCGTATGGTTTGTTCTTTAGGCTAGGTATCATTTTGGTAACTCTACGTTGAACTCGTTCTAGCTTGTTTATATCTTTTTGGTAATAAGGGCACCAGGATTGAACGCAGTATTCCAGAAGAGGGCGGACTAAGGAATTGTAAAGGGTTAGGATAACTTCTTTGGATTTATGCTCAAATGACCTGCCTATAAAGCCAATTATTTTGTTTGCCTTCTTAACAACTTCTGAACATTGTTGACTCGGTTTTAGATTACTCGATATTGTTACTCCCAGATCAGTTTCTCTGTTTACATTCTTAAGCTGAGTGCCATTCATCGAATAGTTTGCTTTCTCATTTAGGTATCCGATATGTAGTACTTTACATTTATCCGCATTGAAACTCATTTACCAAATTTGGGCCCAACATGTCAATTTATCTAGATTGTGTTGCATATCGTCAACTTGTTCTTTTGAGAGTACGCTATTTGCAATTTTTGTATCGTCAGCAAATTTTGAGATTGTACAGGTGAGGCCCTCATCTATGTCGTTGATGTAAATTAGAAAGAGAATTGGTCCTAGTACCGATCCCTGGGGTACCCCGCTACTTACATTGGTCCATTTAGATGCCTTACCGTTTATGACTACTCTTTGCTTTCTGTCGCTGAGCCAATTTTCTATCCATTTCAACACACCGTCTTGTATTCCATGCGCTTTTAGTTTTAGCAGTAAACGTTTGTGGGGAACTTTGTCAAAGGCCTTTTGAAAATCAAGGTATATAATATCTACAGCTTTACTCTCATCGTAGAGGTTGAGGATATCGTGGCAGAAGTCTAAGAGGTTTGTTAAACAGGAACGTTTTTTACGAAAGCCGTGTTGAGTATCTTTAAGTATGTTATTTTCCTCTAAGTGATTTACGAGTCTGTCTCGTATGACCGTTTCTAGCATTTTACATACAACTGAGGTTAAGCTAATTGGACGATAGTTACTGGGTAGGGATTTGCTGCCTTTTTTGAATATCGGTGTTACGTTGGCTAGCTTCCACTGATCAGGCATAGTTCCAGACTGCAAGGATTTATTGAATAGTAATGTCAGTGGTTTGGAGAGCTCATCCTTAGCTTCCTTCAGAACTCTAGGCGAGATTGTATCAGGTCCAGGCGTTTTATTTACCTTGAGTTTATCTAAACAATTCAATACTTCTCTCTCTGTAACGGTGATATTGCTTAGAACATCTGAATTATCAATCTGAATCGGCGATGGTGTAGGGATATCACTGAGGTCTTCTGTTGTAAAAACTGATGCAAAGAAGGTATTGAGGGCATTACTCATTTGTACTTCGTCTTTGGTGTATTCTCCATTTTCATCGACTAACGGTCCAACAGTTGAAGTAACTACTTTTCTTTCTGATATAACTATAGAATTCTTTCGGGTTTGTTTTACTTTGATTCGCAATATGTAACTCTATGTAATATGTAAGGAGGGAGGAGGTAGGAAGGGAGAGGGAGAGGGAGGAAGTAGGAAGGGAGAAAGTAGGAAGGGAGAGGGAGAGGAAGGTTTGGTAGGTGAGGCAGACAGGGGAAGTAAGGAAGGGTGGATAGGTGAGGCAGACAGGGTAGATGAGGCAGGATGGATAGGTGAGACAGACAGGATAGATGAGGCAGACATGGTAGATGGGGCAGGGTGGGTAGGTGAGGCAGACATGGTAGATGAGGCAGGGTGGGTAGGTGAGGCAGACATGGTGATAAGGCAGGGTGGGTAGGTGAGGGAGACATGGTAGATGAGGCAGGGTGGGTAGGTGAGGCAGACATGGTAGATTAGGCAGGGTGGGTATGTGAGACAGCCATGGTAGATGAGGCAGGGTGGGTAGGTGAGGCAGACATGGTACAAAGGAAATCAAGCAACAACAGGTCTAGTGACCCCTCTAGGCTGCTTGTCTTCCAAAACACTGAGGATCAAGACGTGTCCGAACAGTGGCTTAGAGTGGGAAAGGGAAAATTGGGAAGGGAACTACTGCCCTGGAACTAACGTCCGTGGCAGGATTAGGAAGTTAGTAATGGACAGATGGGTTAGTAACATAACACTGTTATAAATGATCTTTCGTATATCTAGGAAAAAGAGAGTAACGTCTTAGTAATATATATATACGCAATAATTCTTGATGAATCTGAGGGGAGCATAAAATAAAGTTATTCATTTACAAACGCAGTCAGTCGCAGGTTTGAGGCAAAATATTTGTCTATGCGAAGTTTAAAAGAATCAACGGTGCTGCAGTCTATAACGTCTCTGAGAAGCCCATTCCACATATTGACAACTCGATTGAAGAAGATATTCTTAGATTCATGTAGGTTAAAAGTTTTATAAATAATTTTGCAACCGTTTCCCCGCGTGTAGTTAGATTGGTCGATAGTGAAGTACTTACTACAGTTCATATTGACGATGCCTTTGATGATTTTGAACACTTGAATTAAGTCGCCTCTTAATCTGCGATGGGTTAAAGGAAATAAATATAATTCATTAAGACGCTTCTTGTATGGTTTGTTCTTTAGGCTAGGTATAATTTTGGTAACTCTACGTTGAACTTGAACTCGTTCTAGCTTGTCTATATATTTTTGGTAGATGATGCAGGGTGGGTAGGTAAGGCATGGTGCGTAGATGAGGCAAATAGGGGATGTGAGGCAGAGAGGGTTGATGAGGCAGGGTGGGTAGGTAAGGCAGGTGGGTAGGTGAAACAGACATGGTAGATGAGACAGGGTGGGTAGGTAAGGCATGGTGCGTAGATGAGGCACAGAGGGGATGTGAGGCAGAGAGGGTTGATGAGGCAGGGTGGGTAGGTAAGGCAGGTGGGTAGGTGAGGCAGACATGGTAGATGAGGCAGGGTGGTTAGGTAAGGCATGGTGCGTAGATGAGGCAAATAGGGGATGTGAGGCAGAGAGGGTTGATGAGGCAGGGTGGGTAGGTAAGGCAGGTGGGTAGGTGAGGCAGACATGGTAGATGAGGCAGGGTGGGTAAGTAAGGCATGGTGCGTAGATGTGGAAGACAGGGGATGTGAGGCAGAGAGGGTTGATGAGGAAGGGTGGGTAGGTTAGGCATGGTGCGTAGATGAGGCAGACGGGATGTGAAGCCGAGAGGATTGATGAGGCAGGGGGGGTAGGTAAGGCAGGTGGGTAGGTGAGGCAGACAGGGGATGGGAGACAGGGTGGGTAGGTAAGGCATGGTGCGTAGATGAGGCAGACAGTGGATGGGAGGCAGGGTGAGTAGGTAAGGCATGGTGCGTAGATGAGGCAGACAGGGTTGATGAGGCAGGGTGGGTAGTAAAGGCAGGTGGGTAGGTGAGGAAGACATGGTAGATGAGGCAGGGTGGATAGGTAAGGCATGGTGAGTAGATGAGCAAGACAGGGTTGATGAGGCAGGGTGGGTAGGTAAGGCAGGATAGGTAGGTGAGGCAGGATGTGTAGGTGAGGCACACAAGGTAGGTGAGGCAGGGTGGCTGGGTGGGTAAGGCAAAGGGACTTGAGTAAGGTTCATGCTTACGAGCAGCAGCAGGGGAGGTAGGTGTTTTGTAGAAGAAGGGTAGGCTGTAGAGGCAGGGTGGGCTGTAAAGATTGGGTCAGGGGCAGAGCTGGGACCAGATAAGGGTGACCCGGGACTACCAAGCCTCAGGCGGCATCGTGGTGGCAGTGGTGTTTCATCATCATCATCATCTTCGTCATCACCTTCCTCATCACCATCTCCATGAAACACCTCTTCAACTTTTCTTTTCTTACTATAAAAGGTACATTGCGGGGTCGAGGCGGCGCAAAGAGTGGTAGTAGAGGTGGTGGTGGTGGTGGTGGTTGCGGTGATGGTGATGGTTGGTGGTGGTGGCGGCGGCGGGGAAGCGTGGCCGATGCCGCGGGCGAGGCTGGGTCACGTGACTGACCGCCGTCTCTACCCTTCCTTCCCGCTCCTTTTATCCGTGAACCAGAGGCCCCACTGTCACTTTTTCTAGTTCTAGGATAGAGATAGGCTAGAGGGATAGGATCACCACTATTATCCTCGTTACCTATCGTCGAAACACGTAGTGGCAATGGCAGCCGTTTACCACCACAAATTCCCGCCTTTCTGGGCTGTTTCACTGGGCTAAATTTGGGACTCGGGATGATTGGAAGCTCTATATACGATAGATCTTCCACATTAGGTAGATACTCTTCACCAGAGCTTGCACTAATGGCCTCTTCATCACTAGAAGTCCCTATAATTTCCGTGGCGAGATCTGCGGCTTCTTCTAGCCCAAGGTAGCGGGTTTGATGGCAGCCGCGGCGAGACACGATGCGTCACTCACAAAAGGTTTCTAAATACCCCTGATGGTAACAAAGGCTTAAAAGTATCCCTAATAGGCTCAACATCGCGTCATATGTCGGAGAAGGTTAATACGGATCTGAGGTAGTAAAAAGGGCTAAGTGAGATAGTTCGAAGCTTGTTAATTGCTGGAGGCCTATTTTAAACTGAATACAATCGATTGATAATAGCAAGAATAAGGCTTAAAGGACATCACCATTACTGAAAGGGTTAAAGCAAAGATAAAGTGATGTGAGAATACAAAAGGCAAATCAGATTAACTATAACCTATTTCTGTTCCATCCGACGGAAAATACAATCCCTAAACAGCTGTTTATTCAATACTTAACCCATTCACTACCGGCGACGTCCTTTTCAACATATTGTGGCAACTATCAGACGATTGTATTCAGCTTGAAAAGAGCCTCTAGCATTTAAGAGGCATCAACTTGTCTCATTTAACCGTTTTACTACCACAGATCCTTCTAAGACTGCAAAACAATTGTCTAAACAGAGCATGCATGAAATTAAGGTGTAGTATATGATAATCTAATTAATTTATTTCACTCCCAACACCAATCACCTCTCAATGAAATTTATGAAAGCATGTGATCCTCCCGGGATTCGAACCTGGGATACCCCATACAGATCTTGAACACTCTAACCATTAGACCAAGAGTACATGACTACGATTGTATACCCATTTATCGAATACTGGATATCAATCTAATCACGTTCTCAGACCCAACTTCACACTGAACAGCCTGAACAGTGAAAGGAAAGAACAGGGCGAAAGGTTAAAAACATAGCATATAATGTTAAAAAGCAGACAGGAACATAATGTATAAAGGCTATAATGTTAAAAAGCAGACAGGAACATAATGTATAAAGGCTATAATGTTAAAAAGCAGACAGGAACATAATGTATAAAGGCTATAATGTTAAAAAGCAGACAGGAACATAATGTATAAAGGCTAATGTTAAAAAGCAGACAGGAACATAATGTATAAAGGCTATAATGTTAAAAAGCAGACAGGAACATAATGTATAAAGGCTATAATGTTAAAAAGCAGACAGGAACATAATGTATAAAGGCTATAATTATATAAAGGATGTAATAAGAGTAAAATATATCCAGGGTTGCCAATTTATCTACGTTTCCGATAGATCTAGAGGTATTTACTTCGATCTAGAGGCAAATGTGTACATCTAGCGACATAGATTCTAGCAATAGTCTGTAGATTTAAGCCATTTTGGAGCGCTATTGTAGAGATTGTGACATTATTCCAGCGATTGTCGGCATTTATTTACTATCTAGCGAACTTTATTTGGTAACACTAAATATATCATCATGGTGGAAGAAGTGTGATAGTCGCTTTAAGGTGGTGTCACACGAGCGCTTTGTCCGGCAGTTTTCGATGAGCAATATATTCTCGTGATAGTATGAGGCTTCTTTATAGTGGAATCGGAAATTATATATTTGTTTTCTTTCAAACTGACGGTAAATTGCCATGACTTCATCTTGATAACTCCTCTATTATACAGTTTTGTTTTGCGAACTGTTTTGTTAATTATGAAAACCGTTAGTTATCGATTAATCTGTTTGCTAAAGTATTCAATTTACCTTCAGATGAAAATAAACCGAATATAGAGTGTAGGTAGAATATGTTAGTTGGCTGAATTATGATATAACTGAGATCTTAAAGCCGACAGACTACAATTGCCCTTAAAACATTGATGGAAGAAACGCTCCCGTGACACCGACTTTAAAAAAGGGAAATTTTTACTTAAAAGTGTTTTGTTTCTACCCTTCTGCCTCATGTTTAGCCCATTTGTTTCGAAATTGTATTACGTTCGTCCCATTAGATTGACGATTTTAAGACCTTTCACCCCATTTATGTCAATTAAACACCTTTCGTGCCATTTAAGAGTCGAAATTTCCATAGCGAGCGATAGCGAGCCTGTAATTTTGGAGAAATCACCCTTCGGCAGAGACATTTTTCTGTCGAAAAATGTACACATTTATCTTAAAGGAGGGACTTGGTGGTGTTTTGTTTAAGCTTGATGGAGGTCTAAGGAAAAAAAAAAAAAAAAAAAAAAAAAAAAAGGAGGAAATTTAAAAAACATAATAATAATTATAAACATTATACTGTATATGAATGAACAACTAAAAACATAATAATAATTATAAACATTATACTGTATATGAATGAACAACTAAAAACATAATAATAATTATAAACATTATACTGTATATGAATGAACAACTAAAAACAAATATAATTATAAACATTATACTGTATATGAATGAACAACTAAAACATAATAATAATTATAAACATTACTGTATATGAATGAACAACTAAAAACATATAATAATTATAACATTATACTGTATATGAATGAACAACTAAAACATATAATAATTATAAAACATTATACTGTATGAATGAACAACTAAACACATAATAATATATAAACATTATACTGTATATGAATGAACAACTAAACACATAATAATAATTATAAAACATTATACTGTATATGAATGACACATAAAATTATAAACATTATACTGTATATATGAACACTAAAAACATATAATAATTATAAACATTATACTGTATATGAATGAACAACTAAAAACATAATAATAATATAAACATTATACTGTATATGAACAACTAAACACTAATAATAATTATAAACATTATACTGTATATGAATGAACAACTAAAACATAATAATAATTATAACATTATACTGTATATGATGAAAAGGAACACATAATATAATAACATTATACTGTATAATGAACTAAAAACATAATAATAATTAAACATTATACTGTATATGAATGAAAAACTAAACACATAATATAATTATAAACATTATACTGTATATGAATGAACAACTAAAAACATAATAATAATTATAAACATTATACTGTATATGAATGAACAACTAAAAACATAATAATAATTATAAACATTATACTGTATATGAACAACTAAACATAATATAATTATAACATTATACTGTATATGATGAACAACTAAACACATAAATAATTATAAACATTATACTGTATATGAATGAACAACTAAACACATAATAATAATTATAAACATTATACTGTATATGAATGAACAACTAAAAACATAATAATAATTATAAACATTATACTGTATGAATGAACAACTAAACACATAATAATAATTATAAACATTATACTGTATATGAATGAACAACTAAAAACATAATAATAATTATAAACATTATACTGTATATGAATGAACAACTAAACACATAATAATAATTATAAACATTATACTGTATATGAATGAACAACTAAACATAATAATAATTATAAACATTATACTGTATATGAATGAACAACTAAACACATAATAATAATTATAAACATTATACTGTATATGAATGAACAACTAAAAACATAATAATAATTATAAACATTATACTGTATATGAATGAACAACTAAACACATAATAATAATTATATACATTATACTGTATATGAATGAACAACTAAAAACATAATAATAATTATAAACATTATACTGTATATGAATGAACAACTAAACACATAATAATAATTATAAACATTATACTGTATATGAATGAACAACTAAACACATAATAATAATTATAAACATTATACTGTATATGAATGAACAACTAAAAACATAATAATAATTATAAACATTATACTGTATATGAATGAACAACTAAAAACTCCCCTTAAGTGGTGTGTAACTCTAGGGGTCGGGGATGGAGGGGATCAGGTGAGGTAGGGTGAAGGGACAACTAGAAAAGGGTGGCAGCTGGCCACAAAGGAGATTGGGGCGGGTATAGGGACTTAAGTTGATTCCAGGGAAAGAGGGTATGTACTCATATATATATACATATATATATATATACATATATATATATAATTATATATAATGTATATTACAGTTTGCCCTTTGGATTAGTCTTGATGGAGTTTATATCGAGGAGATTTTCATATATTATTTTACAATTTATTTATGACAAAAATAGTAAGAAAAATAAATATATTACTAGGTACACTCGCTCCAAGAAGTATCTGCACCCCTACGCTGATCATCTGGTGTGTACAGCTCGGTAGGGTTGGGACCTCTGCCTGCAGCTATATCCATGTGTCAGAGACGATTGTCTCTGACACATGGATATAGTTGCAGACAGATTTGCCAACCCTATCAAGCTGTACACACCAGATGATCAGCATAGGGGTGCAGATACCTATTTGACCGAGTGTACATACCAATATGAACATTGCTTAAATATACATGTTATGCCGCTCTTATACACACATAGATTGCGTCCATAGCTCAAGTCAGCAAGACAAGTGTATACACAGCAGGGACAAGGAGTACAGGGAGATACATTGTTATTATCTTTATATCCTAAACTACTAATACAAGGTGGGAAGACCGAGTGCCTCTATACTTGTGACGTAATCAATTAACAGACAACAATACATTTATACATCGTGCGAGAATGCAAATGTCTATTCTAATTATGAGCTGATTGAGGTATAGGTAGCAATAAGGTATAAGGGTAAACTTATGCATTTGCTGTGATAGTGAAAGTTTCTTCTTTTGAAACCTAGTGCTCTGTTTGCGGCCGCTGTGCATTGATTGGAAGATGTTAAGTTTTTGGTTATCAGCACTTCCATGTATTTTATTTGTGTTATATTTGTTTTATCTTCTCTTCATTCATGTAGTATTCATATTTATTGTTTTTGTAACCTATTTGCAATATTTGACATTGGTTACATTAATTGGCATTTTCCACTTCTCGGACCATTCTGTGGTTTTATTTAAATCAGCTTGTAAGTTTATTCTATCATTTTCTGAAATTATTGCATTACCTATCTTCGTGTCATCCGCGAATTTGGAAATTATATTATGTATGCCATTATCTATATCTTTGATATAATTATTATATTGTGACCAACACTGATCCCATTACTGAGCCTGGAGGGACTCCACTAGTTACTGAGTTCCATGTTGATTCCACACTGTTGATAACTACTCTTTGCTTTCCTTCGCTTAGCTTAGAGAGAGAGAGAGAGAGAGAGAGAGAGAAAGAGAGAGAGAGAGAGAGAGAGAGAGAGAGAGAGAGAGAGAGAGAGAGAGAGAGAGAGAGAGAGAGAGATATAGAAAGAAAGATAGGGGGGGGAAGGGGGGCACGTATTTTATCCAAGGTTAAAAAACTAAACCACAAAAGTCCGATTCGTAAAATAACCAACACCAACACGAACTGGAAAATTATTACTAAAGTTTAATTACAACACATTTTCCATTTTAAAAATGTCATCGCATCTCCTTTTTTTCAAGCCTCTTCATCATGTTTTATTTCTAGATTTTTTCAGTAAGGTTATTTCACTCTCACTATCTCTTAACTTTCCCATGATTTGTATTTTGTAAATCATCCAGTTCTGAGAATTATTTTACTCTGTCACCTTAGGCTCTGTTACTACTATATTAATTAGCTCTCTCCCTCTTTCTTTTGTTTCTGAAACTCTTTCTCTCTCTTTCTCTTTTCTAAGTCCAGGATCATTGAATGAAGGTAAATATCTTAACATAGTTAGATGTAACTTAAATGAGGTGGCAAAGCGAATAGACAATCTAAATAAGTGTTGTTATCTGTCCCAGATGGCTTTCTTCCCACAGTCATGCGAGAAGTGTGTGATCAACTGGCACCCCATGTAGTGGAAATCTGTAATAACGCGTTAGAAACTGGTACCCTAAGATTGGAAACTGGTCAATGTGACTCCAATCTTCAAGAAAGGGGATCTCAAGTTACCCACGAATCATTGGCCAATTAAGTTGCTTGATATTTATCATAATATTTTTTGTTTAGAAGGGATACTAGTAGATAAGCTAGTTGAATACCTGGAAATCCACAACTTAATTATAGATCCCCAATATGACTTCAGGCGACACTGATCATGTCTTACCAACTGGTTGGAAAGATGAGTATGACACAAGTAAGGGTATAAACATCATATGCTTAAATTTTAAAAAAACTTTTAACAAAAATCCTCATTGCAGGTTATTGTCAAAAGAGAGTTCAGTGGGCATCAGCACAGAGGTAACACACTGGATAGAGAGTTGGTTAACATGTAGACAACACCGAATTGCCATCAATGGTGTTTCTTCTGAAGAAATTCAACACTATAGTCAAAGTCACGGGAGAAAAGAAATTCCCGTTTGGCAATCGTCTTCCAACTTGTTTGAGTTTGCGCATTCTTGTGGTGAATAGCTAAATGATATACAATGATGCTAAAGAAAACAGACTTCAGTGTAAAACAGTAAAATAAATTGTATTTACCTTGTTTCTAAACACAAACCTAAATGAATCACAAGTATTAGCAGTCAGCTGATGAAATACACTGTTGTAGCTGAGCGTAAGGAACGAAACGGTTGCGGAGTAAAGGGGAGGAAAGAGGAGGATGTTGTTGTTGTTGTTCCTCAAGCTGCCTGGCCGAACAGCCCCAAGGCCCCGAGCAAGGCCAAGGCCATAACCGAGCGCCCCACCGAACCGTCCCTGCCGACCACAATAAAGCCTGGGTGACTGAAGCCACTCCATGGCGGGGAGCTGAGGAGGGTGCGGAAACGCCCGGGAAACCAAAGCCCCACCCAGGCCCTGTGCCCCTCAGCAATTATGAAGAATAAGCTGAGGGGCAAAGGAAAAAATGTGACGCTTTGGCTTCCAATCTTGGTAGATTGGGAGGTCAATCCACGAAAGAGACGCCGTCACTTGAGATCTAGAAAATATATAAGGAAAAGGAAAAGTCAAAGTAAGCTATGGGTATGGCGGAGATCGCTCAGTTCTCACTCTGATAGACCAGCCCATCACCATGGGCATCAGGAGGATGTTAGATAATATACCATATATCTCCCATACAAAACAATGTTGTTTTATCACATGTGTATAGGTTTGTAGTACAAGGCACATGTGAACAATGAGCACCCTGAACGTAGGTTATAAATAGATGACGTCTACGAATATTTATGAGTGGGCTAGATAATATGCTATCAGACTGTACCGCAAGGTCATTGAGATACCAACTATTCCCTGTAACTCCTTGTAACTCTCCCCGGCCTCCCTCCCTGTAAACATTGTGTGTTTCCTTTGACACTTCGCACTCCGTATGTTAGTCCCTTCCTTTCTCTCTCCGCGACTTCCAATTCTATTTATCTTCTTTTCTCAACTTTCTCTGAAGTTTGTATTCAATTTACTGGGTTGTTTACTTCTGCAACGTCTGCTTCTCCGTCTGTTACTCGGACGTTCCCAAGTTTTTTTTTTGTTCTGTGAGTGTTTGGTTGGTTGTTTGTGTACATCTGTCTGCCTCAGGGATGTAAACAAAGTGATAGAATAATACCTTAAGGGGAAATTTACACTTACAGGATTTTTTTCTGGACCCCATTCTCTCCCCCTCATGTTTAGCCCCATTGCTCTTGAAATTTTAAACGTACGCCTCATTAGTTTGGCAATTTTAAAACCTTTTTGTCCCATTTCTATCAGTTTTCAGACGTTTAGTACCGTTTAGGTGTCGATTGTTTCTTAGCGAGCGAAAGCGAGCCTGTAATTAAGACGGAAACGGCCTTCAGCCGGGAAATTTTTCTACTGGAAAATGTACAAATCTATATCTGAGATATTTGTTTATAGCTTAATGGAAGTCTAGGGAAAAAACTAAAAAGCTCCCCTTAAAATCTCATAATTGATGGGGCTAAATAAGAGGCAGAAAGGTGTACAGACAAAACAATACCTACCCTTAAATAAATGTAAGGATGACATTGACACCATGTAAGGATGACATTGACACCATGTTAGGAAGACGTGTGTGAGTCTCCTTAAGTAGGTAAAGTAAAGGTAAACCGTTTGGGAGGTTTCCTTATGGGGTTATAGATTAGGTAAAGTAAAGGTAAACCGTTTGGGAGGTTTCCTTATGGGGTTATAGATTAGGTAAAGTAAAGGTAAACCGTTTGGGAGGTTTCCATTAGGTAAAGTAAAGGTAAACCGTTTGGGAGGTTTCCTTATGGGGTTATAGATTTTGGTTTATTGTAATTCGTTAAGCTGCTTGAAGAATACTGGGTAGATACTCTGCGCCCTGCTTCTCTCGTAGATTGGTAGATATAAAATAGATGTGATAGATATGCCGCCACCACCTTTACACTTGAAATGACTGGGCTGAGCAGCCTCCCTAAGACCAACAACAGAATTGACCACTTGCGAGTTTCGTTCTATAAGGAAGTTGGAGCTGTAGACATCGATAGTTGATAGAAATGCAATAATAATGTAGGTTTCTGATGGCTAAAACCTATGTCAAATTGGGTTTTATGTATTGATAAATGTACTACAACCGTATTTTAGCTGGTAATTCTACTAAATATCAATGTTTACAGCTCCAACTTCCTTATAGATCGAAACTCGCAAGTGGTCAATTGCCAGTATCCAGGACAGCAAGAGAAACCGAAGAAGACAACAACAGGAGAAGTGGAGAGAAGATAGAAACCAACTAGCTTCCCACGCTTTAATCCATACCAGCTTAAATGAGTCTACCCCTTCTTCCGATTATGCCCATGCTCTAAATTACAGAGAACTAAGCCAGTCATCCCTAGATAGGAGTTCGAGCCCGAGCCTCTCACAGGAGCCCCAGATCCTCCAATGGCAAAGGCCGAGACAAAAACTCACGGCCTATCAACAGCTCCAGCCTGACTTGAAATACAGTGAGGCCATGTTTATGCAAGTTAAACACCAAGAACCTGGCCAATATCACTACAAATGGGAATATCAGGACCCCCCATGTAGTACCTCTCGGGAGAACTGGGAATAATGCAGACACAGTCAATACTACAAAAGATCTGGCTGACAGAGTAAGAAAAAACAAATTACCGGATGATCAGACAAATATCCATTACATCACCATAAGGCCCTCTATAAATAGGGGACCAATATTAAAATATAAAAAATCTCCATATATATAAACATATAACTACTACGTATTTTTAGATTAAAAATTACCTTCACTTTAACCAAAACAACGATATCCACATGTCCTTTTTAAATTGAATTACCACGAGTTGAACACGCAAAATAACCTGAACATAGCCTTACCAAAACTGAAGGAAAGTAAGCAACAATACCCTCTACTATTCTCTCCTGGTAAAGACGGAAGGGAATTCATGTAAGGTATTACTGCCTCACTGACACCCCAGCCAAACACGTCTGACATTCACTTCCGGTAAAGCTAGAAGAGGATACAACGCAAGGTGTTATAGCTCTACGAACGTCAGGCCCGGACCCGCCTTCACCTTCCCCTGAGAGAGGCAGTTCCCCTTGACGTCCAGCCCTGCAGAACCACGAGTCCACATCGACCAGACTTCCATTAAAGGCTATCTACACTCTTTACCCTAAGTGTCTCTGATTGTATTACGTTGTGGTTATTAATGTGATGGGAAGGTAAAATATGCGAATACTTTAGTACTAATTAATCTTAGATCTGTGCCCAAGATCTATCTTGAATCTGTGTTCATCCTTCAGAAAAAAAAATATTGACATGTGTTATTTAGTACGAATACTCTCAGATTGTCCTGTATTGTGTCTATTATTCTTTGTATAAATGAAGTCGAAGTCGAAATTTATAAATTTAATTCATTCCCTTCCTAAGTCTTGGATCAACCTAGAACCTACGCCAAATTTTATAATACTTTTAATCCCTTATTCACCCCTCAACATAAATTAGAATAACTCTTTTTCTTACTTCGAAAGTTAAATAACTCCCCTTTATCGTTGAATTAATATTGATTCATTACCAAGTTATCCAGTGTATATGTTCTTGTGAATAATCTATTTATATACGTTATTCAGGTCATATAAATTATGTCCACCCCGTCTAGGAATTCCGATTGTGTTTCAGTGATCGCTTTAACTTATTAATCAATCTTAAATATAGATTCATTGTCTATATCAGTAACACATATATTGTAATCTTGTATGAATTAGAATACAACGCTATTCCGTTCTGTGTTCTTATAGGAACCTGTTAATTTATTCAGAACTCCTTGTATGCTATATGTGGTATTCAGAACTCCTTGTATGCTATATGTGGTATTCCCTTAGTGCAACTTCGTCGTTTACCACATTCTATATAGCTATATCTATCAAACTATTGGTTCACGCTCATTTTACATCGCGTTTCTTAACCCACTTGGTTAATTTATTTCCATCTTATACTAGATTGTAATTTATCTATATTCATCATTCAGTATAATTATTTGTCAATCTGAATTCCTTGACCCGTGAGATTTAACTTCATTTATTTGTCGAAGTTTATCTTCATACCTGAGTTGGGTGATTATTCACAATAACCCGCCTAGATAATTAAATAAAAGATTAAATTCTCTCCCTCCCTCTTCTAAAATAAATCGCTCTATCTGAGTCCCTAATTTAACATTGCATTACAACTAAAAGTTATTTACCCCCCACCGCAGTCCAGCTGATAGACAAGCTAGACCTACCTGTGCTTAACTCACCTGTGTGCGGTATTCGTTTGTTGTCACCCGTGCACGCTACCCCGCGCGGCTGAACGATAAATCAGAAGTCTTCGTGCCTGAGTCAAAATACTTCACGCGTGGTTGAATTAAATATTACCACGCCTTTCCTTTGTTTGCCAGAATATTTCGCGTTAGATACTCGACTCTCATAGATATTATTATTAAGGATTTATTCTCTGTATATATGTATCTGTGTACTTTTGCATATTCCCATGTCATTATGTTTATGAGTTAATGATAAGTAATGTTTCATTAGAGAGCCCATTGATCTCTATTACTACTACTTCTACTTACTCACTATTACCTATAGTAGTTAAGTATAGTACATTTATATTCCTATGTCATTGAATAATGAAGAGTATAAATTATCCTGTGTGTTCATTGTGCTTATGGTTGCCTAATTGAGTACATCATTATCAAATACACTAGGCTAGATGTGTCCCTGTTGAGAAATATTTTAAATCTAAATATCCACAACTTGGATCAATAATAGATAATACCGAAACCAGTTGGATTACAACCCGGCATAACAACTCTCTTATTTAGGTAAAGGAAAAGATGTATCCAGCCACGTATTTATTGAAGAAAATTATAATTACAATATTATTAGGAGAATTCCCTATGTCTGGAGGGAGTCTCCGGGGCTGCGATCGTGCCCATATCTCGAATTTAAGACTAGTAAAAACTCTCTCCTACCTAACTTCTTACCTCCTCACACACACCCCTCACATGTGACGGGCACCCCCGAATCACATGAGCTCAACAGTGCTTGGTGAGCTCAAAAGTGCATGAGAAAGATCTGACATGGTAAAAACTAGAAGCAGGAATTTACAATGATTTAACCTTCAAACTGTACAGTCCCTCGCTTAAATACATAGACTTTAGACACTCTAAGTAAATCACCTTAAAATTACATGAGAGTTGAAATAATGATTCCTATAATAATTACTGAATATAACATGTAATATAAACCAAGCCAAAATGTGAACACCAAGTGGCTGGTGGTGGGTTTTTTTGTTAACCCCTTCAGCACCAGGACGGCTTTGGTTCACTGATGATGAATTATATTAGACAGTTTTATGCAGCTTAATGGGGTGGTAGTCGCTTAATGTTCTCCCTCATGTTTAGTCCCATTGGCTTTGATATTTTAAGACGTTCGTTCCATTAGTTTGGCGGTTTTAAGACATTTTGTCCCATTCATTTGTCAATATTATGACCTTTCGTGCCTTTTAGATGTCGATATTTTTCCTGACGAGCGTTAGCGAGCTACAAATCCTAGGGACATTTTTCTACCTAATACATGTACCGTAGGCTACACATTCATTATGAAGGGGGGTCTAGGGGGTATTTTCTTTAAGCTTGATGGAGGTCTACCGAGGGAAACTATAATATATATACGTATACAGTATATATATATATATATATATATATATATATATATATATATATATATATATATACAGTATATGTATATATACATATACAGTATATACATATTTATAGGGAAGGTGTGGTGGAGTGGTCATGCCACTGTATTGGTAATCCAATGGACCCGGGTTCAAATCCCGATATGTCAATGGGAAGATATTATTGGGATTGAATTTGTGCTGTACCTAGTATCAGTGCATTACCACAAAGCCCACCGAAATGCCAAACAAAATACCCTCATTGTTCCCTGATTAAATAACACTGTATGAATATTCCCATATTCAAAATATGTTACAGGGGGACAATGCCTAGTGAGTTCACTGCTCAATAGGTGGCGTTCTGAGAGTGAGGGTCTGAGTCTGGTGGGTGAGACGGTGAAGCACTTGAACGAAGCAACCAGCCGCTTCAGAGATGGAGCTACTTCGAGCCATGATGGATGCTTCGCATGTCTCACTCCCCAGACTGGAACAAGACCTCACGGGCTTCACCGTGTTGAGCGGTGGAATGTACAGGTTCTCAGCCTATGGCCGAGAGGGAGTAGTTGGAATATAGAAAAAAGAAACAAAAAAAAAACAGTATATGTATATAATTATATATATAGATATATGTAATATTTTATATATATATATATATATATATATATTATACAGTATATAAATTATATAATATATATATTATTCTATATACTGTATAATATATATATATATATATATATATATATATTTATACCCTGTATATATATATATACTGTATATAGACCAAAAAATAACCACTCCCCATTATGAAGAACTTATGCTATTATAAGGGTTTATTGTGTTCGTATTTACCCCTATGAGTCCTACAGGTAAACCATAAGCTAAAGCGAATCATATAATGGTAACCAGTACATGATGTAAATTACGCCATCGTGTTGAAGGGGTTAAGAGGAGATGGGTAGTTTTTCATTAGTTATCGTATTATTTGACGTTCGGCCCATTAGTTTGGCGATTATAAGACATGTGTCGATTTTGTTTCTAGGCGCGCGATAGCGAAGCTGTCTATCGAAAAATGTACAAATATATCTTGAAAGAGGGTCTGGTTGATGGAGGTCTAAGGAAGAAACTAAGAACATTGTAAACATATATATATATATATATATATATATAATGAGGCAATGAATATGCCCATCCTCCCTCAATCATCTACGTCGTTATAGTTGAACTTTAACTTTATAGATATCATGAATTTTGAAGCAAATTTCAGTAGTTCTGATTGGACTCCTTTACCACTTCAAGTACTCGAGGACGATTGTTCACAATATTATGGTTAACATTAGACGATTTTACTTTGATATGGCTACCCCTTTTAGTATAAACCTATCTCAAATCACCCTCTCACACCTACATTTGTTTTTCCTAAACTGAAGAAAATCATCTACTTAAATCATTATAAATAATTAATTCCACTCCTGACATCAATCACCGTCAAATGAAATTGATGAAAACATGTGATCCTCCCGGGATTCGAACCTTAGATACCACATACAGAAATTAAGTACACCACCATTACACCGCCAACACAGTTAAAGGTTCATCACATGACCACGAACAATATTCATTTATCGAATACTGGATACAAATCTATCATGTACTGGACTCAATTGCACTATGTAATGTATAGCGTAAACTAATATTAATAATAAAACAATAAATACAAAATATATAACACATAAAGGGTTAACTCTTCAAAGATATGACTAAGGGTGAAGTGTAAGGTGATGCATAACGGCAAAGGAATATCCAAATCATTAATTTCATAATAGGGTAACCCTTTAGACAAGACTTACTTTAGGTCGGAACTCCCATTAGAGGTAGATATTAACGTAAAGAGTTGTTATTCTGAACCCCTTTCTTCCTCATGTTTAGCCTCGTTAATTTTGATATTTTAAGACGTTTCGCTCTATTAGTTTGGTGATTGTAAGACCTTTAACCCCATTATATAAGTTTCAAGATATTTGTTGTGCCAATTAGGCAAGCAATAGCGAGCCCAAATTGTCTCGAAGCAGGGAGGGTTCTTAATTAAGCTAAATGGAGGTCTTAGAAATAACCTAAAACTTCCCATTAACAGTGATATATAGTTAATAGTTCTGCAGAGAGTGTATAACCAAGGAAGTATTTGTTTATACCTAAAGGGAACTATAACACTGGCGAGTTGCAGGATACAGGGAAGTTGGAGCCGAACACTGAGAAAATTAGCTGAAATACAACAATAATGGGAGTTTATGAGGGATAATATGTTTGTTGAATTTGGTTTTTCGTATATATTTACACCACAAACGTTGCCAGCTGCTAATTCTGCTAAAAATCGATGTCTACAGCTTCCATATTATTCTAGCCCGAAGTAGTTCATATCATACGGTTTTTATGTTTTATCTATGTGTATGAAAGAGACAAAAGACAGGATGTCTGTAACGAATGTCTCCCCCAAAGCCAAAAGAGTGACCGAGCCAAATTCAAGGGACATTGGAGTCAAACTGCCTGGACACACGAAGTTAATTTGCTCTGTCATGGCCAGTAAAGGAAGAAACTCAGACCAAGAGTGAGAGCGGTGGAAATGAGTTACTTGAGAAGTGCGTGCGGAGTTACATGGAGGGATAGACAGGCGAATGAGGATGTAAGAAGGAGGTGTGGTGTGGAGGTAGATGTGCTGGAAAGTGTGCCAAGGAACAACTTGAGATGGTTCGGCCATATGGAACGTATGGAAAGCGAGAACATGACTAAGAGGGTGTACGAGAGCGAGGTGGAAGGACAGCGAGGGAGAGGTAGACCGAAGGAGAGGTGGAAGGAAGGAGTGAGGAAGTATATGAATGAAGGCAGTGCTGGTTGGGAGGAGGGGCGTCAACTGACTGGGAACAGAGGTGCATGGGGCGGTTCGTTCGTGGCCACTCCTTCGGGGATCACGGCGTCAGGCAATAGATAGATAGATAGATGGCCAGTACAATTTTGAAACACAGTGGGTAATTCTGCTGTGCTACAACAATAAAACATATAAGCCTATTAGAAGGTCCCACACTAATAGTCTGTGATATTATGTATTCCCTCTAAAATGACACCGAGTTATCAGCGTTGTTTGAAAGCTTGGTAAACCCCACTGTACCAGAGATGTCATATTCATTTTGTTATAGCTATATTTAGACGATTTGGTGTAGTTTATGAGATGTAGTATGTGAGATACTTAGAAGCCTGTTAATTGTTGGAAGCTTTTTATATATATAACAAAATCGTCTAACACCAGCCGGAATACAGTTAAATAAATATCACCGGTACACAAGGGGTAAATACTTTTCGTTAGAGGTTCGTGGACTGCAATGTCAGCTTTGTGGAATATTTAAATAGTCAATGTTCTGACGAATTGGGCAGCAACAGGTTCTTCAATTTAGTTTGAATGAATCATACATCTATGGTTTGGAAGAATACACAAAAGATTCTTCACTTTTACTAATACAAAATTACTGGATTCGTCTGATCTAACCTAATTCGTTCTTCTAATGTGATGTTTTCGATATTTTTCAGATAGACTCTGATATTCTCTCTCTCTCTCTCTCTCTCTCTCTCTCTCTCTCTCTCTCTCTCTTTCTCTCTTTCTCTCTCTCTCTCTCTCTCCTCTCTCTCTCTCTCTCTCTCTCTCTCTCTCTCTCTCTCTCTCTCTCTCTCTCTCTCTCTCTCTCTCTCTCTCTCTCTCTCTCACACCCCGTGCTACCGCCAGACGCTGCAGACGCTCTGTCAACGCTCTCACGATATCGATCATAATTTGAGTATTAACTACTCATCCTCTTCATTCTTGTGCATGAAAGGTGGTTAAGAGCACGTTTAACCATCCTGTAGCTTAGTAAGTAACACTGCACGATATTTCGCTGTGTATTGACTGAAAAACTTTGTGTTTATCACAAGACTCCTGCTCGGACAGGGCGCCACTAGCGCCATCTATTGTTTTGTTTTGCTTTGTAAACAAACGCTCTCTTATTACTATTTTATATAAAATCGTAGCCCCTAATTTTACCCATTACCTACTGTAGTAAGTATCAATTTAACTGCCTTGTATGTAAGTAAAGCTTTGCATATTAATTTGCTAATAAACAATATTGTTTACTAACTAACCGCCTACAGGGACTAACGCCGACACCATTTTGTAAACAAACCTTTTTTTGGGGATTATACATATTAAATTCCAGCAAATTTTGTACCAAATTTAAGTGCATTCATTTATCTTTTCCCCCTAGATATATTCTTGACTTTTTCTCCTCAGACTGATTTTACTTTAAGCTAAGGGTGGTATTTGTACAAACTAACCTAGCCTAACCCAACCTGCCAAGCTTTTAACCTAACCCAAACCTAGCCTAGCCTATAGCCAGCCAATCTGTTTTATTATTAACTCTTGTAGATATTGTATTTGGTATCCTACTGTAGCTATATATATCTGTAATTTTAGTTGTTGCTTGCACGATCTTGTAATAACCTTTGACTGATACACTTTTTTATCTAAAAAGAGTAGGCTACTGCTTTACTAGGCTTCAGTGACACCAGGGTCATCTGTTGACACAGTATATTAACCCCTTGTGTGCAGTCACACTTTATTTTTATATAATCTCTATTTGGTGAATTGTATATTTAGTTACATATTCTGTTATACATATATTTGTTTAAGGTTAGGTTATCACACCTGGTAGCCTATTTCTGCGAATTTCAATTTTATTATATTCGGTTAGGCTATTCAACGCTGGTAGCCTATTATTGCGTATTTCAATTTAAAAAAAAAAACTTTTGGTTAGGCTATCGCCCCTGGAAGCCTAATTCTGCGTATCTCAACATTTTTGTTTTCGGTTAGGCTATCACCCCTGATATCCTATTTCTGCGTATTTCAGCATATTTGTTTTCGGTTGAAGTGATTGAAGTGTTTTTAAAGTGAGTGAAGTGTTGTAAAGTGAGTGAATTGTTTTTTAAGTGAGTGAAGTGATCTGAAGAAAGTGACTGTCACCATGCCTCGCGCTTGTGCGAACTGCGCCGGTAGGTTTGGTGAGTCCATGTTTGCTACTATCGATCTTCAAGTCTGCCGGCTCTGCCAGCAACGAGAGAATTTTACAGTGAAATTAGATGAAGCCTACAACAAGATCAACGTCCTCACCATGAAGCTGGAATCACTCCAAGAGTTTGTAACACTCAACGTTGGAGTGCCACAAACTTCAATTGTCACCGCAACTCCAGCAGCCACCAACGCCCCAACGTCAACTGCCAACAATTCAACGCCTACAGTAGCCATTTCAGCTGATGTTTCCGATACTCAAGATACAAATAGCGACTCTCTTCCCCCTCAAGACAATTTCCGTGTCGTGAGGAACAACGTTTGCCCCAAGACCAGGAAACACATACCGATTACCGAGTGTCAAAACCGTTTCCAGATATTCGCAGACTCAGATGACGAAGAGGAAATAGAAGAAGTCCGGCTCGTGGGAGACTCGATGATACGTGGTCAGCTCACAGAGTTTTGCGCCAGGGCACCTAAGACCAGGAAGCGTTTTTGTATCCCTGGTGGTGGTGTGGATGACGTAGTTGCAGCAGTTGACGAAGTATCAAAGCTGGCCCCTGCAAATACAATGTACGTCATCCACGTTGGATCCAACGATATACAGCGAACCCGGTCGGAAGATTTGCTTTTAAAGTACCAGCAGCTGATCAAGTCGTTTAAGGAGAAGTCATCAAGGATCATCGTCTCAGGAATCGTCCCCCGGCTCGGTGTAGAGAGCCGATTTTACAACATAGCCACCAGCACAAATCGTTGTCTAGCAAACCTCTGCAGGAAGGAGAACGTGGGATTCGTCGACACCTGGGACAATTTCTACTACGATGACTATTTGTTTTCGGATGATGGAGTTCATCTGAACCAGGTGGGAGCAGCGCGTTTTGGGCGTCTTCTCAACGATGCGGTGAAGGATTTTCGGAGAAGAAATCGACTCAGCACAGGACAACCAGGAAGGAGGACCGAAGACAGCGAGGACGGCAATCTACAAAGGAATTAAATACTAATCCGTCAAGAACCGCGAATTTGGATAAAGCTCCACCAACACGACCCAAATTCAAAACCGTCAGGGATAACGACCGAGGACCGAGGACAGCCATGAATGTAAATGTAGATCCGACCAGAACCAAAAATTCGATGAAAGAACGATCTGCGAGTTCTAAAACCGCAACTTTAAAGGTTTTCTATGCAAACGCTCGTAGCATACGCAATAAATTTTCAGATTTAGAGGAACTAGTGTTTACAGAAAATTATGATGTGATTGGCATAACAGAATCTTGGCTCAATACACAAGATAGAGACTTTTTAGCAGAGTATTCACTTCCCGGTTATGTAATGTTTGAGAACAGCCGAATAAATAAAATGGAGGTGGCGTTTTATTTTATATCAAAGAAAGTCTTAACCCGACCCTCGTGTCAAAACCTCAAATTGTGAACGTCGACACATCTTTTGTGCTAATAAAGAATAATAAAGGTACAAAAATAATACTTGCGTTAATATACAGACCTCCAGCTCAATCAGTGCAAACTGACCGAGAAATTTACGAACAAATTGCAGATGTAAGTAACTCACAAGATACCGTAATTTTTGGCGACTTTAATTTACCTGTGACCAAGTGGGGCGATACTCTTACTTCACACTCCGGACATGACTTGTATACGAACTTGCAAGAGAGTTCACTTTATCAATTTGTTCGAATGCCGACCCGTGGTAATAACGTTCTTGACATTGTACTTGCAACAAAAGAAGAATTGATAGAGAATTTGAATGTTGGTGATGAATTCAGTAACAGCGACCATCGTACGATAACTTTCACTTTAAAGTTTACTAGTAACGAACCAAATAGTAGCATCGAAAAAGTCCCTAATTTCAAGAAAGCAAACTTCCATAAACTTAGAGCTATGTTTAAAGAAACTGACTGGAGCTTTTTAATTAACAATAACGACATAAATACATCTTGGAAGTTATTCGAAACCACTTACCTAAAAGCAGTGCAAGACTGCATACCATCGAAAATACGGCGTCCAGGCCATAATAATAAGCCCAAATGGTGGAATAAAGATATTTCAAACTGCCTGCTTGCTAAAAAAATGTGCTAATGATAGATTAAAATCCTCACAAAATGACGAAGAACGGGTGAAATTTGTAGAGCTACGACGCAAAGCCAAAAAGTTAATTAAGCAAAGTAAAAAGACCTTAGAGTTACATATTGCGAATCAAAGTAAAACAAACCCGAAAGAATTCTATAGTTATATCAGAAAGAAAAAAGTAGTTACTTCAACTGTTGGACCGTTAGTCGATGAAAAAGGAGAATACACCAAAGACGAAGTACAAATGAGTAATGCCCTCAATACCTTCTTTGCATCAGTTTTTACAACAGAAGACCTCAGTGATATCCCTACACCATCGCCGATTCAGATTGATAATTCAGATGTTCTAAGCAATATCACCGTTACAGAGAGAGAAGTATTGAATTGTTTAGATAAACTCAAGGTAAATAAAACGCCAGGACCTGATACAATCTCGCCTAGAGTTCTAAAGGAAGCTAAGAATGAGCTCTCCAAACCACTGACATTACTATTCAATAAATCCTTGCAGTCTGGAACTATGCCTGATCAGTGGAAGCTAGCCAACGTAACACCGATATTCAAAAAAGGCAGCAAATCCCTACCCAGTAACTATCGTCCAATTAGCTTAACCTCAGTTGTATGTAAAATGCTAGAAACGGTCATACGAGACAGACTCGTAAATCACTTGGAGGAAAATAACATACTTAAAGATACTCAACACGGCTTTCGTAAAAAACGTTCATGTTTAACAAACCTCTTAGACTTCTTCCACGATATCCTCAACCTCTACGATGAGAGTAAAGCTGTAGATATTATATACCTTGATTTTCAAAAGGCCTTTGACAAAGTTCCCCACAAACGTTTACTGCTAAAACTAAAAGCGCATGGAATACAAGACGGTGTGTTGAAATGGATAGAAAATTGGCTCAGCAACAGAAAGCAAAGGGTAGTCATAAACGGTAAGGCATCTAAATGGACCAATGTAAGTAGCGGGGTACCCCAGGGATCGGTACTAGGACCAATTCTCTTTCTAATTTACATCAACGACATAGATGAGGGTCTCACCTGCACAATCTCAAAATTTGCTGACGATACAAAAATTGCAAATAGCGTACTCTCAAAAGAACAAGTTGACGATATGCAACACAATCTAGATAAATTGTCATGTTGGGCCCAAATTTGGCAAATGAGTTTCAATGCGGATAAATGTAAAGTACTACATGTCGGATACCTAAATGAGAAAGCAAACTATTCGATGAATGGCACTCAGCTTAAGAATGTAAACAGAGAAACTGATCTGGGAGTAACAATATCGAGTAACCTAAAACCGAGTCAACAATGTTCAGAAGTTGTTAAGAAGGCAAACAAAATAATTGGCTTTATAGGCAGGTCATTTGAGCATAAATCCAAAGAAGTTATCCTAACCCTTTACAATTCCTTAGTCCGCCCTCTTCTGGAATACTGCGTTCAATCCTGGTGCCCTTATTACCAAAAAGATATAAACAAGCTAGAACGAGTTCAACGTAGAGTTACCAAATGATACCTAGCCTAAAGAACAAACCATACGAAGAGCGTCTTAGAGAATTAAATCTATTTCCTTTAACCCAGCGCAGATTAAGAGGCGACTTAATTCAAGTGATCAAAATCATCAAAGGCATCGACAATATGAACTGTAGTAAGTACTTCACTATCGACCAATCTAATTACACGCGGGGAAACGGTTGCAAAATTATTGGTAAATCTTTTAACTCGCACGAATCTAAGAATTTCTTCTTCAATCGAGTTGTCAACTTGTGGAATGGGCTTCCCCGAGACGTTATAGACTGCAGCACCGTTGATTCATTTAAATTCCGCCTAGACAAATATCTCGCATCAAACCCGCGACTGACTGCGTTTGTAAATGAATAACTTTATCCTCCCCTCAGTTACTAACCCATATGTCCCCTACTAACTTCCTAGTCCTGCCACGTTAGTGGCAGGGCAGTAGTTCCCTTTCCAATGTTCCCTTACCCACTCTAAACCACTGTTTGGACACTAGATCCTCAATGTTTTGGAGGACAAGCAACCTAGAAGGGTCACTAGATCTGTTGTTGCTTGATTTCCTTTGTACTCCTTTGTACTCTCTCTCTCTCTATTGCACACACAGTATCCAATAAGTCATGTATATTTCATATGTGTGAATGGTTTTCGAAATGCCTCCATCATGTCCCAAAAACAGAGAGAGATTTACATATTTTACATAGATACACTAGCCACACAGACCTTACGATCCAAACGAGGTGGTCAGGACTTAATTCTAGTAGAGATGGCATATCCGATAGAAAAGAAAAGTTGAAGGAAAGGATAGAAAAGAAGAAGGCTCTCTCCCCACCCTCCGTTCCCTCCGGCAATTGCCGTACATGAAAAAGTTTTAAGTGATTAACCTTGCTGGGCTTCGAATTTCCCAGAAGGAATTTACAGGAAAGATTGGAAAAAAAAAAAAAAGGAAACAAACAAAGAAATTAAAACAAATTCATGCAACCCTTCGCCTTAGCAGCATGTAAATGGGGTTAATTGGAATCATCCAACCCATCACCCTTAGTAGTATGTACATATTTAATGATGATTTTTATTATTATTATTTGTTCTTTATGTATTTACTTTTTTCTTTTCTTACGCTCTCTTCAGCTGAACAAATAATAACGGTGATAATTACTGCCTACTCCATACCAATTTTTCTGTGGTATGAGTCTAGATTTGTCTTTAATGTATCTATAGAGGAGCTGTCTATTACTTTATTTGGAAGTTTGTTCCACTCATCAATTACACTGTGAGTGAAGATTTTTTTTTTTTTTTTTTTTGTATCTAGATTCGCTCTCCGATCTAATAATTTTAAATTGTTTCCTCTTGTAGATGTGTCTTCGTTTTTTTTGTAATAACTTATCTAGATTAATGTTACTAAATCCCTTCAGAATTTTAAAACACTCTATCATTTGGCCTCTCATCCTTCGTTTCTTAAGTGGAAATAGATAAAGTTCTCTCAGTCTTTCATCATATGATTTATTTCTCAATGAAAGGATTAGCTTAGTGGCTCGCCTTTGCACAGATTCCAATTTGTTAACATCCTTTATGAGGTGAGGTGACCAAAACTGCACAGCATATTCGAGGTACTTTTGTATAAGGGCAAAACTATTTCTTTGCTGTGATAGTGGAAGTTTCTTCTGATGAAACCTAGTGCCCTGTTTGCTTTGTTTGCAGCCGCTGTGGATTGATTGGAAGATTTTAAGTTTTCGTTTATCAGCCCTCCCAAGTCTTTTATTTGTGTTACATTTTTTTATCTTTTCTTCATGCATGTAGTATTCATATTTATTGTTTTTAGAACCTATTTGCAATATCTGACATATATTTACATTAAACGGCATTTTCCACTTCTCCGACCATTCTGTGACTTTATTTAAATCAGCTTGAAGGTTTATTCTATCACTTTCGGAAATTATTGCATTACCTATCTTCGTGTCATCCGCGAATTTGGAAATTAAATTATTTATGTCATTATCTAGATCATTGATATATATTATGAACAACACTGGTCCCAATACTGAGCCTTGGGGGACTCCACTAGTTGATTCCATGTTGATTCCACACCGTTGATAACTACTCTTTGCTTTCTTTCACTTAGCCCGTTTTTAATCCAATCATAGGTTTTGCCCTGTATTCCTATGTCTCTTATTTTCTGTAATAATTTATCGTGCAGGACCTTGTCGAAGGACTTATGAAAGTCTAGAGACACATGTCGAGGTTTTTGGTGAATTAATTTAGTTTGTATAGGCTGTCATAAATTTCTATTACATTAGTTAGGCATGATCTCTTTGCTCTGAATTCGTGTTGACTATTGTTAATAAGGTTATTGTTCTCAAGGAATAATAAGATTTTATCCCTTAAAATTGATTCACATATTTTTCCAGTTACGGAAGTTAAGCTAATCGGCCTATAGTTATTTGATAGTGTTTTGTCACCATTTTTAAAAATCGGTGTTATATTAGTGATCTTCCAGTCGGTGGGTACATGTCCTTGTTTAAGTGACATATTTAGTATTATGGTTAGTGCCCCTGCAACTTCTTCTTTGACTAATTTAAGAATTTTAGGGATAAACATGTTCGGCCAAGGTGATTTATTGACATGAAGTGAGAAGATGTTTTTAATTACTTCTGACTGGGTAATAATAAAATCTTGAAGAACATAGTTACATGTGTGATTATTTTCTTGTGGCACGTTTTGGTTACTGGCAGTATTAAATACAGAAGAAAAGTGTTGATTAAGAGTAGCAGCTATGTCCCTGCTATCTGATTCTAATTCACCTTGATTATTTAGTATCGGGCCAATGCCACTTTTAATTTGTTTATTGCTAGTTACATATCTATTAAATTGTTTTGGATTAGATTTGCTCGCATGTGCGATTTTAATTTCGTAATTCCTCTTTCCAGATTTAATTAGCGAGGTCAGTGAGAGAGAGAGAGAGAGAGAGAGAGAGCGAGAGCGAGCTGCTAATTGTTGGTCAAATACGAACGTTCTCGGGACTAAGAACTAATTTCCAACGTCGACAAAAAAATCCCCCCCCCAAAAAAAAAAATGTGTTGAATGTGATGTGAACAGTTTAGCGATATTGATTAGGGTGAAGAATGTCTGGATTGTTGCATCGTCGTGGGAAGGGGGGTTGGTGGAGGGTTGTTGTTGTGGCTGTTGTTGGTGTTGGTAGTGGTGAGGATATGGTTGGTGTTGATGGTAGTAATGAGGGAGTTGTTGTAGTGGTGGTGTTGTTGGTGGTGTTGGTGATGCTAGTGGTGGTGGTAGTCATGCAGTTGTTGGTGGTGAGGCTGTTGATGCTATTGGAGGTGGTGATGGAGTTGTTGTTGTTGCCATGGTGGTGGTGATACTAGTGGTGGTGGTGATGGGGTTGTTGTTGAACCACGGTGGTGATAAGTGTGTTATTGTTGTATTGTTGATGCTAGTGGTGGTGGTGGTGATGGGGTTGTTGAAGTAGTGGTACTGGTGATGTGGTTGTTGTTGTTGGTGATGGTGATACTATAGGTAGCGCCAACGAACTTGACAATTATCTCGATCACTGACCTCTTCGTAACTCAAACGTTCCTTGAGCAAACTGGTTGTAAATTTTAACACCTAATTCCTGGTGGACTCTTCCCAAATGATAGAAATGTCAGGCCGATTGCTTTCATTGTTTTTGAGTTATAAGAAGTTAAGGAGTCCAAATTATTGTCATGTTTGTTATAGCTACCTATAGTGGTGGTGGTGATGGAGTTGTTGTGGTAGTGGTGGTGATGCTAGTGGTGGTTGTGATGGGGTTGTCGGTGGTGGTGGTGGTGATGGGAGTTGTTGTGATGGTGATGCTAGTGGTGGTGGTGATGAGATTGTTGTGGTAGTGGTGGCGGTGGTATTGGTGGTGGTGATAGAGTTGCTGTTGTTGTGGTGGTGATGCTAGTGGTGGTGGTGGTAGTGATGCCGCATTGTTGCATCCCTCTCGCTATTCTATCGTTATTCTAATAATCAGTGTTCTTCAGAGTTATCTCAGGTATACCACTTCCTCTACGTAGACAACGTAGCACCCGTCTTGCAACACAATCCCATCCTAATCCGTGAAAGTCTTCAACTCAAGAGTGAAATATGCCCAATGTTTTTTCTATTCAACAGCTGAATTGTGTAATTAATAATACATTAGTCGAAAATACTAACAACAATGAAAACCCTCAATAATAAATAACGCAAATATAATAACCCCCGAGACGTTGCCCCAGATAGTGTTAAGGTGTTGCGTGGATAGTGTGTTATTCCTGGGTGCTGAGACAACCCGCTCTCTAATGGATATTTGCTTTTCACACAGACACTTGATATTTGTACCCTCATATTAATAACCGTCCCTCTTGTTGTGCAGGATGGAGAGGACGAGAGAGCTGATGGTTTGCCAAGGGGGAGAGAGAGGGTACGTGGAGGCGACTGGTGAGTGTGCTTTTCTAGTTTTGTTGTTATTACATTATTATATTATTACCGGTATATTATGATATAATTATAATGAATTGCAAGCTCGTTTATGCACATTTTCAATTTGCGCTTGTTGTGTTGCTGTTAATGAGGATGCCCAAGCCTTTCAGGATTAAGTGAGCTTGTACACAACTGTGAGGTTGGGTGGGTGGGATTGGGGGGTGGGGGAGGGGGAGGGAGGGGGGGTTGCTAGCAACTTAAGATGACACAGGAGGTAGAGTTTGTAGGCACCAATTTTGACAACACTACTGACATGGGTTTTTCCAATTTAAATTGTTGTCTATGATGACTTATAATAGTTTGAGGGTGATGAGAGTAGGTCAACGATGTCTGAACCCACGCTGATGTGCATCACTACTGTGTTTACATTATTTATGGTGACGGCGTTGGCTGAAGTCCAGTCCTGAAATTGGTTGACATGATCCTGAAGGGCGCTAAAGTAGGGGGATGTGTTATCAATAATAACTCGGATTGTTGAGTCACCCACGTTCTTCCAGTGTGCACATGTGTCTCACATTGCATGGTTGATTATGATGAGGAGACATAGGGGTCCCATCTTTGTAGCTTGTGGGACACCGCAGGTCAGGGGGAGGGTGAAAGATAAGGTGCCTTTTAACCGCACGGCTTGTCGGGCGGTCAGTTAGTAAATATGCCAGCCATGAAACAAGGGAGGGGCGTAATCCGAGCTCCGTGGCCTTCCTTATGATCATGTTGTGGTTGACCAGGTCCAAGGCAATACTGACGACTAGGAAAACGGATTTTTGTTCTAGGTTGCGGTAGATGAAGTCTAAAACTCTGACTAGGCAATGGGTTGTGAAATATCAAAAGCTTTTTAGTATGGCACCGCTCCCTATTATCCAAGTTTTGTACCCTTTAGTCTACGGCAAAGGGACAGTTTATGACAGAATATATATTATGTCTGAGGTGATGTAGACTGTTGTTGATAATTTACAAATCGTCAGGTACACAAGAGTTCCTTACTATCAAGATTCTAGCAAGCACTGGTATCTACTCGTATTTTGTAGGAATTACTTATGCAATTGAATACAATATATTTCCAACTAGAGATGAAATTATATAATTCCCTAAGGTTGATGCGAAAACATTAGTAATTTCATATGGAGTAGATGTCATACAAATAATATTGATTATAGTTCAAGTGAATTGCTATTTCTAACAATTCACACATACCTCCTACTCAAAGCTATGAACTTAAAATAGTAGCCTTAAATATGCTCTGTTACCTTCGTCAACGAAGTTGGAGGTTATGTTTTTGCCTCCGTGTCTGTAAACAAGATTTCTCAAAAGGTTTTCAATTAATGTCCACGGAATGTAATGGGCAGATAGCTTATGTGTCAAGTAAGAAGGGATTCAATATAAGAGGTAATCGGTAGACCACATACATCCCTCAACGTAGGTGGAGGAATGTGCTCTCCCGAGTGCTCTTCTAGATTATAATGCATATATTGAATCCCTTCTTGTCATAACAGCAATGATTCTACCGATATGTTTTACTAAGTATAAAGTAGTCATTACCAGTTGCTTTTGCAGTGTATAATAATTATATATCAGTAACACAGTCGTACCTTGTCATTGTTGATGTTTCTTAATACACGGCACCCAAACAAAACAAATTACTAAAAGAACATGACCCCGAGTACGTGTTTGTCTGTTATGTTTTGTTCCCACCTCACCTACATGGCTTTGTGTGTTAATGTGTTTGTGTATGTTAACCCCTTCTGTACCGGCGACATCTTGTTTACTTTATTCTGGCTACTAATAGACGATTTTATTCAGTTTAATAAGGCCTCCAGTAATCAACAGGCTTCGAACTGTCTCGCTTAACCATTATACTACCACAGATCCTTCTTAAACCGCACAACATCGTCTAAATATAGCTAGAATAAACTTACAAAGACGTTGCCGGTACAGAAGGGGTTAATGTCTTTGTTTTCATTTTCCCTGCATGCCTGTGTGTGTGTTTGTTAATGTGTTGATGTGTTTGTGTATGTTAATGTCTGTTCCCACCTCGTATTCAGGGCTTTGTGTGTTTGTTAATGTGTTTTTGTATGTTATCTGTTATCTGTTAATGTCTTTGTTCCTACCTCACCCGCCAGTGTTTGAATATGTTATCTGTATATAGTATATAAGTTACACAGGGGTGTTAGGTGTTATAGTAACTTAATACAGTGATTGAGGTGAGTGATGAACACAGGCTGCTCCTGACCAACACAGTACCAGGCACTGCACACACCTCACTAGTTTGGACGGTAAATACATTTTAGTATTTTAATCTCACAATAATATCAATCCAGTGTCTTGTGGTTTAGTAAAGATGAAATACGAAGTTGAAATACATATCTATGTACACTTACCGAGGCTAGCTGGTGATAAGGATTGTCAAATGCCACATCATGATATGACTATGGCGTAAATATTACGATTATACTAAATGTATACATATTTGTATTTATACATATGGCTTGAGAGAGAGAGAGAGAGATATACTGTACATTAAATGCCGTTCGGCAGTATGGCACATGGTAACTTAGAGAGTCTTATCGGTTATTGTATACATTTGATCTAATAACTTTGCCTTTTGCTTCCTTCATACACATAGAACAAGCATATACAAATAAAAATACTCCAACCAGTATGCCCTTCATCAATATCCTATCCTCGTTAATGTAATCACCTTAGTCAGTCAGTACACTCACAAACCATACAGTATTCCAGGTTGACTAGACTCATTGTAATCTGTAGGAAACCACAGATGTAATATATAGTGGCATTAGGCTAAATATCTAATGATGCAGAGTTTACCTTTAATCGATTACAATATTAAATATCTTGTGGTTGTACTTATATTGTATCTTTGTTGGGAGTTTCTGTCTATGTTTTCCTGTACAGTATAATTTATACTGTTCAGTCCATTTATACTGTTCAGTCCATTTTATATCCGTCCCCACTGTCTTGACACTGTCTTGGTCTAAAGAGAGAGAGAGAGAGAGAGAGAGAGAGAGAGAGAGAGAGAGAGAGAGAGAGAGCGAGAGCGAGAGAGAGAGGGATCATAGTCGTATAGCCATCGAATGTTTTCAGTCAAGTAAAAACAAAGCTTAGTGTGAAATGTGTATGATTACTAAAAAGAATATGTAGTTGATAAAAACAAAAATACAAAGTATAGTCTTAACCCCTTCAGTACGATGGTTGTCGTTCCATATATTATTTGTTTATCAGACGACAGCACGTTTTGCAAGGGTAGTCAAAAGCATTTCATTTAATTTACCTCTTCTGACTAGTTATCTACAATCTCTGTTTTTACTACGCAATGTTGCGTATCTCTCTCTCTTGTTCTGTTAGTTAATTCATCAATGTTCTTAAGAGTTCGTTCAGTGTATACCTCCCATCTTACGGAAATTATATGGCACCAGCCTTTCAACAAATCCCCACCCCTTTCTTTGTCGATCCTCTAACTCAAGAGTGAACCGATTTGCCCAGTATTTCTTCCACCCAAGTAAACTCCTAACTCTCTCCTTCAACTTAATTTGAATTTGGCATCTCACTCTTTCATTTAATTTATCTATCTATCTATCTATCTATATGCTCAGGCCCAATCCCCATTTTGGGGGTAGCCGACTCAAGACAGAGCAAGAACAGGGAAAACACAGAAACAACATAAAACAACAAATAAACACAGATAAAAAGCACAAACTCACACACGTCCAGGTCACCCAGGTATTCGTTTATCTATTTATGTATTATTTTGGAAGGTCACTCTTTACAGGCATTTTTGCCTTTAGTCTCTTTCTCACACATACAACAAAACATGACAATATAATGCACCTCTCAGTCCTCCCTACTATCTCTCTCTTCACATGTTTCCTCCATCATTCCTCGGACCATAATATTGTACCCCCTGTATCGTGACCCCTGGAACAGATCCCAGGGTTTTGTTTGTCAGACACATTTTATAAACACAAGTTCCGTTGTTCAACATTGCAATTGTTCCCATTATTGTTCTTGCTGCCGGTCTTTCTGTCTTGTGCTATTATGTTGTATCGGGGAGTTTTTGCTGTTGGTTTACTGTATATTCTGTCGAAGTTGTATTTTGGTTCATTGTGGTGTGTAATTTGTGTTGTCCTATAGCTACTGTATATGGATTGTATTTGCTCGTCATATTTTATTCTGTTCTTCAATTTGTAATTCACGTAAGGAGTTCTGTTGTGTTTTTTATCATGTTTAGTTCGTTATCATTGTTTTCCTATATTACTTTCATCCAACATTTCAAGTAAGAAGGGGATTATATTATGATTCCTTTGAAGATGATATCTCATGTGCCTTAACACTCAACGAGCGGCCTAGGCGGTATATTTGACCGTGCCGCCCAGTGGGTTTTTTTTTAACCATAAATGGGGTTGTTTCAGTGCTCTTTTTCATGCATAAACAAGAGCCAGAGCGTAATACAAGTATGTATCCCTGAAAGGGCGTAAATTGAGCTTTCGAATGACACCCGAACCATCCTTTTACGATCACTGTTTGTCTTGCAATGATCGTGCAACCGAAGGGCAAAATTGCTAAAATACGGTCATTTCGTTACATAATGACGTGTGTTGCGAGTGAGAGAGGGTGGAGTAGTGTGGAGTACATGTCAGTGGGCCCACGGCGGTCGTGGCGAGCGGTCATGAGGTAACCTGCGCTCCTCCCACCGCTCGGCTCTCTCTCAGAGCCAATATTGCGCCAAAATTGCACACAGACTTAAGTCGGGCCCCGCCACATAGTCCAGGTTTTTAGATACGGACTTAAGTCGGGCCCCGATAGACAAGGGTTCAGGCGCGGTTACACATGCCCGAGTTGCCCGAATCGGTGACAAAAGTTGCTCAGTGGAGCAACTTTTTCGGGACCCATTTGTCACCCGAATAGGGCAACTTTTGCGTCCCGAACGTACGGGATGCATCGCCTGTTGCGGCAACTATGAATATGGGTTACATGCAATAGTAGTAATGTGATAACTATATATATGATGTACAAGCATTAATATACTATAACCATGCTCAATCCTGAAATATATATTGCATTACAGTATACTAGTCAACATATTGGGATGAGATAACACGGTTTAATCAAGAAGTAGGCTACAGTACGAATGTACAAGTTTCTACAAATACAATATCTGTGGGCAAGAATGGGAAGAATCTTTCCTAAAGTTATTAAATGTAGGCTATCATATATCGGTTATTCTATTCAACTTACAGTTAGAATTTGCAACAGTAAACGATCATTTGGTATAACTAAATATAAGTAGTAGCTTCGTTACTTCAATGATTAGCCTAATACTGCCTTCAATACTACACATTATGTATTCTGTATGCTTTGTAATCTTGATAATATACCGTATATAAGCATTATAGGTTCGGTTAATGAGACGTGGTATAACTTAGTACCCTAAATATACTGTACAGTACAGTATACGGTATAGTGTTTGACGTGAATTAGTAGGCTATGTCGTGGGAATACATTTCTTCTGTAGGCCTATAAATATATATTCCATATATATATTACACTATATAAGTTAGAATATTTATAATGATAATGTGAAAGGTGATATCCTAACCTTAAGAGCTATAAATACCACATGGAACCCATACATTCGTACAAATAATACAGTAAACACAAGCAAGGGAAGGAATCAATCAAATTAATATAGAAAAGGTGGGTGAAGGTGAAAGAAGGGAAGTTTTTATTGGTTAAGTAGGAGAGACAGTAGTAATAGTGAGAGAAAATAGGGTGTCGGGGCTTGCCCCAACGTGCCCGAGTTGAGTATTGGGCTGAATCAGTATGGCTTGCCAAGAAGGGGGCTGGGGCTGCCAGATGAAGGTGGGAGATGGTGGTGAAGAAGTCGATGGTGTTAATGTTGGTGTTTTACGAATTCTTCCATGTTGAAGGTCTTTCTCGATCTTTTTGGCTTTTTCTTGGAGCTCCTCCTGATCTTGTCCAGCTGTCTTTCGAAGGTCCTAAGTCCTTCTACTTGCTGTGGTGATAAAGGTGATTCAGGGGGACGTCTTCCTGGTGCTGCATCCTCGTCTCCTTCTTCTGAATATGAATGGTCAGTAAATTGGCAGATGAAGTTTAACATTGACAAATGCAAGGTATTAAAGATAGGGAAGATGCAAACAAATGTTAAATATAAACTAGCTAATTTAGAATTAGAAAATTCAGACTGCGAGAAAGATCTAGGTGTGTTTGTTAGCAATGATTTGAAGCCTAGAAAACAGTGTATAAGCGTTCGTAATAAGGCAAACAGGATTCTCGGGTTCATCTCTAGGAGTGTGAGTAACAGAACTGCTGATGTTATCTTAAAACTTTACTTGTCATTAGTGAGACCCCATATGGATTATGCTGTCCAATTTTGGTGTCCTTATTACAGAATGGACATAGATTCATTGGAGAGAGTACAGTGTAGAATGACAAAAATGATCCATAATATTAGAAATCTTTCGTATGAAGAAAGGTTCAAGAAATTAGGTTTACATTCGTTAGAGAGACGCAGAGTTAGAGGGGATATGATAGAGGTGTTCAAGTGGGTTAGTGGGATTAACAAAGGGGACATGGCAAATGTACTAAAGCTCAGTGATAGCGAAAGAACTCGTACCAATGGTTTCAAATTAGATAAATTTCGTTTCAGAAAAGATATAGGCAAGTATTGGTTTGGTAACAGAGTTGTAGATGGGTGGAATGGACTACCAAGTGCTATAGTGGGATCTAAAACTGTAGGGAGCTTTAAGACAAAATTGGATAAGCATATGGACGAGAAGGGTTGGGTGTGAAGGGGGATCAGCCGGGTTGGGCCAATCAGCGCTCTGCAGACCTCCATAATCCTGCGTTAATCTCTAACCGTTTTGGTAAGATGATCCTCAGGGTATTAGAGTGTGAAGCCTATAATTGGGCTTTGTAATTGAATTGAGGTTGTGTGGGACAAGGATCTGCCTTGCTTAGGCCAATCGGCTTTCTGCAGACTCCCATTTTCTTATGTTCTTATGTTATGTTCTTCGATCGTTTCCACGTCGACTATTTCTCCTATGGTGGACTCAGATAATTCAGACGACGCGGAGGAGGGGAGTGCCACCGGATGATCAATGTTGGCAGGTGCTGGGGTCGAGGCTGCTACTGGTGTTGATGGTGGTGCCTTCTCCTTGACTGTTGTTGAAGTTGAAGCTGTAGATGTTGTGGAGGAGTGCCCCACTTTGCTCCTGCTTAGACTGAGAGGTCTTGGCAGAAGCAGCTGTTGTTTTGGAGCACTTCTCGGCTTCTGTGGTAGAGCTGAATCTTCTTGGATCTTGGAGGGCTTCTTCCTCTTTGGTGTCTTCCTCTTGGTGGTTGATGGGGTTACAGAAAAGGTCTCCTGAGGAATGTTGATTGTAGGCAGGTTGTTGTGTTGCAGCAGATAGGGGATCAGCTGGCAGATTCGAAGTTCGTCTGAACCAGAGATGGCTATAACTGATTGGATGCATGCGAATATCTTGGCCCTTTGTACTGCTTCCCCTTCTGCTGTAGTTGTTATTGTTGCCTTTGGTAGATTATTCCGGGGGGAGAATTAGGAGCCCTTGACTGGGGCTCCTTCAGGGCCTTGATGTTAATGGCTTCAGGTCCCTGTCTCCCGGAATAGATGGTGAATTCCACTGATTTGCCATTCTTCAACGAGGCCTTCTTGCTGCTTTTGTTGTTGTTGATGTTAGAATGATGCAGAAAATGTCCTTATTGTTGGTCATGGTAATGAAGCTGTAGCCTGCTTTATAGTTCTACCATTTAACCTTATCACAAGCTGTGGTACTGCTGGTGGCCATGGTAGTGGTGGTGCAAAGCGAGTGGAGGCAGTTGGTAACAGGCTGGTGGCTGAAGGCTGACACACTATTCATGTTCCTGCCGTCGCTGCCTATTTTAAATGTGTAATATGTAAATCATGGCCTGTGATTGGCTTAGCCGGGTGAGCCCGAGCCAGTCAGTCTACTCTCTCCCTTAGTTACTGCGTTTACCATTTCTTTATCTTGCTTGTGTTTACTTTATGATATATACACTTACATTGGTTTATATATATGCTCAGCTTTATCATAGGGATTGTGATGTATTTACAGCATGACAGGAAGCTAAAATGGCCGAATTAAGACCAATTAATCTCGAAGTGAGAACGAAATAGTGTACGTGAGAGTGCCATTAAAATCTGTGCTCCAGCAACTCTGCCATGTGTAACCACTTTTTTGGGGTCCCAGAAAAGTTGCCCGTAGCGGTGACAAAAGTTGCTTGGGTGGCAAAAATGTGTGCATGTGTAACCGCCCCTTTACTACTCTCCATAAAATGTTTTAACCATGTATTTTATAGCGTAAAGTCATACCAGGATATAATATTCAATCCATGATTCATTGCTGAGGCAATGTGGTTCTGCAATGTCTGCTGCATATATTACTTATGGTATTTGTTTCTTCCTACTCTCAGTTATTTTCCTCTGTTCCACCTCATTATCCTCCTTCATATTCCCCCCTCCTATTTCCCTTCTTCATCACCATCATCTCTATTTAATACAAGGATTGAATGTTTGTCTTCTCCCTGTTCAGTCGGATCCCCCCCCTCCCTCCCCCCCACCCTTTCTTTGTTTTTGTTTTTTCTGATCTCAGTCTTCTTTTCCTCATACTCCTTGTATTCTTCTGTCTTCTCTTTTGTCTTGACCAAGGTTTTGACACTTTCCTTTTCCGTTTGCTTTTTGGTCGGCTTGTTTACAGGTGCCTCCCCTGGATCCCCACCTCTTTCCAGTGCTTGCTTTGTGTTGCCTCTCACGCCTCTCGTCGCTGCGTTAAGACTTACATAGACTTACATAGATACACTGGCCACACAGACCTTACGATCCAAACGAGGTGGTCAGGACTTAATTCTAGTAGAGATGGCATATCCGATAGAAAAGGAAAGTTGAAGGAAAGGATAGAAAAGAAGAAGGCTCTCTCCCCACCCTCCGGCAATTGCCGTACATGAAAAAGTTGGAAGTGATTAACCTTGCTGGGCTTCGAAATCCCCAGAAGGAATTTACAGGAAAGATTGGAAAAAAAGAAAGGGAAAACAAAAAAGAAATTAAACAAAATCATGCAACCCTTCGCCTTAGCAGCATGTAGCTTTTGGGGTTAATTGGAATAATTCAACCCATCACCCTTAGTAGTATGTACATATTTAGTGATGTTTATTATTCTTATTTTTTATTTGTGTGTTATTATTTTATTTTTTTATTTTCTAACGCTCTCTTCAGCTGAACAAATAATAACGGTTATAATTACTGCCTACTCCATACCAATTTGTCTGTGGTATGAGTCTAGATTTGTCTTAAATGTATCTATAGAGGAGCTGTCTATTACTTTATTTGGAAGTTTGTTCCACTCATCAATTACACTGTGAGTGAAGAAATGTTTTGTTGTATCTAGATTCGCTCTCTGACCTAATAATTTTAAATTGTTTCCTCTTGTAGATGTGTCTTCGGCTTTTTTGAATAACTTATCTAGATTAATGTTACTGAATCCTTTTAGAATTTTAAAACACTCTATCAATTGGCCTCTCATCCTTCGTTTCTTAAATGAAAATAGATCAAGTTCTCTCAGTCTTTCATCATATGATTTATTTCTCAATGAAGGGATTAGCTTAGTGGCTAGCCTTTGCACAGATTCCAATTTTTTAACATCCTTTATGAGGTGAGGTGACCAAAACTGCACAGCATATTCGAGGTGCGGTCTCACCATACTTTTGTATAAGGGCAAAACTATGTCTTTGCTGTGATAGTGGAAGTTTCTTCTGATGAAACCTAGTGCCCTGTTTGCTTTGTTTGCAGCCGCTGTGCATTGATTGGAAGATTTTAAGTTTTCGTTTATCAGCACTCCCAAGTCTTTTATTTGTGTTACATTTTTTATCTTTTCTTCATTCATGTAGTATTCATATTTATTGTTTTTAGACCCTATTTGCAATATCTGACATTTATTTACATTAAACGGCATTTTCCAATTCTCCGACCATTCGGTGACTTTATTTAAATCAGCTTGAAGGTTTATTCTATCACCTTCGGAAATTATTACATTACCTATCTTCGTGTCATCCGCGAATTTGGAAATTAAATTATTTATGCCATTATCTAGATCATTGATATATATTATGAACAACACTGGTCCCAATACTGAGCCTTGGGGGACTCCACTAGTTACTTGTCTCCATGGTGATTCCACACTGTTGATAACTACTCTTTGCTTTCTTTCACTTAGCCAGTTTTTAATCCAATCATACGTTTTGCCCTGTATTCCTGTGTCTCTTATTTTCTGTAATAATTTATCGTGCGGGACCTTCTCGAAGGCTTTTTGAAAGTCTAGATACACTATGTCGAGGCTTTTGGTGAAGTCATTTAGTTTGTATAGGCTGTCGTAAAATTCTATTAAATGAGTTAGGCATGATCGCTTCGCTCTGAATCCGTGTTGACTATTGTTAATGAGGTTATTGTTCTCAAGGAATAATACGATTTTATCCCTTATGATTGATTCACACATTTTTCCAATTACGGAAGTTAAGCTAATCGGCCTATAGTAATTTGGTAGTGTTTTGTCACCATTTTTAAATATCGGTGTTATATTAGCGGTCTTCCAGTCGGTGGGTACATGTCCTTGTTTAAGTGACATATTTAGTATTATGGTTAGTGCCCCTGCAACTTCTTCTTTGACTAATTTAAGAATTTTAGGGATAAACATGTCCAGCCCAGGTGATTTATTGACATGAAGTGAGTCGATTTTTTTAATTACTTCTGACTGGGTAATAATAAAATCTTGAAGAACATAGTTACATGTGTGAATATTTTCTTGTGGCTCGTTTTGGTTACTGGCAGTATTAAATACAGAAGAAAAGTGTTGATTAAGAGTAGCAGCTATGTCCCTGCTATCTGATTCTAATTCACCTTGATTATTTAGTATCGGACCGATGCCACTTTTAATTTGTTTGTTGCTATTTATATATCTATAAAAAAAAATGGATTAGATTTGCTCGCATGTGCGATTTTAATTTCGTAATCCCTCTTTGCAGATTTAATTAGCGATTTAACTTTTCTTTTCGCAACTAAGTATTGATTTTGGATGGAAATATTATTTGTATCCATTTTTAACTTGTATAGACGATTTCTTTCACTAATTGCTCTACTAATATTGTTATTGTACCATAGGGGTTTATTTATACTTTTATTGTGTCGTTTACGCATAGGGATATATTTATTTTGGGCAGTAAAGAAAAGATCTTTGAATGTTATCCAAGCTTCTTCGGTACTAGAGAGACTATTTATGCGTGTATGGATATCGTTTATCTCTTTTCTTAGTCCGCTAATATCAGCTTTGTTGTAGTCAGGTATGAATGTTTTACTAATAGTGGTGGTGTGACTCATGTTGATCTGGAACCTGATGCTATTATGATCACATCCACTTAACTGTTCACCAACTTGTAAGTTTGACGTTATGTATTCGTGAGTTGTGATAACTAAATCTAATATATTGTCAACCCTAGTGGGGGTCTGAACTAATTGATACAGGAAATTATCGTTCATTAATTCTATCTTTCCTTCAGATGCCTTTCCCGATCCGATTTTATCATGCCATATAATATTATGTAGGTTAAAGTCGCCTATGATAACGGTTTCTTTGGCATTTAATGTTTTTGTTAGGGAATTGTAAAGTGATATATCCTCTTCGTTATTTATCGTTGGGCGTCTGTATACAACTACAATATTCATGTCGGTATATTTGTTGCTTATTTGTATGCATAATAGTTCGGAATTATTTGAACGAATAGGTATTTCTATTGAATTAATAGATTCTTTGACGTATAGCATAACACCCTCCTCTTTTTGATAACCTATCTTTATGGTAGATTGTGTACAAGTTAATTTGATATTCATGCATAAAATCGATATTATTGAAATCTAGAAACGTTTCGGTAATCGCAATTATATGGATTTCTTCGTTTAATAACATAAGTTTCAGTTCATATATTTTGTTTCGTAAACTCCTAGCATTGAGATATAGTACATTGATCGTTCCATGAAAGGCCTTTATTTTAGTCTGAGTGTATTTTTCAGCGGAGTCAGCTGTTGAGAGATTAGAATTTGTTTTTATTAGATCTTAGACTGATGGTGCGGGGTGAAGGAACCGGATTCGATACCTTCCCGACACCTGGGTGTACCTGGGCGGGTGAGAAGGGGGTTGACCTAATTTGGTTAACTTGACCGACTCCCTGAGCCTTTTGTTTACGCGGGGTAGGTTTGGGGGGAGAGGGAGGGAGGTAGGGGGATTTGATTTGATTTGATTCTTTATTGAGAAAGCATAAATACATGGGAATACATAATTACACGTCTCAAAAGGGCAAAGGTGATAACACAGTCTTTTACCCTACTCATATTATACATGTACAATATAAACACAAACATGAAAACAACATTTAGTAATTTTTTTTCTCTATACTTGTTAGTAAACCAGTTGTCCCTAACTGTTTAAGAAGGACCCTTAGCTAAGCTGGGCTTAGGCTTAGCGCGGGTTTGTTATAATCCTGCTACTTTCCTCAATGTCCCAGAATGACCCTCCCACATTACATTATCTCAAAAGGGCGAAGGTGCATACGCAATCTTCACCCTATTTCTAGCTTAAACTATGTCATTACCTATATAGTTAGATGAGTAATACATTGATATTGAAGATCATTTTTAACACTACCTAAGTTTAGTATATACAGTATTATAATAAAGACATATCTAAAATACATGAGTCCCCGTTATAGACCTTGATCAGATTGTTTTTTGTTTTTTGTTTTTAAACACGCATGTTGTCCCACAAGACCCTCAAATGTGCCCCGACCGTGTTAATCCCTCCTTAAACATCCTAGAGGGACCCTAACCGTCGTGACCAATACACCAGACCCCAGCACCCAAAACATATAGCCATACAGATTCAGATTCAGATTCAGATTATTTTATATCCATAAAATAATATTCGGAGGGAAGGTGCAAGTAGTCCTCCGGGAGGGATGTGCCGCAGCATATCCGGAGGTACTTGTACCTCCCTTTCCAATGTTCCCTTACCCACTCTAAACCACTGTTTGGACACTTGATCCTCAGTGTTTTGGAGGACAAGCAACCTAGAAGGGTCACTAGATATGTTGTTGCTTGATTTCCTTTGTACTCCTTTGTACTCTACATCAAGCCATTAGCCGAGAATATTGAGGACAATACAGCAGTATGGTTAGGGAGCGTAGACTGAGGGAGGGTGGACATGTAGGTAGGTATAGCTCCGGGAGGGTAGGTAGGCTGAGGGAGGGATTGATTTGATTTTATAATTACACGTCTCAAAAGGGCAAAGGTGGTAAAACAGTCTTTTACCCTACTCATATTATACATGTACAATATAAACACAAACATGAAAACAACATTTATACACATATACATACATATTCATACACACACACACACACATGCATGTACATATACCTACATACATACCTACTGTATACACACATTAATTCATACAATAATACACACATTTCACAATATACAGTATATACATACACATTTATTATTATAACAATAATGATATAATGAGGCTATCAATTACATAATAATCATAACACTAAATCCTAAACTTTGCTTTATGTATATTTACCTTACGATGTATTGTATATTTTTGCATTTGGCTATTATTTGAGTAATCATATTATGATTGAACATCCATATAATTTGTTCATCGACCTTATCTATGACATTGTTTCTATATTTCGCTAGGTGTTGGCAGTGCAGTATATAATGATTTAAGGTATGACTTCTTGGTTTTTTACATAGTTGACAACATATTTCGTGTTCTCCTTTAGGAACACCAAGTTCCCACATGTAACAATATCCTAACCTAAGTCGTGTGAACAAGGAGTCCTTCCAAGCACTTCTTAAGTTTCCGTATATGAAGCTAGTTCGCCGTGCAACGTTATTATAGTGATAGAATGTTGCACTATTCGCGTGTTTTTCTTGCATCATAAAAAGTTCCGCATCCTTTTGTTTTTTCTAATTGTTGATTTAATTTGTCTTAAAGATTGAATGCACTCGTAATCTATTGTGTCTTTCTCCGTTCCTAATTTAGCAAGTTCGTCCGCTCTTTCATTATTTATTATCCCAACATGTGAAGGTATCCACGTAAATTTTACCATTCTCCCATTATTGCGTAGTTCATCAATAATAACCTTGCACTGAGATACCAGCTTTTCATACACGGGTTTTTTGCTGTTCATAGATTCCAAAGCACTTCGACTGTCTACGAAAAAGCACACATCCCCTTCTCCCCCTCTTATTTGATTTAACCCGTATAACATAGCACATATTTCTGCCTGCGTAGAAGACACGTTGTTACTTATTCTATAAAAATATTCACTGTATATGTTATAGTTACCTACATCGTCACTCACCAGTATCCCACATCCTGCTCTCCCATTTTCTGTGACAGAGCCATCGCAGTATACTTGCGCAACATTATCATCTTTTAATTCATTTATCTTTTCTTCAACAATTATTTTAAGTTCCCCAGTCTCGTACATACTTTTCTTTTTCCCCAGCTTGATAATATTTATATCCACGCCTTTATCTTCCCAGGGTGGAGGTTTTTGTGCCCTCTCTTCGACCAGATAGAAATGTATTAGGTCAAATTTCTCTACTTTATGTATTAGTTCTTTTAGGTATCCCCTCTTGCCTTGCCTCCTGAAGGTTCGAATTTTACGTATGCCATCGTTGACGTCTTGTGCCAATTTTTCACCACTACCTGACCGTATATGTCTCATTGCCGATACTAGGTTTACTTCCTCTATTCTGTGTCGCAAGGTTGTTAAATTTAATTCTAATCTCATAGCAGCTACCATCGCATTTTTGGGGCAGTTTAATATAACCCGCATAGCCTCATTTTGGATAGTTTCTATTTTATCCAACCTTCCTTCACCAAGGCAAGAGAGAACGGGGCTGGCATATTCCACCACTGACCTAATAGTGGTGAGGTACATCATCCGCAGTACCTGTACACCAACACCTGTACCACTCCAAGCTAGGGATTTGAAGGGTGCCATGCGTGCCTTACATTGTGTTTGTATATGATGTAACTCGGCATCTTTACTGTCTGATGTATATCCTATATAGATGCCTAGATACTTATAGCTCCTAACCCTATCAATATTGTTTTCATTCACATCTAATTGTTTATCGCCCATAGCACGACACTGAAATTTAGTTTTTCTTCATTAATTACTAGCCCTAGCTTCTGGGTTAATTGCCCAAATTTGTTGAGGGCCAATTGCACTCTACTGCTTTGCAGCATTATATCGTCTGCGTATATTGTTATTTTAACACCTGGACCTAGCATATCTTGAGCTATCCTATTCATTAGGACATTAAAGAGGAATGGACTTAATACCCCGCCTTGTGGTGTACCCAGGTCAAGTTTCCTTTCCTCAGAAAGAGCCCCTTGATACCACACCTGCGCCTTCCTTCCAAATAAATAATCTCCTATCCAATGTAATAATTTTCCTTTTACACCCATGTTAGCTAATTCAAACAAAATTACCTCTCCATTTGCTTTATCAAAGGCGCCCTTGAGATCCACGTATACCCTGCAGTAATCATTATCGTTGGCCAGACACTTTATGACTGCATCAGATGTACCCCTACCTTTTCTAAAACCGAACAGATTGTTGCACAATTTATCGTCTATGATATATAATAGCCTCTCCAACACGATTCTCTCCATCATTGTGGACATACACGATGTGAGGGAAACGGGTCTACTCTCCCCATTTGGTTTAGGGATGGGAATGATTATAACTTTTTTCCACGCTTTAGGCAGTTTACCCTCTTTAAGACTCATGTTGAATAATCGAAGGAGGGGGCTATCTTCTATACTGGCTAGGCAGTTTAATACATCGTAAGTTATACCGTCTTCCCCGGGAGCTGTAGATTTACCTTGTTTAATTGCTCTTAAGTAGTTCATCTCTTGTTATATCTACATCTGTGATGTGTGCTATATTTAATGCGTTAACAATAGTTTCTCTCCTCTCATTTTCCCAACCCTCTAATCCCTCCCTGACGTCCTGCGGCAGTGAATCGGTACTAGCAGCAGTTGCCCACTTCTCCATTAATTCGGTTGCCTTTTGTTGTGGATGTGGGTGTGCGACATTACTTTTCCTTTTCCCCCGTACCTTATTAACTTCTCTCCAGATTTCATTGATATTTGTGGTATTCCCAATCTTATTTGCAAATTTCTTCCAATAGTCTCCTCTCACTTCTTTACGGGCCTGCCCGCAAATCCGGGACGCCTCAAGTAGATCGGATTTAGTAGAGTCATCCCTTCCCGCCTCCACCCACTTCTTACGGCTTTGCTTAAACATTTATGACCAATCCTTTAATGTTTGGTCATTATAGTATTTATTCCGGTTTGACGAATATTCCCTTATTTTTCTTTCTCCTTTAACACTTAATGACTCTTCTATAATTTTGGCCATATCTTCATAAAACTGATTTGTACAAATTGGTTCATAGTCTCTATACCAATCCCGAATACTATTGCTAAAATTAGTTATCTTGTCTAGAGGTAATATTATCCTTTTTCTTTTATACTTTATGTCCACTTTACCCAAAGGAATACTTATATCTAAAGAGAAATGGTCGCTGAGTAATTCCGGTGTAACATCACACCTCCCATCCAAACCTTGGCCATTAACAATCACTGCATAGTCTAGCCTCCCTCCCTGTATGTGTGTTGCTGCCTGTGTCCCTAGCAATTTGATATCTGGATAGTCTTTCAATAATTGATTGAATCTCCTCTCGTTAGTGTTGGTAGTTTCCCCGCCCTCTAATTCCCTGTGACGAGCGTTTAGGTCCCCTGCAATAAGAGTTACCTCATTAAATACACTATTAGGTAGAGAGTTAATGGAAAAACAATTCTTAGATACGTAAAGGTTAACAACACTTATTGATCCCTATTTCATAAATAATTTAATAGAAACTGATTCTACCCCGTTGGTTTTATGACGGTTTTCTACAAGCTCCGAGGGAATGGTATTTATCACGTAAGTTGATACGCCCCTAATGCCTTTGCTCGCCGGGAGAGAATATTTTGTATATCTATTTAGCTTTAACAAGTTAACATTCCCTTCCCGAGTCTCTTGGAGGAGTATAACATCTATATCATATTTATTTACATAATAATGCAAGTCATCAATTCTATTACGTAGTCCATTAACATTCCATGAAATTACTCTAAGTTCATTTTGCTCCATTGTTACTCGGTGTATCCGTTATTGATTCCGACATACCTTCTATTTTTGTCATGATTTTATCCATTTGTCGGTGCAACGCTACCCAGTCCATGAATAATTGTTCTTTTTTCCCGTCATCTTCACACTTAGCTAGCGCACTCTCGAGCACTACAAGGTTATTCGTCATCAGCTTGTGTGGGTACAGAGTTTTATTTCTTCCTTTTACGGTAAATTTACAATTAGTTGATTCACTTTCTTTCTTTGCCCTCTTTTCTGTAACTTCTCGTGAGTTTTGACTCGCTGATGCTGTTGCTACTGGTTCGGCACTCACTGATGCTGTTGCTACTGGTTCGGCACTCTCTGATGCTGTTGCTACAGGTTCGGTACTTTTTTCATTTCCCTTACCTTTAACCATATCATTTAGATAGCTGACTTGTTTTTCTAGCATTTCCACTTTGTTTCCGAACTCCCGGAGGTATTGAAACATTTCTTCAAACCCTGTTTGTTGTATGCCCGCCATTTCGCTATTTTCCTTCACTGTACTTTCAGAACCTGGGCTTGAACTTACCCCTTCACCAGGTGCGGTCATTTTGGGGCCAGGCTTTCCCACCTGGGACCCATTCCCCCAGGTACCAGGGAGATTAGGCCTCCTACCCCAGGCGTTCTTTGTCTCTTCTTCACACCTGGTCGTCGCCCCCGGCTGTCCACGTGTTGGTAAAGATGGTGTGGGGAAGTCCTGGGGTGGGGCGGCTGCTTGTTATCGGCTGTATATTGCATCATCTCCCACCGCTGATCGCTGTTGATGATGATGCTGTCTGTTTGCCCCGGGTCTTTTAGAGCAGACTACAGACTGAGCATTATGGGGGCCACCACAGTTGCAACATCGTGGCTGCACGTCCATCCTGGCCTTTATTTTTTCCCCACATCGTGTGGAGATATGGCTGCCCCCACAGAAACGACAGCGAGGGTTCAGGTGACATCTCCAAGCCTGGTGCCCCCACCTAGAGCACTTCAAACATATCAACTCTTCCTCAATGTATGGTGCAACATACCTATACCCGAGTCCCGTCACATAGATACTTTCTGGAGCATCTCCTTTAATCAGGGCCACTGCCTGACTTTTTTCTTCACCCCTCACTTTGTTCCTTCGTGCCCAAACGATATTAGGATCATCGAGCAAGAATTCTGGGTCTACCCACACTGGATATTTGAATATTATTATTTTGGTCATCTTTTCTTGTGCTTCAGGGATTTTCATGATGACCCCTTCATATCCTACTGTAGTTAACATTTCCACTGCTTCATTTACTTCCACTGTCAGGTATGACCAGTTTTTTCCATCTTTCAGGAGTGGTCTGAAGGATTTATACTCCCGGCCAAGCTTCATTGTCCACAGTACCTTTTGCTGATAGCTGAGCTTGTTGTCCACCGGAAATATGAGCCTGGGTCGTCCCTCCGTCGTCTGCTTGTCCCTGTCGTCGCTCTTCGTCGGCTGTGTGGCCCCGTCGTAGTTCTCCGTCGCCTCTTTTCCACCGCTTGCCCCTTGCTCAGCCTCACGTACCTGTAGGCCTGCATGCTCGCCATTTCGTATCTTTTTTTATTCTCGTGTGTCTTCTTCATCGCTACTTCCTGCTCTAATTGCTTGTTTCTTTCTTCTTTTACCCTCCGATTTGCTGCAAACTTCTTGATACTCCATTTCTTCGCTCAGGATGCTGCTTCCTACTGCATTCGTCTCTGTTTCTCTTATACTATCTTTGCTGGCACTATCAGGATCCATTGTGTCTGCTTCAGTATTTGTGGTGCAGGACGGCATGCTGTCCGCCTGTCCACATTCACCGAAAGTTGGGTAGGACCGTAGGAGAGAGCTCAGGTGTAGTGGTGCTTACCTTCCAGCAGTCAAAGGTCAAGTGAGGTAGGGGGAGGAGGATGAGCAGCTGGGGGTGGAGGGGGGAAGACGGGTCAGGTTCGGGGAAGAGAATGGGGGCTGGGGAGTAGGGGTGGGTGCGGGGAAGCTATGGGGGGAGGAGGGAGTTGGGAAGGGGGCAGGAGTGAGGTGGTGGAGTAGATTTGTCGTGCTATGAGTGGAGAGGGGTGAGAGAGGGGGGAAGGGGGGAGGTAGGGAGCAAGGGAAGGGAGATGATAAGATCTGGGTGGGAGAGGCTTGGGTTGAAGGGGAGGGGGTTTTAAGGAGATTATCCTTCCTCTCATGGTACTTGAACAGTTCCTCGTGTATTTTGTATGAATACCACGAGGTACCAAGATATGAAAGATGGATGCCATCTCGTTTGAACAGAGCATATTTGCCTTCCATATCGTGATAGTGGTTTATGAAGGTGACCTTATTTTTTTCACAGCGTTGCTTCACAGATTGGTTTAGTGCAGTAACTCTGTTCTTTGCATAACCACTTAATCTCATAGGGGCGGGATGCAAGCTAACAAGCATTTTTTAGTTTTCTTTTTCATTTCTTGGATGAGGGTACTGTATTTGGTTAGAATGTCTGTATCCTTGGATTTTCCATTGTCATACGCGTCATTGCTACCTACGCACACTACTAAGCAAGTGTCATGAGGGATAGAGGAATTCCTGATGTAATTTGTTATGTGTGATAACTTGGCACCAGGTATTACTTTTACCGACCGCTTACCTGGAGCCAGCTTGGCCAATGCAGCCCCCTGGCCCCTCATGAAGGAGTCGCTGACGATTTGGGTTTTGGTCTCCTTTTTACTGGTCGGCTTTGCTTTGGGGGGCGTGGATTTGTTTTTAGGGGGTTGATATGCCCTCTCTTTGGAGTTCTGATGAGATCCTCCTTTAATTGTTTTATTTCTGGGGGTGCAATCCACAGACTCTGGTTCCTCCACATTATCTCTGAGTCTGCTGAATTTGTTGGCAATGGGTATTTTGTTCAGGGCTTTTTTATTCCTGACTACTTGGAACGTTAATCCAGTGTCAGGGATCTGGTTTGAACTGGAGGCCAGCTGCTCTCTTAGGAGGCTGTTTTCAAGCTTTAGCTCGGTTACCTCATTTTTGTATGCCTCTAGCGTGAGATCCAGAAACTGAAACTTCTCACCAGTTAGGCATTTAAAACATTTTTCATCAGGAAAACCATGCCTGTTTATCCATTCCGGGAAGAATGTTTCACCACAGCAGAGGGTTTTGAATCTCTTAGGAGCCATACCTTAGGACACATACACAATACACAATATATAGTGGGAATGGTAAAAGTATACGGAATTATAGGGGTTTGACTTATCGGTTTGTGCGCGGTCCTGGGTGGCTGAGGCTGGGGGTGGGGATTAATATTAGGACCCTTCTGCGGTCACGGCGGAGGAGGTGAGGAAAAACACGTCATGCTTAAGCGATCACTGGGCAACGACTCGCTCGAGAGAGAGAGAGAGAGAGAGAGAGAGAGAGAGAGAGAGAGAGAGCGAACAAATATATGTTGAGCGCACTATGAGAGATATGAGATAGGAAGGGATGAGAGCATGCTATGTAATACATATATACAGTATATCACAAAACATACGTTATACCATTCTGCTGTTTGCTCTTATTTTTTTCAGATTCAAAATATTTTGTATAATGTAATCCTTTACTTAACTATGTATTCTGGTGTTTATTATGTATTATTTGTTTTACTGAACCACTCCCCACCCCCTTCTTTCTCTCTCTCTCTCTCTCTCTCTCTCTCTCTCTCTCTCTCTCTCTCTCTCTCTCTCTCTCTCTCTCTCTCTCTCTCTCCTTCTTCTTCTTTTTCTTCTTCAACTCTTTCTCCTCTGCTGGTCATCGTTCCCTACCTTCCAATTATAGCTTACCTTCTCCCTCATGACTTTAAGCTTATCCTCTCCTTGTTAATCCTGTCAAGATCCTATTACGCATTGCTTTTCTGTTTTCTGGCTATCATACGACGACTTTATTCAGAGTAAGAAGGTTATATGGAAGTCAGACGGTTGATATAGTTTTTACCGTTATAACGGTCACAGATCCTTCGTAAACTGCATAAAATCGTCTGATAATAGCCCGAATAAACTCCTCCCTTACTAATTTAACTTACCTTATTTTAATGTTCATGATAAGTGTACGTAGATTGGGTTGGGTTAAGAGAAGATACCGTCCTGGTATAAGATAATTGGTACATAGTATGAACTAGTCCAAACTGCAGGAACGTGCGATCTGGATGGACCTCATTTGCATTTTGAGTGCGACCTCGTTGGTCCACAACCCGCATGACTGTACACAATGGGACCTCCAACACACACAGTCTCACTCACATACGCTCTCTCTCTCTCTCTCTCTCTCACAGACACACACACACACACACACACACACACACACACACACACACTCACACACAGTATGCACATCCAAACATACCCACACTGTTACAATAATGTTCATACACACAACTGAAACATACAGTACATCCTAGTATACACACCCATTACGATTACAATGATTAGGTATGTATTTTGAGCCCACCATCCTCACTTAAACAATATATATTTTGAACCCACCACCCTCCCCCAAATAATATGTATTTTAAGACCCCCAACATCCCCCAAACAATATATATTTTGAATCCACCACCCTCTCCCAAGTACTATGTATTTTAAGACCCCCAACATCCCCCAAACAATATATATTTTGAATCCACTACCCTCTCCCAAGTACTATGTATTTTAAGACCCCAACATCCCCCAAACAATATATATTTTGAATCCACCACCCTCTCCCAAGTACTATGTATTTTAAGACACCCAACATCCCCCAAACAATATATTTTGAATCCACCACCCTCTCCCAAGTACTATGTATTTTAAGACCCCCAACATCCCCCAAACAATATCTATTTTGAATCCACCACCCTCTCCCAAGTACTATGTATTTTACGACCCCCAACATCCCCCAAACAATATATATTTTGAATCCACCACCCTCTCCCAAGTACTATGTATTTTAAGACCCCCAACATCCCCCAAACAATATATATTTTGAATCCACCACCCTCTCCCAAGTACTATGTATTTTAAGACCCCCAACATCCCCCAAACAATATATATTTGAATCCACCACCCTCTCCCAAGTACTATGTATTTTAAGACCCCCAACATCCCCCAAATAATATATATTTTGAATCCACCACCCTCTCCCAAGTACTATGTATTTAGAGCCCACCACCCTCCCCCAAATAATGTGTAGGTTTCAGCCCACAACCCTTACCGAAAAAACAAAAACAAATACTGTACACTAAACACACAAACAACCAAAGTATACACACACACACACACACATACACACACACACACACACACACACACACACACACACACACACACACACATACACCATAGTTTTATCAAGGGTTCACTTACCAGGTATGTACCTTTGATGTGTGGGTTGTGCTGAAGAGGTAAATATTAATGTATGTGTGTGTGTTTTTATGGAAGGTTCTCATGATTTTGTGTTTATGTGCACATTTTTGGTAATAGTTTGCCTGTATGGTAAAATTATCTAACTGAAATTAGTATACTGTGTATATTAAATCCATTCTAGTATTTACCACATTCTTATAACAAATGTATGAAGCCACGAACAGGTAAATCACGGGTATTGCAACCCCGTCATCTCAAAATTTATAAAAAACACGTATATTATACACAATTATTATTTGATACCAAGAACCTTACAAAACAGACAAGGAACAAGGAGGTGAGGGCTGCGAATATGCTAATGAAGATGTACAACTGTTTAACCCCTCCAATCCCAGCGACGGCTACTAGCCGTCTGTAGATAAGTCACTCCCCAGTCCCAGGGACGGCTAGGAGCCGTCAGTAATGTACTTTCCTTGTAACTGCCTGTACAAGGCTGTACCTGGTACAATGACAGTTTGAGCACTGCTCACAATATGGCAACACTTCTCAGCTTATATAAGACCCACTGAAGGGTGGGAGAGCCATTCTTGCTTCATCTCTTGAGGTGGAAAGTTGTTCTATCCTGTCATTTTGGCCACAGTGCTTGGGACTGCAGGGGACTTTTATTACTGTATCCTACGGTAGAGTACGGGTTAGATAGTGTAGACATTATGTCAACGTAAACAGATAGAACTTGAACATAAACATGTGATAGACTATTATTGATATTGCTACAGGACACTTAATTGTTTTTATATCCTCTTATAGCTTACTATTATTGGTATTATCAATCACATTATTGCAATGTTTATTATGTGTATTTCTTAAATTTTGTTACTGATGTTCGTCTTACATGTGCTGTCAACTGTCACATTATGTTACATTGTTTATTGGTCGTTGGGAAATACGCAGACCAGGTTGCTTTCCTCATTTATAGTTTATTAGCAAATGTGTCTTATTTTGTAAGCTGCCTTCATTTACCTGATATGGAAATCTAAATGTCCATGCTATTGGTGTGTGGTAGTGGAGCGTGTTTATGGTAATACTGGTGGATGTGTTGTAGTGTGGTTGTGGTTATACCTGATGTTATGTGGTAGTGTTGTAGTGTGTGTGTAGTGTGGTTGTGGTTATACCTGATGTTATGTGGTAGTGTTGTAGTGTGTGTGTAGCGTGGTTGTGGTTATACCTGATGTTATGTGGTAGTGTTGTAGTGTGTGTGTAGTGTGGTTGTGGTTATACCTGATGTTATGTGGTACAGGTATAGTATTATGTGGTAGTGTTGTAGTGTGTGTGGAGTGTGGTTGTGGTTATACCTGATGTTATGTGGTAGTGTTGTAGTGTGTGTGTAGTGTGGTTGTGGTTACCTGATGTTATGTGGTACAGGTATAGTATTATGTGGTAGTGTTGTAGTGTGTGTGTAGTGTGGTTGTGGTTATACCTGATGGTATGTGGTACAGGTATAGTGTTATCTGGTAGTGTTGTAGTGTGTGTGTAGTGTGGTTGTGGTTATACCTGATGTTATGTGGTACAGGTATAGTATTATGTGGTAGTGTTGTAGTGTGTGTGTAGTGTGGTTGTGGTTATACCTGATGTTATGTGGTATAAGTATAGTGTTATGTGGTAGTGTTGTTGTTGTTGTTGTTGTTGTTGTTGTTGTTGTTGTTGTTGTTGTTCCCCAAGCTGCCTGGCCGAACAGCCCCAAGGCCCCGAGCACGGACAAGGCCATAACCGAGCGCCCCCACAGAACCCTCCCTGCCGACCACAATAAAGCCTGGGTGACCGAAGCCTCTCCATGGCAGGGAGCTGAGGAGGGTGCGGAAAGGCCCGGGAAACCAAAGCCCCACCCAGGGCCCTGTGCCCCTCAGCAATTATGAAGAGAAAGTTGAGGGGCAAGGGAAAAATGTGATGCTTTGGCTTCCAATCTTGGTAGTTTGGGAGGTCAATCCATGAAAGAGACGCCGTCACTCGAGATCTAGAAAATATATAAGTAAAAGGAACAGTCAGAGTAAGCTATGGGTATGGCAGAGATCGCTCAGTTCTCACTCTGATAGACCAACCCATCACCACATGACTAGAACCTAATCCTCTCAGCATCAGCTAGGAAAGGCCCTAGAAAGCCACCTTTGGCGGGGGTGGGTGGGGGGTGGGGGGATACCTCCCCTATTTCAACCCCTTTCGGGGTTGGGCAACCGCCCGGTTGGGCACCCGCCCTGTGGTAGTGTTGTAGTGTGTGTGTAGTGTGGTTGTGGTTATACCTGATGTTATGTGGTATAAGTATAGTGTTATGTGGTAGTGTTGTAGTGTGTGTGTAGTGTGGTTGTGGTTATACCTGATGTTATGTGGTACAGGTATAGTATTATGTGGTAGTGTTGTAGTGTGTGTGTAGAGTGTGGTTGTGGTTATACCTGATGTTATGTGGTAGTGTTGTAGTGTGTGTGTAGTGTGGTTGTGGTTGTATCTGATGTTATGTGATACAGGTATAGTATTATGTGGTAGTGTTGTAGTGTGTGTGTAGTGTGGTTGTGGTTATACCTGATGTTATGTGGTACAGGAAGTATTATGTGGTAGCGTTGGTGTGATAACAATGTGGCTCCCCATATGTCTAAGTGATAGGTGGTTGTAGTTCCTCGGTGGGTGACCGTAAAGTGACGGTCATTATGTCAGAATGAGGCAATGTCGTTGGTAGTAACGGGTGTGGGGGCTCAATGGGGGTTGTCGAATGAAAACAGGAATGACGGCATTTTACTGTAATGGATGATGACGACAGTGGGAACAAATAACTGAACAATGAACTGGTAATCTTAACTGGGCCAGAAATATTCTCCTCTAGCAACTAATTTCATGACATTTTACGGTACCCTAGGAATACATATCTGCTATATACTCCGTATGAACATGTGTGGGACTTACCACTGAGGTCCCAGTTAACTGTTGGACCTGACCTGTTGAAAGTTGCCTCATATTGGACCATAAGACAGTTTTGGTGGTGAAGGGTGCCATTAGTTACTGTACCCCACCCACCTCTCTCGCACGTTGCCATGAATATGTTGATGTGAAATTATGCCCAAATAATAAACAGAATCTGTAGAGGCACAGCAATTGGGCTTATCTTGAGCCTCTGCTCCATAAAGATTTATGAGCTCCATAAAGATTTATGGAATCTGTTGTGCGCAAATGAATAACGGCTACTTCTCCCTGATGAATTACTGGGAGAAATCTTCAGGTTGAAGGTTGAAGTATTCCAAGCATCTCAGATGGTGACTAATCTTAACCTGGGAACTACACAGCTTAAGTCTAATAGAAGTTTCAATCACTTAGCCACCCAAAGATAAAATTCTATCGATACTCCATTACTTTTACTGACACTTATCAGGCTGGATTGCAGAGAGGATTCTAGCGATACCTTAGTACTTTAACTGACACTGATCAGGTTGGATTACAGAGAGGAGTCTAGCAATACTTCAATACTTTTACTGACACTGATCGTGCTGGATTACAGAGATGATTCTAGCGATACTTCAGTACTTTTACTGACACTGATCAGGCTGGATTACAGATGGTGTCTGCCTGTACGGTTGTGAAACCAGGAATGTTCTGTATATATATGACTCTATATAATTAGAGTGTTAATGTATTTACGAATTTCATACAATAATGACATAATGTACATTCAATTATGTTACAAATGACTTTTGACAGTCACTGTAAGTATGGGGTTAAGATAAGGAAGACGTACTAACTGTACGATCCTATATTTATTATAAGGGTTAACTATTAACTCTTAGTAAGGATGACTTAGGGTGTCGAGGTCCTTAGGAGTTACATATTATGTTTTAGTTATAGGTTGATTGTAGAAGTTGAAGTGTAGGTTGATCTCAGCTCTTGGTTTCTGTTCGTTGATGATAGATTATATTAATTATGTAGATAATTGTATCGCCGCCACCATCCCACTTATACCTTATACATATTATATATAGGTAAAGGGGAAAAGGAAATAATGTGGTATCCAACCAACTTTGATATGTATTCAAGTACCAACTGAAATACATATACAGTACAGATTTACTAATATATAAGTAATAGAGAATTTCCAATATTGAGAAGAATCTCTTGGCTATGTTCTCGTGCCCGTTGCTAAAGTCTATCTGCCAGTCCACCTTCCCACCTAGCCTCACTACACACCTCCTCCCTACCTCCCAGAGGTGAAGGAAATATCCATCACACCTTCCGGTCATAGGATGAGGGCATGAGAGAGAGAGACACACAAATGCACGATTGCTTAAATGGCATGGGAACGGTTCCTTACTCATGGGTTTTAGAAGGGGGAAGTTACGAAGAGCTACAATGAATACCCCCTCAGAATGTATAGCTACCTGCATAATGATCATTCATAGCAAGTATACTACCTTAACATTATATGAGAGTTGGAAAAAGTGAATCCTTAATAAATGATTGAATAGTTAGATGTAATAATTACGATGTACTCTAATGATGCTTATGCGAAGCTCTAATGGAGGAGTGTAATTAGTTAGAGGGATGGCGTCTCTGAACCTGAGAAGCCAAGGGAGAAAATTACCAATTACTACAAGTAGGGTAAGATGGTAATGACCGCGAGGGGAGGTTGCTGACGGAGAGATGACAACATTACTATATTGAAGGCTGGAAGACTAGGGCAGTTATGTATAATTTCAATGTAAACACAATAACTATGCTAGTGAGGATAATGTTAAAGGATAAACAAATCAGTGTCATGCATGTACAACAGTGGTAACATTGCAGGTAGGAATGAACTACCATATATTGTTAAGGGAAGGTGTGGTGGAGTGGTCTTGCTACTGGACTGGTAAACTTAAGGTCCCAGGTTCAAATTTTGATTTATCAATGGGAAAATATTATTGAGCTGGGATTTGTACAGTACTTGGTTTCAGTGCATTACCACAAAGCCCACCAACGCACCGCACTGGCGGGTGCCCAACCCCGAAATGGGTTGAAATAGGGGAGCTATCCCCCCCGCCAAAGGCGGCTTTCTAGGGCCTTTCCTAGCTGATGCTGAGAGGATTGAGTTCTAGTCATGTGGTGATGGGCTGGTCTATCAGAGTGAGAGCTGAGCAATCTCTGCCATACCCATAGCTTAGTCTGACAGTTCCTTTAACTTATATATTTTCTAGATCTCAAGTGACGGCGTCTCTTCCGTGGATTGACCTCCCAATCTACCAAGATTGGAAGCCAAAGCGTCACATTTTTCCCTTGCCCCTCAACTTTCTCTTCATAATTGGTGAGGGGCACAGGGCCCTGGGTGGGGCTTTGGTTTCCCGGGCGTTTCCGCACCCTCCTCAGCTCCCCGCCATGGAGTTGCTTCGGTCACCCAGGCTTTATTGTGATCGACAGGAAGGGTTCTGTGGGGGCGCTCGGTTATGGCCTTGGAATTGCTCGGGGCCTTGGGGCTGTTCGGCCAGGCAGCTTGGGGAACAACAACAACAACAACAACGCACCGTAAAAATACCCTCACCGTTTAAACAAATTAGCACTGTATGAATATTCCCCTACTCTTAAAACTGGGGTCAGTGGCTAGTGAGTAACAGCTCAATAGGTAGCGTTTGAGAGAGAGAGAGATGTCCAAGGTTGTGAGATGAGACAGCGAGACAAAGGTGAGGGGTCACTATATTGGTGGGTTTAGTTGTTCTTGGGTTTATTGTAGCCCTCGTGCTTTAATCTACTTAGTTTCCATTAAAGCGGTATTTATTTATTTATCTCAAGTTCCCAGTAATGCATTACTAATTTATATATTTATTTATCTTATTTATATATGTACAGTATATATTTAGCATATATATATACAGTATACTGTATATATATATATATATATATATATATATATATATATATATATATATATATATATATATATATATATATCTTATATTCAGTATATAATTTATTTATTCAAGCTTATCAAGCTTAAAATGCACCTTCAATACCCCCCTTCGAGATAAATTTTTGATTTTTTTTGGTAGACAAATTTCCTGGCCGGAGGCCAGTTCGTCATAAAATACAGGCTCAGTTATGCTCGCCAGGAAAATATCGACACCTAAATGCCATGAAGGGTTTTAAAATTGACAAAGAAATGGGACAAAAGCTCTTGAAATCGCCAAACTGATGAGGCGAACGTCTTAAGTTATCAAAATAAATGAGACTAAACATGAGGGAGAGGGTAGTCCAGACAAAACCCAAATTAACCCTAATAAATCCTTGTTGTTTATTTCGCTGCTTGGTATATTGGTGCGTTTGGCTATTATGGCGATGTCACACGATGTTTTATATTAAGTTTGCTCTGGTGCTATTTTGAGGCTCTTTCACGTTAGAATGGGAAACTAGCCTGAAGGTGGATTATGTTAGGTGATTGATTTATGCTGTATATCAAGGGGAGATGGGCCGTTTTCCTTGTCCCCTTTCTTCCTCATGCTTATCCCCGTTTCTTTTGGTATTTTAAGATGTTTGCCCCATTAGTTTTTCGAATTTTAGATTTGTTGTTCCATTCATTTGCCAATATTAAGACCTTTCGTACCCTTTACGTGTCGATGTTTCCCTGGCGAGCGATAGCGAACCTGTAATTGCGGAGGAACCGGCCTTCGGCCATGACATTTTTCTACCGAAAATGTTTACAAATTAATCTTAAAGGGGGATCTAATAGATTTTTGTTTTGTTTTAAGTTAGATGGAGGTGTAAGGAGGAAACTCAAAAATATATAAATATATAGACCCCACAAGTAACGACTATCCCCATACGTTTTGAAAATGTCAGACGACAATTGCCGTAACAATTGATGGAAAAAGAGCTCTTGTGGGCCTAGCTGGTGCTTTGATCTCACTATAGGTAGCGCCAACGAACTTGACAATAATCCTAATCCCTGACCTCTCTATAACTCAAAAGGGTCTAGAGCAAACTGGCTGTAAATATCAACACCCATTTCCTGGTGGACTCAAATGATAGACACGTCAGCCCGATTGCTTTTGTTCATTTCTAGTTATAAGAAGTTAATGGGTCAAGATTATTGTCAAGTTGGTTGGCGCTACCTTTAGTTCCCATTAAGGGGGAAGGGTTGGTTTAACTCTGTCCTCCCACCTCATTCTTAAACAGTCTTTCAAGGCGGGATGGGCGTATTTATATACTTATTTATGTATTATTTAGATATGTTTTTGTTTCCTCCCTAGACCTCCATCAAACTTAAGAAAAACCCCGCCCAAGACCCTCCTTCATGATATATTTGTACATTTTTCGACCGAAAAATGTCCCGGCCGAAGGCTGATTTATCTTAATTAACAGGCTCGCTTTCGCTCGCCAGGAAAATATCGACACCTATATCACACAACAAATATCGACACCTATATCACACAACAAATATCGACACCTATATCACACAACAAATATCGACACCTATATCACACAACAAATATCGACACCTATATCACACAACAAATATCGACACCTATATCACACAACAAATATCGACACCTATATCACACAACAAATATCGACACCTATATCACACAACAAATATCGACACCTATATCACACAACAAATATCGACACCTATATCACACAACAAATATCGACACCTATATCACACAACAAATATCGACACCTATATCACACAACAAATATCGACACCTATATCACACAACAAATATCGACACCTATATCACATAAAAAATATCGACACCTATATCACACAAAAAATATCGACACCTATATCACACAAAAAATATCGACACCTATATCACACAACAAATATCGACACCTATATCACACAAACAATATCGACACCTATATCACACAACAAATATCGACACCTATATCACACAACAAATATCGACACCTATATCACACAACATATCCGACACCTATATCACACAAACAATATCGACACCTATATCACACAACAAATATCGACACCTATATCACACAAAAAATATCGACACCTATATCACACAAAAAATATCGACACCTATATCCCACAAAAAATATCGACACCTATATCACACAAAAAATATCGACACCTATATCACACAACAAATATCGACACCTATATCACACAAAAAATATCGACACCTACTGTATATCACACAAAAAATATCGACACCTATATCACACAAAAAAAAATCGACACCTATATCACACAAAAAATATCGACACCTATATCACACAACAAATATCGACACCTATATCACACAAAAAATATCGACACCTATATCACACAAAAAATATCGACACCTATATCACACAACAAATATCGACACCTATATCACACAACAAATATCGACACCTATATCACACAACAAACATCGACACCTATATCACACAACAAATATCGACACCTATATCACACAACAAATATCGACACCTATATCACACAACAAATATCGACACCTATATCACACAACAAATATCGACACCTATATCACACAACAAATATCGACACCTATATCGCACAACAAATATCGACACCTATATCGCACAACAAATATCGACACCTATATCGCACAACAATATCGACACCTATATCGCACAACAAATATCGACACCTATATCGCACAACAAATATCGACACCTATATCACACAACAAATATCGACACCTATATCACACAACAAATATCGACACCTATATCACACAACAAATATCGACACCTATATCACACAACATATATCGACACCTATATCACACAACAAATATCGACACCTATATCACACAACAAATATCGACACCTATATCACACAACAAATATCGACACCTATATCACACAACAAATATCGACACCTATATCACACAACAAATATCGACACCTATATCACACAACAAATATCGACACCTATATCACACAACAAATATCGACACCTATATCACACAACAAATATCGACACCTATATCACACAACAAATATCGACACCTATATCACACAACAAATATCGACACCTATATCACACAACAAATATCGACACCTATATCACACAACAAATATCGACACCTATATCACACAACAAATATCGACACCTATATCACACAACAAATATCGACACCTATATCACACAACAAATATCGACACCTATATCACACAACAAATATCGACACCTATATCACACAACAAATATCGACACCTATATCACACAACAAATATCGACACCTATATCGCACAACAAATATCGACACCTATATCGCACAACAAATATCGACACCTATATCGCACAACAAATATCGACACCTATATCACACAACAAATATCGAAACCTATATCACACAACAAATATCGACACCTATATCACACAACAAATATCGACACCTATATCACACAACAAATATCGACACCTATATCGCACAACAAATATCGACACCTATATCGCACAACAAATATCGACACCTATATCACACAACAAATATCGACACCTATATCACACAACAAATCTTAATATTGCCAAGGAAATGGGGCGAAATGTCATAAAATCGCCAAACTAATGAGCCGAACGTCTTATATTCTAGAAAATAATAATGCTAAACATGAGGAAGAAGATGGACCTGATAAACGACTCATCTCCCATTAATAATTCTTCCACTCTCCAGATCCACATTCTTTAATATAAGTGTATGAAAAAGACAAATAGCAGGTTGCCTCTAACGAGTATCTCCCCCAGAGTCAATAGAGTGACAGAGCCACATTCAAGGGACGTTGTGGTCAAAATGCCTGAACACACGATGATTAAAGCACTTTAAGTCATGGGATGAAGGAAAGATTGAATGAGGGAGAGTTCTAGAGTTCACTATTTGAGTAGAAGAAAGACAGAAAAACTAACAATTCTTGGACTGGAGAGTTGGATAGAATAGGAGTGGGACTGTGTTGAAAGGCTGATGCCTCACACTCGCCGCAAAGGCGAAAGAGTTCTGAAGTACATTGATTGTTGTAATAGCTATAGCTTCTGGGAAGCTGTTTTAGCAGGAGTGTTAGTATGATCTTTCCAAGAAAGTTTGGATGAAAAAGATACACCAAGAATATTAAGAGAAGATAAAGGTTTGAACGGTCAGGCTATGGAGAATGTCAGCTCATTTAAGTATTTGGGTAGTGTGTTGAGTAAGATGGGAGTATGGGTGAAGAAGTGCAGGAGAGGGTGCAACAGGGGAAGAGTGCTGTAGGAACGCTAAAAGCAGTAACAATAAATAGGGTGGTCATCATGGAAGTAAAGAAATCCTTGCATGACAGTGTGGTAGTCCCGACTTACGAGAGCAAAGCATGGATGTTATTGAAGAGACACAAACCAAGACTAAGAGGGGAGGAAATGAGTTACTTGAGAAGTGCGTGCGGAGTTACGTGGAGGGATAGACAGATGAATGAGGAAGTACGAAAGCGGTGTGGTGTGGATGTAAATGTGCTGGAAAGAGTGAAAAGAAACACCTTGAGATGGTTCAGCCACGTGGAACGTATGGGAAGCGAGAGAATGACTAAGAGATTGTACGAGAGTAAGGTGGAAGGACAGAGAGATAGAGGTAGCCCGAGAGAGAGGTGGAAGGATGGAGTTAAGGAGTATATGCGTGAAAGTGGTGCTGGATGGGAGGAGGGGCGTCGACTGACTGGGGACAGAGGTGCATTGGGGCGTTCCGTTCGTGGACTCCCCTTCAGGTATCACGGCATCTGGCAATAGATAGATAGATGAATATAACTAAAGTGTCCATAACAATCTACCCGTTTAAAGGTATAGTGATGTGTTAAGTGGAAGCTAAGAGTGCAGAGGAAGTTGATCAAGGGGATTTTTTTTTCTAGTTTGCTCCCTAGAACTTCATCAAGTATAATTTACATGATCGCTATCGCTCGCCAGGGAAGAATAAACACCTAATTAGAACGAATGGTCTTAAAATTGACAAAGATATGATGCAAAAGGAATAATAATCACCATAATAATGGGGCTAACGTCTTAAAATCTGAATTCTAATGAGACTAAACATGGGGGAGAAAGGGGTTGAGAAACAAAAACTTTACATACGCTAGTGACAGCCAAAATATAGGACAAGTTATCATTGGATTGAAGGAATTATTTTACGTACCTAGAAACCCAGACTATCATACCTATATAAATTAACTATATGTAAATAATGAAACGTTAGTCAAAATAATGAATATGGCATCATTGTACACTTGGATGCCATAGTCTCTACCCCACTCATAAATAGTCGTGGATCCCCTGTTCTTATCATGCAATTATATCTATCTGGTTTGATTTTTGGATAGATCTTCCTTTTCAGTAAATTAGATATATAGTTTTGCAGTTGAGGTATAGGAAATTATATCCACAAATTCATGTCTAGATGTAATTTCAAAATTATAAATAGGTGAAGTCCAGGAATATTTATGAGTGGGATGGAGACTATGGACGTATCCGAGTGAAACAAAGAGGTGAATGGAAGTGAAGGGGAATGTAGAGGAAAGTAATTTGTGGTAATTACTGAATGCACTTAGTCAAGTTATATATATATTTTGTTCATTAACCCTCAGTACAATGACGCCATTCTTTATTTAATTTTATACCCTGTTCATTATAGATAGGCAAGACATCTCAAAGCCAACCTCTCATAACTCAAAAAGGACTTCAGTAATTGTGCTAATATATCTAATATTTGGGAAGAGTCAGTCAGGGAATAGGTGTGAAAAGCTACAGCCCACTTGCTCCAGCCCTTTTTGAGCTACAGAGGTTAGGGGTCACGTTTCCTGGCCAACCTAAAAATTATCAGAGTATGGCTCCCACTAGAGGATTGTGTTCAGGTATGTAATTAGGAGGTTATGAGTTAGAAAGGTTAAGTGGGAGTTTATATTTGATTGCCAAAGTCATTGCTAAGCTGAATATAAATTGAAAATTCTAATTCCAAACAAAAACAGACTTACACCATCATATTGCTAACCTTTTCAATCACAACAGAACTCCTATACATTTCTTAGGCTAATCACAGGTGATTTTACTCAGCTTAGGAAGGACCACTTGGGACAAAAGGGTTGAAAGTTATCTCATAGGTAGAATACAATGGTCCGCAGGTAGCAAGGACAGAAACAAATTCTTCAAAAGTGTTAAGGGGGAGGTCTACAGTAGGTAAGAAGCTAAAATAAAAATACATTAATACAAAAATATAAACAAATAATCAACATCTACCCCCTTTAACGCTTTCAGCACGATGACAAAATATTAATCGTATTTTGGGCACCATAATAGGACTTTCTTTAACCCCTTTAGGACGGGGCCGTTTGTTGACATGACCTAGCTGCCAGGCAGGTATATATACCGAAAACGAGCTTTATTCCATGCTCTTTGTCATGCATAAATAAGAGCCAGAGTGTAATACAATTATGTATCCGTGAAAGGGCGATAGTCTAGCATTAAATAACCCAGCAGAGCACTAAATCAATAATGGAGACACACACCGAGTTCTTAACCTCTACTAACTAAGAACCCTCAAACCTATTCTAAGTACATGTAAATATCTCAGAGAGCGACGCACATAATACGATGAGCCAATATGAAATCGTGTGCAGAACCCAAAGGGAGTGTTGTGAAGTTAAAAGATTAGAGGATTGAAAGAGAAGAAGTTGAGGAAGAGAGACAGTATCCAAATGGTGGAGATATGGGGGACAGTGGTAAACAGGATGTTAGTCATGTGCGTCCCTAGCCTGCTCTGAAGAGGGTAGCTCCTCGGGACCCCCAGGATCCCACAAAGGCATGGTGGTCGGCCAATCACAGGCCGATACGTCACAATGCAGCAGGCCTCCATGACGCGCCAAGAACCACCAGCCAATCAAGAGGCGGTAGAAGGCACGCGCTCGAGCCTCTGAGCGGGGGAAGCAGCACATGTATACGCACGCACACACTACCACCTCACTGCCTATATTGTTCTCTCTCCTTAACTATACACAATGCATGTTATATGCTATTCATAATATAAAATACTTCCCGTTGTCACAGACGAAAATAAAGACCACCACTGGACTGTCAGTAACAATGCAAGTACTATGAAAGAAAGAACAACATTCTCTGATAACTGTAGCCCACTTCACTGCCCTGGCGAGCGCTAGTGGCTAACAGGAGGCGATTCTGCCAACGCTGGTAGGTGTCACACTATTCACTCAAAAAAATGCTTGAAGAAAACTCAAGTGCTATACTACGTTGCCAAAAAAAAAATCCAACGTGTCCAAAATATTCCTCAAAAAACAAATGTCCAAAAATCCTGCAATTATTTCTTAGTTCACTAATTTCGCCATTTGGTATGACGAATAAGATAAGATCCTGGCAAGGTCGCCATTTGTTACGACCGGGGCTACGAATAAAACAAGGGCACTTAAAGATTGGACTAGTAATAGGGCACTATGCAACAACGGTACGCTAGATCCAAACCCTCGAACTTATATGCCGGCGAACAAAACACTTATACCCTCCAGAGTTAATCTGCGATAGCGGGGTATCCTTAACTGGGCATAAATGTACTCTACTTTAGGCTAACACACACTGGTATAGCCTGATAACAAACAAGATGCAAGTTACGTTAAAATGCATAAAAAGGAATCTATGGAAAGATCAATTAAATCACTGGAAGATTTAATACAATAAAAAGATGCTTCAATACAGTTACTCTAAACAACAATAAACTCTTCACTCCTATCTGAAAGAAAGTGAAGTATAGTCCTACAGCATAGACCTGGAAACTTCTGAAGAAAGTCTGATGCTCATAAGATGCTTGTATCTAATCTTGAACTATATAAAGGCAGGAGGCAGGACACCACACGTGTAAATTGAATACACTAAAAGATATGACATATAATGTTAACTGACACGAGAATACTATAAATGTGCAACGGTAGCAATGCTCGACACTAAAAGAAGTACTTCCTGATCAACGAAACAGTCTGCTATGGTTGTGCGACTCAACAACAACCTAGACTAATAAATGCTGTGAATAAGAATGCGTACATATCAAAGAGCTTATATTAAATACTAATAAGTGTCTACTCGATTAATAATGTCTAGCTGGAATACTCTAGGTAAGGAACTGGGGTTGAGCAAGACAGGCTCGTAGCCTAGCGATGTCCTTAAGACTGCATCCTTTAAGTTACGTTAATTGACTAGGGTGCTCTCTTGATTGATCCAGATCACAAGTATCTAGTTCTATCCTGGCGACCCTCTAAAGACAAGCAAAAGAGGCAGCAAAGTGTGGAACTGGAACAGGCCAAAACCCTCAGTCAACACAATGCTGCACTCGCAAAGGACGCAACCGAAAAGACAACACAGGCTACCACAGGACCGGTCGAAGTCATGTAGGTATAAGCAAACCATACACACATCGGAGACAACGACTACAGTTACCTTATCCCATTAAATAAAAGAGCACAAACACTAAATCAATAATGGAGACACACACCAAGTCCTTTACCTATACTAACTAAGAACCCTCAAACCTATTCTAAGTACATGTAAATATCTCTGAGGACGGCGCATGCAATACAATGGGCCGGCTATGGAAACCGTATGCAGAACCCAAGGGGATAAGTAATTGAATAAAGGCGAGAAGTAATGGAAAAGAAGAAGGTCAGAGAGAGAAACAGTGATAAAGGGGGTGATCGGGAGAGAGTATGCAAGGGGATGTTAGAAGCACGCGCGCCAAGCCTGTCCTGACGAGGACAGCTCCTGGGGACACTCACGTAGGAGGCAAGTTACACAGGACCCGCAAAGGCGCGATGGTGGGCCAATAACGAGCCGAGACGTCACAAGCCAGCAGGTGTCACGTGACACAGCGCCCGCACCTACAGACACTCACTACCATCTCGCTCTGAAAGTCTCTCTCATTCCCACGCTGGTAGTATCATCACTACTATTGATATAAAATACAACCCGTTGTCACAGACGAAAACAAAGACCACCACTGGACTGTCTGTGACAATGCGATTACAAGGAAAGAAAGAACAACATTCTCGGATAACTGTAGCCCATTTCGATGTCCCTGGCGAGTGCTAGTGGCTAACGAGAGGCGATTCTGCCCACGCTGGTAGACGTCACAACAACAGTGTAGGTAACTAACTGAGTTAATGGCTGGGGTGGACCATTCAGTACCTATACATACCAGGATATTAGTATCCTGACATTATATTACGTTATCCCTAAACTATAGGGCATTTCATGCTATTTAATTTCGTCTGAGTAATATCCAACACGCAAACATACACTAACCTCACCCCGCCTATCCTTCATAAGTGTTCCCATGAATTTGTAGTATTCTTGTCCAGTATGTCCGGACATTATCGTCCAGTAGGCCTATGTCCCGATGTCCAGGTGTGTGTGTGTGTGTGGGGGGGGGGGGGAATGGCTTAATTCCTTAATACCTGATTAAGTCGACTCTTTAACCCCTTCTGTACCGGCGCCGTCCTTTTAGCTTTATTTTGGCTACTATTAAACGATTATATTCAGTTTAACAAGGGTCTCTAACAATGAACTGGCCTTGGACTATCTCACTTAACCCTTTTGACAACCACAGATCCTTCTTAAACTGCAGTAAGTCGTCTAAATATAGCTAGAATAATATTCTAAAGACGTCGCCGGTACAGAAGGGGTTAACAAGCCATTGTAACCAAACTTAGATATGAAATTCGTACTACCTAATCTCAGATGAAAAAAGGAACAAGTACAAGAATGATGTGGTGTAGATATGGATGTGCCCGAGAGTGTGAGGGAGATGTAGACCGAGCATGAGATGGAAGGATGGAATTGAGAGACATATGAATGAAATTGGTGTGGGATTGGAGTAGGGACACCAGCTGGTGGGTGACATAAAAACCTGAAGGCGATTCATTAGTGTGCAAACCCTTGAGAATTGAGATGTCTGTGGATAAATATATATAATTTCAACTGATATGTATCCTACACACACAGAGTACTAGATTTAATAAGTAATTCTATTATAATTGTATTTCGTTAGAAATGCAACCACTAACCTACCCTCGTCACTCTAAATGTGTACACCACCATCCAAAACGTTGGTTTATAATAACTTACCAAAACCCCAACCAATATTACGTACTACAACTGTTGTTGTTCTTAATGTACCCCAGACTGCCTGGCCGAACAGCCCCAAGGCCCCGAGCAAGGCCATGGCAATAACCGACTTTCCCCATCGAACCCTCCCTGCCTACCACAATAAAGCCTGGGTGACCAAAGCCACTCCATCGCGGGGAGCTGAGGAGGGTGCGGAAACGCCCGGGAAACCAAAGCCCAACCCAGGGCCCGGTGCCCCTCAGCAATTATGAAGAGAAAGTTGAGGGGCAAAGGAAAAATGTGACGCTTTGGCTTCCAATCTTGGTAGATTGGGAGGTCAATCCAAGGAAGAGACGCCGTCACTTGAGATCTAGAAAATATATAAGTAAAAGGAACAGTCAGAGTAAGGTATAGGTATGGCATTTATCGCTCAGTTCTCACTCTGATAGACCAGCCCATCACCAGCGTATTACAACTGTCATCATTTGTTCTAGGTAATATTTGCCCAAATCACAAAATATCAGAGGGCGTGAAGTGTTTATGGTGTATCACAAATTGGCAGAAAGCATTGATTTATATATATATATATATATATATATATATATACGGTATATACTGTATATATACTGTATTATATATTGTATAGTTAAAAAGTAATTGAGCGGCTAATGTCATCATAAATAATTGTATCGGGGATTATATTGTTTAGATACCTTTTTGCCTCTTACCTTGATTTTCCTTGTAATGCTTGTAGTCAAGGTTAACACTGTAAAAACATGTTGAAAGGTAAATCATAGAGGTAACTGATTTGAAGCAAAGACACTGGTGGCTTTTCTATACATATGTATTTAACACAAAATAATAATAGAACTATGCGGTTTGTTAATAGTTATAAGGTCTGTGTAGATACTGTATTGCCCAGCAGGGAAGTATCTACCTAATTAAAAGCAGTAAGCTGGCTAACAACTAGATTGAGCTATAATTCCTGTAATCTGTAATTCCTTCCTGTAAAGAATAGATGAATTAAGAATAGCGAAAATAGGTAAACGGTACACACACTAATTGCACAGTATCGCACTGTCACTGTAATGTCACTGTATTAATTACCACGGCCGATTGAAGGGGTAACCTTTCTAATGGGTGGCTGTTCTGCTACTGGTCCAAGACTGGGGGCTCGAGCGTGCCGGCTTCATACCAGTGTGGAGTCATACGATATTAGTTGCTAGCAATCATCTTGGTGTTGCTGCAATTATCTAAAGGGAGCGTGAGAACCCCTGCTTAGCTTGCAAGAATTGTACCAAGGCCTTTATAGGTGGGCTGATCTTCTATAGGGGAGATCATGCCCAATTAGAATGTACAGTAGTATACTTAAGTAAGTGAATAATTGTTATAAGGGTGTGAGTTATACAAGTGATTATATGAGTTACCCTCGAGTATACAGTCGCTCAAAATGCGCTGTTACATAATCAGTTAATTATATATATGTACTTAGTTCCCTGGCCTTAGTGTAATGTTGTTTTATGTAATTTGACATATTTGTCGACATAAAACATAACATTAATTACTCCCAATCTGGGTCACAAACTCCGACAGCCATTCGCACTAAATATCAAGGTTACAATTTGTATTCATTTGTTTCATATCCACACTATTTTGTGCCAAACTTCATACATTTTACTAGCCCCAATTCAGGAACATCTTTATGACTGTATTATTGTTTACACACTGCATAATCGTTCCATAGCAAAACCTATATGGCTACACCTTAAACCCGGTGACAAACCCATGGCCGATTATCTGATTTATAAATAAACTTCAATATTGTCATTTGTTTACAGTTTCGAATAGGCCTTGTTCTGCCATTGTAGAGGTTAGAGATTGTTAGTACATAATCCTGCCTAATCACATAACTATGATACTATAAAACAATGCAAACAGTTTATAATAATTTCACTAACAGTTTACCAAAATTACGATACATTCCACCGGTGAAATGCATAATAAGACACCGACTTTGTTTATACAGCCATAGAGTAAATATTAGTGGTGATGAATGACGTGTAATTAATAAAAAAAAAACATTACCAAGCAAATTAACTAATCAACTAATATGATTGCAGAATCCTGCACACTTCGTCCCATATTCAGTACATATAAGGAAACTGCTCTGCAACATATTAATAAAAGTTTAATCTGTATTCATGGACCTCTCTCGTAATTGAAAAGCAATGTTTTTCATAAAGCCTGAGCAACATATAAAACTTTCGTTTATGTAGACTCTATCATAAATATAATTACTATGGAATGAAAGATTGACTGCGACATCCCACACTATTCAGTGACCAGTGGGCTGGGGTATATACAAAATATGTTCAATATATAAATGTTACAGTCAGACTATGAAACGAGTCATTCCGTGAAATAACTAAACATTTTGTCAGTCTGTTACAAACTGCTGAAAGCAGTAAAGAGCATCGTAATGGTGCAAAAGCTGCAGTGCGTGTGGAGAATAAGCAGACAGAGTTCTTTGATGTGAATGTTGGGTTGAAACAGGGGTGTGTGATGTCCCCGTGATTGTTTGATGGATGGAGTCATGAAAGAAATACAAGGAAGAGGAGAGGATGTTGGTGTATCGTTGATAAGGGAGGGAAACGAGAGGAAGCTACCTGTACTGCTGTTTGCTGATGATACAGTTCTGATGAGCGATAATGAATGGGAGTTGCAGGGTCTGGTAAATATGTTTGGAAGAGTGTGCGAAAAATGGAATTTGAAGGTAAATGCGGGGAAGAGCAAGGTTATGGTCTTCGAAAGGGGTGAAGCCACCGAGTGTGATGTGAAGTTGAACGGTCTTGCTATGGAGATATTCCGGTCATTAAGTATCTGGGCAGTGTGCTGAGTAAAGATGGGAGTATGGATGAAGAATTGCGGAAGAGGGTGCAACAGGGAAAGAGGGTTGTAGGAACGCTGAAAGCAGTAACAAGTAATAGGGTGGTCAGCATGGAAGTGAAGAAGTCTTTGCATGACAGTGTGGTAATCCTGACATTGAGTTACGGAAGCGAAGCATTGATGTTTGAGAAAAGGCTCAGACCAAGAGTGAGAATGGTGGAAATGAGTTACTTGAGAAGTGCTGTGGAGTTACATGGAGGGATAGACAGACTAATGAGGAAGTAAGATGGAGGTGTGGTGTGGAGGTAGATGTGCTGGAAAGTGTGAAAAGGAACACCTTGAGATGGCTCGGCCATATGGAACGTATGGGAAGCGAGAGAATGACTAAGAGGGTGTACGAGAGCGAGGTGGAAGGACAGAGAGGGAGAGGTAAACCGAGAGAGAGGTGGAAGGATGGATAGAAGGAATATATGAATGAAGGTGGTGCTGGTTGGGAGGAGGGGTGTCGACTGACTGGGGACAGAGGTGCATGGGGGCGTTTCGTTCGAGGTCACCCCTTCGAGGATCACGGTGCCAGGCAATATATAGTTAGATAGATATTATTGAACCACTTTGATTTATTGGTGTTTTTGTAGCTATAATCTGGATATCATAATGCAACATTATTTAGGTCTTACAATATAACGCCTAGGTCGTTCAACCATGTCCAGTCACCCTATCATCACCAGCTAATAACTATATGTATACGTTGTATAAATGTGTGGTGATAACGATTGATTGACCAATGTAATGTTTGTGACTGTTAGATTCACTATGATGGACTGCAGCACATAAACCACAGCGAGCCATCACCAGGCTTTGGACCATTAATACCTGGTCGTAAATATTCATTATATATAACTATAACAATAGTTACAAGCTAGATGTACGAGAACATCACATGGCCATGACAATATATAGCTGGTGTTTGTCTTTGGTGATGGTGTTTGTTTGCCAATGACAGAACGGGTGTGTTTGTTACACGTATGTATTATGTTGGGGAAAACAAAGTGTTGTCTGTCTGATTTTATGTTTCAATGTATAGCGACGTTTTCAAGAGCGACTTTATTTGTATGTATGTATGTACAGTATATACTCTGGCACCTTTGGCACCTTCCCCAGTTTTTATTTTGTATTGATTATGTATTTTTTGTATGGGAGGTGGCCGACTCGAGACAGAGCCCGAACAAGGATATCAAACCACATCAGAAAAACAAAACAAAACAAAATCACACAGAGTTAGGAAATGATTATGTATGTATTTGTATTACCTATTACTCATTTCAAAATGTATGTGTGTTATTGTCCTCATTATTCGAAAATACCTTAACAGTAGTTAATATAGTTAATTGTATACGCATTTGAGTGCGTAGTGTGGAAAGGCGAGCTTGTGTTAAGTGATGATCCTGTGGCTGTGAATTTTGGAAATGAGTCTTTGGAGCTGGTGAACAAGTTTTGTTACCTAGGAGATACCATCTCTGCCGGTGGTGGGGCCGAGGCTGCCACTGTTGCTAGAATTAGGTGTGGCTGGGGGAAGTTCAGAGAATTGATGCCAATCCTGACCATGAAAAGAATGCCTCTCCCCCTGAAGGGAAAGGTGTATGCCTCATGTGTTAGAAGTGCAATGACGTATGCCTCAGAAACATGGGCCGTTAAAGTAGAGGATGTCAACAGAATGGAGCGTAATGAGATGAGAATGGTGAGATGGATGTGTGGGGCCAGGCTACAGGATAGAATAACAAATGTTGAGCTGAGATGTTTAGGTATAAAGAGTATTAGCGACGTGATGCGTACAAGTAGACAGGGATGGTATGGACATGTGGAGAGAATGGATGAACAAAATTGGGTGAAAAAATGCAGGTCTGTGATTGTGGAGGGAACTGCACCAAGGGGTGGACCGAGGAAGACCTGGGATCGGACTATACGCGCCGATCTCAAATCCAAGAACTTGACAAGTGAAGCAGCCCTTAACAGGGTTGCCCGGAACGCCGCCATTAGGACTAGAGACTGAAACTGCACTTATGTGTGGAACACTCAGTCTTAAAATTTTATGTATGTATGTGTACTCCGTTGTAATATTTACCATTCTGGACAATTGGAAAGCTCTTTACCGAGCTCGTGAAATCTTCAATAACGAGCATCTACCCAATATTTACACAAATTATGTGAGTTCACCAAAGGGCTATGGCTCTCCTTTGTGGAGCGGATGTGGAAATACAGCACTTAGACAGCTGGGTAAAATTATAATTGAAAAATAAGCATTCTAAATAATTCATCGACTACAGAATAATTCCCCCTTAGTCTACGAAGAAACGTTGCATCCTTTACGTTGTTTTAAAAGTTCTTTATGGAAATTTATCAGTTGACCTTTCTTCGTGGTACAAGGTCATCTGTCAGCAACCATGGCTGGACAATTACTCCTCCGCCGTGGAGAACTGCTTTTCAATATTTGTCTATTTTTCAACCAATCTTTATTTCGAATTACCATCTTCAGAGTAGCTTTCCAACGCCATTTAATCAATAGGGGTTTTCAAATTTATATTACTAATAAATTATCTTGAATAATTGTGTGTATTTTCTTCCTCAATTCTTGTATATTAAAGAAAAAACTGTTTATATATTGTTTAATATACCGTACCATAGCTATATTATTTAATATACCGTACCTTAGCTAAACTCCAAACAAGTTATTTCAAATACCTGCACTGACAACTTCCTCAACAACCACTTAACTCGAACATCTTATCTCAACAAAACCAACTTCCGAAACCTATTACATTCACGACAAGAGATCCCTTTCACTTCGTCTGAACTTATATGTGTTAGCTTCAATTCATACTCACCATGAATTTTCCACTTGTTCCTATACTGATCAATGTCGAAGTATTTACCACACACTCAAGTAATAATGCAATTCTACATGTTTTATGCTAAACTAAAATATCCACACATATTCTTTAATTTGAACTACTAAGTAAGGCTGAACATAATTACCACACAAATACTGCGTTGTCACATTCATCCAGATACACAGTTAGAAAATGATTGTATAATAATAGTGATCGCATAGTAAAATCCATATGCATTACATCCCCTCAGTGTGCCTCCTTGATAATGGATGTGACTCACGACCCAAACATATGGGACTTTACTTTGATTACCACAGTCTACCATTTGTAGTATGGTGTATGTTTAATAGAGATCCTATAGGATTGTTAATACATGTTGTGTTATGGTATTGTGCTTGCCTATTTACAGAATTAACAGCTTCTGAACATTTTTGACTCGGTTTTAGGTTACTCGATATTATTACTCCCAGATCGGATTCTTTGTCTACAATCTTAAGCTGAGTGCCATTCATCAAATAGTTTGCTTTCTCATTTCGGTATCCAATATGTAGTACTTTACATTTATCCGCATTGGAACTCATTTGTCAAATTTGGGCCCAACATGACAACTTATCTAAATTGTGTTGTATATCGTCAACTTGCTATTTTGAGAGTATGCTATTTGCAATTTTTGTATCGTCAGCAAACTTGGAGATTGTACAGTTGAGACCCTCATCTATGTTGTTGATGTAAATTAGAAAGATAATTGGTTCTAGTACCGATCCCTGGGGTACCCTGCTACTTACATTGGTCCATTTAGATGCCTTACCATGGATGACTACTCTTTGCTTTCTGTGACTGAGCCAATTTTCTATCCATTTCATCACACTGTCTTGTATCCCATGCACTTTTAGTTTTAGCAGTGGGGAACTTTGTCAAAGGCCTTTTGAAAATCAAGGTATATAATATCTACACCTTTACTCTCATCATAGAGGTTTGAGGATATCGTGGAAGAAGTCTCAGATGTTTGTTAACCAGGAACGTTTGTTTCGAAAGCCGTGTTGAGTCTGTCTCTTATGAGTGTTTCTAGCATTTTACATACAGTACAAGTGAGGTTAAACTAATTGGACGATAGCTACTGGGTAAGGATTTGCTTTTTTTTTTTTAATATCGGTGTTACGTTGGCGAGCTTCCACTGATAAGGCATAGTTCCAGACTGTAAGGAATTATTGAATAGCAATGTCAGTGGTTAGGAGAGCTCATCCTTAGCTTCCTTAATCCGTACTCTACCGTAGGATACAGTAATAAAAGTCCTCCCCTGTCCCAAGCAATGTGGCCAAGATGGCAGGAGAGACCACCTTTCCACCTCCAAAGATGAGGCAATACTGGCTCTCTCACTCTTCAGTGGGTCTTATATAAGCTGAGAAGTGTTGCCATAACGAGAGCAGTGCTCAAACAGTCGTGGTACCTGGTACAACCTTGTACAGGCAATTACAAGGAAAGTACATTGCTGACGGTGACTCGCCGTCACTGGGGCTGGGGAGTTAATTATCTACTGACGGCGATTCGCCGTTACTGGTATTGGAAGGGTTAATAACTCTAGACGAGCTTGTATCAGGTTTTATTTACCTTGAGTTTATCTAAACATTTCAATACTTCTCTCTCTGTAATGGTGATATTGCTTAGAACATCAGAATTTTCAATTTGAATCGGCGATTCTGTAGGGATATCACTGAGGTCTTCTGATGTAAAAACTGATGCAAAGAAGGAATTGAGGGCATTACTCATTTATACTTCGTCTCTAGTGTATTCTCCATTTTCATCTAGTAACGGTCCAACAGTTGAAGTAACTACATTTTTCCTTCTGATATAACTATAGAATTATTTTGGGTTTCTTTTACTTTGCTTCCCAACAGTTGAAGTAACTACATTTTTCTTTCTGATATAACTATAGAATTATTTTGGGTTTCTTTTACTTTGCTTCACAACATGTAACTCCAGGGTCTTTTTACTTTGTTTAATTCACTGTTTGGATTTGTGTCGTAGTTCTACAAATTTTACCCGTTTTTCGTCATTGTGTGAGGATTTTAATCTATCATTAGCAATCTTTTTAGCAAGCAAACAGTCTGAAATGTCTTTATTCCGCCATTTGGGCCTATCATTATGGCCTGTACGCCATATTTTTGATGGTTTGCAGGCTTCCACTGCTTTTTGGTAAGTGGTTGCAAGTAATTGTTATTTATTCGGCTTTTCTCAAACAATACATAACCGGGAAGGGAATACTCTGCTAAAAAGTATCTGTCTTCTGCATTGAACCATGATTCTGTTATGCCAATTATATCATAATTTTCTGTAAACACTAGTTCCTCTAAATCTGAAAATGTATTGCGTATGCTACGAGCGTTAGCATAGAAAACCTTTTAAGTTGTGGTTTTAGAGCTCACGGAACGCTCTTTAATCACATTTTTGGTTCTGGTCAGATTTACATTGCCGTTCATGGATGTCCTCGATCCTTGCTCTCCTCGGTCCTCATACCTGGAGGTCCTCGGTTGACTCTGTTTCTTTTTCAAAAATCCTTTACTGCATTGTTTAGCAAGCGGCCAAACCTTGCTGCTCCCACCTCGTTCAGATGTACTCTGTCCTTCGATAACAGATGATTTGCGTGGTAGAAGGCATCCCAAGTATTGACGAATCCGATGTCCTCCTCCTGGCACAGGTTAGCAAGCCAACGATTAATGCTGGTGGCTATATTGAAGAACCGGCTCTCTACTCCTATCCTTGGGACATTTCCTGATATTAAGATCCTGCAAAACTTTTCGTTATAAGACTTTATCAGCTTCTGGTACTTGAGCATAAGGTCTTCTGATCGGGTCTGCTGCATGTCATTGGATCCAAATGCTGTGGTTGGAGATGCTAGTCTGGACACTTCATTGATTGCAGCAACAACGTCGTCCACACCACCACCCGGGATACAAAAGCGCTTCCTGGTCCCAGGTGCCCTGGCGCAGAACTCTTTGAGTTGGCCATGAACCATTGAGTCTCCAACCAGTTAAATTTCTTTTGTTTCCTCTTTGTCGTCTGCGGTTGTGGCATTCGGCGATGGGGATGATCTTCCTCGGAGAGGGTCGAATGGTGTTCTTCACGACACGAAAATTGCCCTGAGGGAAGGCCAAGTTGCTAGTCGATTCCTCCTGAACCGAGTTGTTATTCGATTCTTCCGCAACCGGTGGTTCCACTATGGTCGGTGCTGCAGGCATCCGGCTGTTGGAAGTTGGTGTCGAAGTGCTGATTTTGGCAGTTGTTGATACTCCTACGTTGAGAGCTATGAATTCCTAGAGAGATTCAACCTTCATGATGAGGGTGTTGATCTTGTTGTGAGCTTCCTCCAGGTTTGCTGACAAATCTTCATGGATCTGACAGAATCGTCAGATTTGAAGGTCGGCGAACATGGCAGCACCAAACCTAGTGGCGCAGTTCGTAGAGGTGCGAGGCATAGTGAAGGTTACTCACTTCAGATCACTTCACTCACTTAAAAACACTTCACTCACTTTAAAACACTTCACTCGCTTCAGGTCGCTTCACTTACTTTATTAGGCCACCAGAGGTAATAGCCTAACCAAAAACAAAAAAGTTGAAATATGCTGATATGGGTTATCAGGGGTGATAGCCTAACTGAAAACAAAAACTTTGAAATACGCAGACATAGGCCTCCAGGAGCAATAGCCTAACCGAAAAAGAAAACAAAATATACAACAATAGGCTACTAGAGGAGATAGCCTAACCGAAAATAAATGTTTTATATTTTATTTGTATTTATTTTATATTTGTATTTATGTATTTGTAGTTATTTTTAAATATGCAGTGATAGCCTAACCGAAAACAAAATAGTTTTTAAATATGCAGAAATAGGCCGCCAAGGGGTGATAGCCTAACCAAAAACAAAAAAATACGCAGAAATAGTCTGAAAGTGTCTAAAGACGGTGTGGATAAATTATATTCTGGTGACATCTAATTGAAAAGGATGAGAAGGATCTCTCATACTCTGATATATATCCATTAATTACCAGGTTTGTTCACCTTCATGTAACTTCGGTAAATACAGTAGTAACTACTACAAAGTCTGAAGTCATCATAACCAGACACAACAAGTTCACACCTCTACTATACAACTTTTATACCATAGTATATAGTATTGCTTACATTACTTACCATACATTAAACAAAATATAATACTATAACACTTCTATTCAGACATCTTAAATATAACCAAGCACTTGTTAGTCATGTAGTCCCGTCTCGCCGTCTTGATTAATATTAATGGAATCCGCACTTTCTACCAGCATCACACTTATATTTACCGTTATGTCTATTACTACAACTGTATACTCTATATTGTGTATAAACAATAATTATAATTGCCTCATGCTATCATAGCCTTGTACTACCTTACAGGCTTACACTGTTCCAAGTAACTGTTATTAACCCATCAGCAATGCAAGTAAAGAGGAAATATTATTGTTCACGATGTTCGTCACCTCAACCAATCATGTGCCTTCTCTCATACGCCTTAGGGTTAAAGTAATTCATTCATAAAAGCGTACTCTTTACTACGGATGGACTGCCCCACGCCTCTACAAACCAAAATACAAACTCGTGTAACTAAGTTGGCTAACTGAACAATAGAATAATTCACAAACCTATACTCATAGGATATAATCGTTGTCACACTTAGTAGCTGAAATATAACTATCTTATGTTTACCATATATATATATATATATATATATATATATATATATATATATATATATATATATATATATATATATATATCTTGAGGCTTTGCCATTCTCCTATATATTTAGCATTCATTGGTATCTAGTTGCTCTGCCTATTTTGTTTATAATGTTGTCTGGGCTTCAGCACAAGATATATGAGTATAATGCCAGACAAACAGTGATTCCATCATAAAGCCTCGCCTGCTGCTATTATAGTTCCGGGTGGAGCTTGTTAGCCGTAAACATTAAGCTACATTAACAATTTCACGCACGTGTGGACGAAGGGGTTTACCATTCAGAAATAGAATTATCTCAATTTCATAATTACCTCTCCAAAATTAGTGTTTTGCCCACGGCTCACTCAAAGACAACTGCATATGTTGAAATAAATACACTAAATGCTTCTAAACAACCCTGATGGTCACAGAGGTTTTTAACCCTTTCAAGCTCCAATATGCGTTTCTTTTCTGTTTTCTGGCTACTATTAGACGATTTTATTCAGATTAGTAACATTATATGAAAAAGTATTTACCCTTTTAATACCCACAGATCCTTCCTAAGCTGCATAACATCGTCTAATTATAGCCAACATAAACGGCTAAAACGCGTCAGAGCTTCAAGGGGTTGAGTAGCCCATAAAGGGAACAATTCGCATCCTGTGCATGACAGGGTTAAGCTCAACTACACATTCACTGAGTGCTTTTATTAAGTAAGTGCGCGCCAATGTGTAATTCAGTTTAGTTATTAACTATTGTGCTTAGTAGTGGTCAGTCCACTAAGTAATACTGTATATGAGGGTATATTACATAGCTTTTGTTTTGTTTTGACCTATGTATATGAAGGAGACAACACTTCAAAAGGTAGGTTGCCTGTAACGAGTGTCTTCCCCAATGCCAAAATAGTGACATAGCCAAATTCAAGAGACGTTGGGGTCTACATTCCTGAACACAAAAAGTTTAAAGCAGTTTAAGTAATAGGATAAATTCTGCGTCTTATTTCTTCCACCTTTCTTCATATGGACAATTTATAATATTAAGAATAATTTTGTATTATCCAAGGAATCTATGTCTATTCTGTAATAAGGACACTATTCATTCAGCTCGGATTTTATTAAATCCTTTAGAAAATGGGACCGTGAATCGAACATCGATGACGTATATAAATAACTAACATTAATAAAAACAAACACAACATATTTACATATATTCTGAGAGAGAGAGAGAGAGAGAGAGAGAGAGAGAGAGAGAGAGAGAGAGAGAGAGAGAGAGAGAGAGAGAGAGAGAGAGAGAGAGAGAGAGAGAGAGAGAGGTGGTGGGGAGGCACAGTCGACGAATACATTCTATGGTGTGATTTGTATTACCATAGACTTCAGTAGATCTGGACTTGACAGGAAAATGGAACTTTGTAATAAGGGACCCCAAATCGGAAAACAAACCCCCCTAGTTCGAACCTCGAAACCGCAAAAATTTGATATTTTCGCGGTTTCGAGTTTCGAACTTGGGGGTTCGTTCTCCGATTTTGGGTCCCTTACTGCAAAGTTCCATTATTGTGTCAAGTCCAGATCTACTGTAGTATATGGTATTTGGTAAGGATGACAATTTTCTAGTGAATAATTCAGGCAATGGATGGACAGAAAGTAGAATCACGATGTATAATCCTTCCGACATTATTGTTCAGAGTTTAACTGCTGTATGGTTTTATTTACAATTATCACTTGACAATTCACTTTACATTTGCAATATAATAATATAAATAATGTAATGTCTAGACGTAATCTTGCTTCTTCAATAGGTAACCAACTAATATATTGTGTAAACTGTACTATTATTTTACTGGCAAGTGTAAATACAAATGTGTTAGTCTCACATGATATTTATTCATTGTAATGAATTATATATTATTTGTGTTTATTAATTCCAGGGACAATCTCAACATATTTTTGTTCCCAAATTTGTCATAACCATTTTACTCCGATTCGACAATTATAATTCAAAACTCCGTTTGGCTTGTTGATATATTAACCAGTGACCAGCCTGGTTACCTTACAACAATGGTTGAGGTCGTGCACTACGTTATAACTGTGTGGGGAATAATTTGTCGTAATGGTTGGAACGGGAAAAGGATGACTAGTCTTAAAGATGGTTGGAAAGAAACATAACCAAATGGATCTGTGTTACACTGTATAGATGGACATAATGTGTTTGAATATTTCAATAGATTCGTGTATGTTGATACGCTGGTGAGTGTTTGTGAAATACAGTATTTTTATGAGATCCCAGTTTTTATCGCAAACATAAACAGTGTCTTGGACTCCAAGCCTGGCGTCCTATGTTATTGTAAAACACAAAGTGAATTGTGTGCCAATATTGGTCTGGTGTAACTTGTGTTCTCATTTGTCTCCAAATTGTGTTATCTCTAAAGCCGAAACTCCTACCTTCCATCGCAATACAATTAGACAAAGAGAAAGCAGTATTGTTCATTAGACAAAGAGAAAGCAGTATTGTTCATTTAATGTTGAGTACATTGCTTGTTCGTGTTGTTGTTGTTGAGTACATTGCTTGTTCGTGTTTTTGTCGGTATATATATATACATATATTGCCAATATGTTTACGTTTACGTTTACGTTGCGGGACCCGCAGAGGGCCATTCTCGGGTGGCATGATATGCGGGGGTTGTGCTTTTTAGGGCTAATGGTTGGGGACAGGATCAGGATTAGGGATGTAATAATTGGTGATCCTAGTTCTAAATAAATCAAGGGTGGGGCTATTAACTACATGAGATGGGAGGTGATTCCACTCTTGGATGCTGCTGGGAAAAAATTATTGTCTAAATATGTCCGTGCTTGCCTAATATGTGTGGTATTTTAGGTTGTGGCTGCGTCTCGTAAATCGTATACTTGTAGGGTGTAAATATATATCTTTGTCTATGTCTACTAAGTTGTTGGTGATTTTATATAACATCTGTTGTCTGTGCATTTGTCTTCTTGTTGCAAGTGGGTCGAGTTTAATGTCTTGTTTGAGCAAAGTGACAGATGTAGTGTGTCTGTAATCACGTCTGATCCATCTTGCAGCTTTGTTTTGTATGGCCTCTAATTTATTTATATTGTCGTGAGTGTGTGGATCCCAGACGGTGTCGCAGTATTCTAAGTGTGGCCGAACAAGTGTTTTAAATGCTAGAATTTTGACGTTTGCGTTACACTTGGTGAGATTCCTGCACAGGAAGCCCAGGGCCCTATTAGTCTTTGCTCTGACGCTGCTAACGTGAGTGGTCCACCTCATGTCCGCTGAGATGTGGACCTCCAAATATTTGTGGGAGGGAACAGTATCCAAAAATGTGCTATGGAGTTTGTAGGAGAATGGGATGACTTTATTTGAACGGGTGAAACGGATATGGGGACATTTGTCCGGTCTAAATGTCATCTGCCACTTGGCTTCCCACTCTTCAAGCGCAGTTAAGTCGTCCTGTAGTCTAAGGCAATCGTCCCTATTAGTAATTGGTCTATAAACTAAGCTATCATCTGCGAAAAGCCTAGTAGTAGAAGTAAGCGATAGTGGGAGGTCATTTATGTATGAAAGCAAAAGTATGGGACCCAGGACAGTGCCTTGTGGGACCCCAGAAGATACAGAGACAGTGGAAGAATGAGAACCCTCGAGAACAACGCGTTGATCCCGATTGGTCAAGAAAGTCTTAATCCAGTGAAGAAGTGGTCCTCGGATGCCATAATAATCTAACTTAGCTAACAGTCTTTGGTGAGGGACTTTGTCGAAGGCTTTGGCAAAGTGTAGTACTATGGCATCAACTTGTCGAATTTTGAGGTCATTAAGAGTTTGGGAAATGTCATGTGTGGTCACAAGTAGTTGTGTCTCGCACGACCGTTTGGGCCGGAAGCCATGCTGTGCGTCAGTCAGTATATTTTGCCTATCTAGATGGTCCATTAAATGTCGGTGGATGATATATTTTTTACGAGTTTTTACGATTTTACGAGCTTTCACCCCATTTGTTGTCAATATTTAGACTTTTCGCGCCATTTGGGTGTCATTTTTTCCCTGGCGACCAATACCGAGCCTGCACATTAGGAGGAATCGGCCTTCGGCTGGGACATTTTGTCTACTGAAAAATGTAAAAATTTATCTCGAACGGGGGTCTTGGGTTTTTTAAAGCTTGATGGAGGGCTTGGGGTGGGGGTGGTGGGGTGGGGACTAAAAATATACATTAAAACAAATCGTTGATAAATACAAAATAATTATATACTGTATACGTATATATATATATATATATATATATATATATATATATATATATATATATATATATATATATATATATATATATTCTCTCCCCTTAAGGTGATATCTTAGTTTCACAGGTTCTCCAAGGTCCAGAATATATTAACATGTCAATAAAATCGAGAAAAATAGTCCCCGATCACAATTAACTTACCGCTTAACCCTTTCAAGATCCGATTACGCATTTCTTTTCTATTTTCTGGCTATTATTAGACGATTTTGGTCAGATTAGGAAGGGTATATAGAAGTCAGAGGGCTAATTGAGATAGTCTTTACCCATATAATTCCCACAGATCTCTCCTAACCAAAATCGTCTAAAATGATAGCCATAATAAACTGACAAAATGCGTCCTAGTCTTCAGAGGGTTAACACAAACAAAGTGACGCAAGTGACATTTGGTAAGTCCCCCATTGAAACTACGTATATTAACAATGTCACTTAACTATCTACCGGTACTACTAATCTACTATTACTATCTACTAACTACTACTACTAACTACTATCAACAATATACACCCCGAACACCACGGAAAAAAAAACAAAAAAACAAATGCTGTTGTTTACGAGTCAGCGCATTAGCATATATTAACCTGGTCTGCAACTTTCCCTTTCTGAGGTGTGAGGGTGTGGTGGTTTTTACGGGGGGGGGTCACCGTTTTGTTTTTATCTTTCTCTCTTTTTCGCTCTTTCCCTGGCTTGTATCCATTCGGCCCTATTCAGCCAACTGTTTTAAGACGTTTATCCCCATCCAGGTGTCGATTTCTTCCTGGCGACCGATGGCAAGCCAGCATTGTATGGAGAAATCCGGCTTCGCCGGAGACATTTTTCTATTGAAAAATGTACACATTTAGCTTCCTGTCAAAACAAAAATATATACATGCTGGCTCGCTACCGCTCGCCAGGAAAATATTGACACCTGGATGGGGGTAAGCGTCTTAAAACAGTAGGCTGAATGGGGCCGAATGGATACAAGCCAAAGAGAGAGGGAGATAAAGAGAAAACAAGCGAGGTGGGCTCCCTTAACCCTTTCAGTACCAGCGACGTGTGTTATATTATATTCTAGCTATATTTAAACGATATTATGCAGCTTAGAAAGGATCTGTGGTAGTTAAAATGGTTGGTTGAGATAGTTTGAAACCTTATTATGGCTAGAGGTCCTTCCTAAGCTGAATAAAATCGTCTAATAGTTGCCAGAATATGATGAAAAGGACGTCCCTGGTACTGAAGGGGTTAATTTATTTATTTATTCATTCCTTAGTTTCCTCGCTAGACCTCCCTCAAACTTAGAAAAACATCCCCTAGAGACCTCCTCACGATAAATTTGTACATTTTTCGGTAGAAAAATGTTCCGGCCGAAGGCCGGTTCTTCTTATAATTACAGGCTCGCTATCGCTCGCCAGGAAAAAATCGACACCTAAATAGCACGATAGGTCTTTAAATTGACAACGAAATGGAGCTAAAGATATTAAAATCGCCAAAGTAATGGGCCGAACGTCTTAAAATCTCAAAAACTAAGTGGGGCTAAACATGAGGGAAAGAAAGATCCAGAAAAACGGCCCGTCTCCCCTCAACTGTACACTCGAATGCCATAGTCTCTGGTCCACCCATAAGAATACGGCCTGTCTCCCCTCAACTGTACACTCAAATGCCATAGTCTCTGGTCCACCCATAAGAAAACGGCCTGTCTCCCCTCAACTGTACACTCGAATGCCATAGTCTCTGGTCCACCCATAAGAATACGGCCTGTCTCCCCTCATCTGTACACTCGAATGCCATAGTCTCTGGTCCACCCATAAGAAAACGGCCTGTCTCCCCTCAACTGTACACTCGAATGCCATAGTCTCTGGTCCACCCATAAGAAAACGGCCTGTCTCCCCTCAACTGTACACTCGAATGCCATAGTCTCTGGTCCACCCATAAGAATACGGGCTGTCTCCCCTCAACTGTACACTCGAATGCCATAGTCTCTGGTCCACCCATAAGAAAACAGCCTGTCTCCCCTCAACTGTACACTCGAATGCCATAGTCTCTGGTCCACCCATAAGAATACGGCCTGTCTCCCCTCAACTGTACACTCGAATGCCATAGTCTCTGGTCCACCCATAAGAATACGGCCTGTCTCCCCTCAACTGTACACTCGAATGCCATAGTCTCTGGTCCACCCATAAGAAAACGGCCTGTCTCCCCTCAACTGTACATGAAATCAATAGTGCATAAACAATATCATACATAAGGAAAGCTTCAATACTATTCTGTATCTACTAATCGAGTAAAGTCTAGCTGGGGTACTGTAGGCAAAAAGGTAGCAGTGACTGAGCAAAAACGGCTCGTAGCCTAGCGAAGTCCTCACGACTGTTTAAAGTATTACGTTAAAACTAACAAGTGCACTTTGAGAAATCCAGATCCCTTGTATCTGGTTTTCTCCCGGCTCCTTGACAAAGTAAAAACAAACTGTTAATAAAATACAGGGTGGTTAGGCTCTTGCCCTCACGCACTGTAAATTATAAACTCAACATAGTCAGCCGCGAAGACAACCTAGGCTTCACTGAACCGAAACGAGTATGCAGGTTTATCGCTTAACCACTGCATCAAACAACAACTCGTAACACAGAAAAGCCTTACCCCAGTCTAGCATTACCTAGACCAGCAGAAAACAGGAATAATAATAATAACACACAGGGAAATGCATATACAAGTGCAACAAACATAAATCAATCCTATTCTAAGTTAACCCTTCCAAAATAGGCTATCTAATAGGCAAGTATTTCGTGAGAACTCAAGCGATAATACGATACGTTGGCTGACTAGCTCTGCACCAACGGGACAATGGAAGTTAAACAGGGCAGGGAAAAGAGGAGATAAGAATGTAAGGTAGTAGAGAAAGTTCCCATCAGTCAGAAGAATATATATAGTTAGCAAGGGAAATGAGAAGTCGCTCTGCCTAATGAGTTCTGATGAAAAAATGGCTAGACTTCCCTTTTATACCCGGCCCTCTAGTGAGCCCAACGTGAACTACTAAGGACCGCCCACTGACAACCATTACGTAATTTCTCTCTCTCCTCTGGGATACACAAAGGCTAGCACTGAGGGAGGGAGGAATGCGAGTGAGTTAGGCCCACCTCCCGCCTGGTGCACCCACTGATCCCCAACTGGGGCTGTTTCTCTTCCCATCATTACAAATAAGTTTTACACACAATACTTATAACTAATGATATAAAATAGAACTCGCTGACTCAGATGAAAACAAAATACATATTCATAATACTTATAGTACAACGGCTCACATGAACTAAGTTAGGAAACTCTACATAGACTACAGCCAAAGTTCCTGCCCTGACGATCCTAGCGAGAGTGGGGCATGACTAGGCGTTCTGTACAGCATGCTCACACGTGGACATGCGTCACAGGTGTAATTAGTTGTAATACTAGGCGTTCCATGACTTTGGAGGGGGAGCAAAGGAGTGTGATGGGGCGGTGCGAGGAGTGTAGCGTGGGTTCTTTGTTGGGTTTGGGGAATGTGATGATGATACCATGCTTCCGAATGTCTGGTATTGTGTTGTGTGAATAGCTGTAGTTTGATATGTTAGTGAGTGCTTGTATGCCTTGTGGTCCCAGGTGTCTGAGGTGTATGTTGCTTATGTTGTCTAGGCCACAGGCGGGTGAGTGCTTGAGATTGTTGATGATATGCTTTGTCTGGTGATTGGTGAAGGGTGTATAGTGAGGGTCTGTTGGGAATTGTCTCTTACGTCGGATGACACGTCGGTCGTCTTTGTGAGGTTTTAGGTGGCTGACATGTGAAAAGTGATTGATGAGAGTGTTTGCTTGTTGTTTACATGAAGGAGTAGAGTCTGTTGTTGTGATTGCAGCATGTGATTGTGTTGTGTTGCTGTTGGAAAGTGTGATGCTGTACAGTGTTTTGTAGAGTTTTTTGGGGTTTGTTTTGTGATCAAGTGTTTGTAGGAAGTTATTCCAATTTAGTTTTTGTTGTTCTTGTATTTTGTTGTTAGTTTGGGTGTTGAGTGCTTGAATTTGTTGTGTGATGTCTTGTGTGTGGAGTGCTGGGGAGTGTTTCAGTATGTCGCGTTGTCTGATGAGGTTTTGAATTTCTGGTGTGAAGTTGGGGTTGTGTCTTTTTCTGTTACCTCTTGGAATGTGTTTCTTGTCAGCGTTTTGGATAGTTTTATTGAGTATGTGTACAGCATTGTTGATGTTAGTGATGGGTGTACTGTTTAGAGTTGTGAAGTGTTGTTCTGTCTCATTTGTGAATGCTTCCCAGTTAGCTCTTTTATAATTGGTGAATGTGTGTTTGTGGCTAGCTGGGGTGAGTCTGGTTTTGGTGGTGATAATGATAGGGAGGTGGTCAGAGCCTATGGTTCTGACCACCCTCCAGGATGTTGTGGGGGCGAGTTCTGGGGAGCAAAAGGTGATGTCTGGAGATGATGGGTTATAAAAACAGTTACACAACAGTTGTTTATGGAGACATAAACAACACCTTTGATCTTGGTGTGTGTGTGTGTGTGTGTGTGTGAGGTACTATTGTGATCTTAATAAGGAAAACACAATAGCTTCATGTACAGTTTGTTCAGTAAAATACATTCAAACATTGAAAACATACAGTATACCCAGTAAATCTAGCTATTATTTGTATTGGATAATGTATGACCTCATAACATCTAATGCAGAAGTATATACTGTATATAAATACTGTATATATATATATATATATATATATATCAAGTACACAATCAGTAATTATCCTATAGTATATAACCAGTTCATTGTTTGATGCCTGATGCAAGTAATTTAACAAGTTTCAATTGTTCATTTGCAACCTAATACTAATTTCCCATGGGGAGCTGGCTAGTAATTGATATTATTCCTTCAAACCCTTCATAGAATCATATAATGTGTGTTTACTACAGACCTTTTTACCTACCCCAATTTAGCTTATATGCAATAATATAATTGTTATTATCTCTCTCTCTCTCTCTCTGAGAAATTGAATGTATTCCTATTAATTATTATGGGTGCAGCACCAATATCAAGCCTCCGGTTGTTGTCACCTTTACTGAATGGGTTAAGGTTAAGTTGCTTCTAATTGGATCAACCAATTGGGAACATGTCATGAGGATTAGGAGGATTATCAACTTACATAATGTTGTGGGGCATTCCCTAAACTATGACAACAATAGTAATGATTAACGATTGATATATATATATATATACAGTATAAATTATACACTCAGTATATATATAATTATATATTATATATTATATTATGACGATTTAATAATGTTATGGCTAATTCTGATAATGGTTAATAATACATTATCAAGACTTATAAGTAAATCAACCAAACAATCCTTCACTGGGACTATACTCCGCCGCTGCACTCTCCTTCATATGTATGTACCGATGTAATAACACAAATATATATTGAAAGCATCTTTCCATATCAGTTGTATAATACATTATACTATTCTGAAACAATAACATAGTGGTTGTTTGTAATGACTCCCACAAGTAATATCTGTTTGAGGATCGCTTACGTATGTTTGATTATTCAGTGCACAACAGGGAAGCTTGACACATTGCCGCTATCAAAGAGGCTCTGAGCCATAAAACTGGTTATATACATGAAATACTGTATGTATATCTTTATCAATAGCAAGTGGACGGGTTTAAGAAGACATCAGTTATACCACAACAATGTTAGTACTTGTGCTGCTCTTTATGTGTAAATGTGATTGTGTGTTATGTTGTTTTATGATTAGTTGTCCCTGTATTGTTGTGTATCTTGAACAGTAGCAAAGAATAGTAGCTGATATATGCGTTGATATACATATACTATTCATCTGATATGTGTCTGGTTTTATCCAACTATATATATATATATATATATATATTACTGTATATACTGTATATTCTGTATAATATGGGTATCTGGTAAATAAGAGACTTTTATGAGTATCAATTCATTGCGAATAATTAATTAGCTGTCAATTATTATGTTCTCTCCACCAACCAACTCTACTCCTAAAATCGATTAATGAAATATCAAACACTGTCATATCCCTATTTGTCCTGACATGTGTAACACGAATTATCTTCAATTCTTCTAAGCATTTATTGTTATTCAGTTACATAATAAGTTTATTTTGCTATTCTTCTACATTAAGGGTATTATTTTCATTAAATTTTACCCCAAATTCAATAATTTACCCCATTTAACCCATTGTGTCTTCTACCCTTAACCCCTTATGTACCATTGCCGACCTTATAACTTTGTTCTGGTTACTATTAGATGATTTTCTGCATTTAAAAAACGGTTTACAGAAATTAACAGGCTAGGAACTATCTCATTTAACCCTTTTTACAAACACAGATTATTCTTAAGCTACACAAAATCGTCCAAATATATAAATAATATAATTCAGAATATAATTAACCACTTCTGTACCAGCAGTGGTTAAATAACCAATACATCAATGTAAACGTGAACACTAAATTCTGCTATTTTTCACCTGAGGGGAAATTGTCATGTCCCTATCTTCCTTATACAGTTATTACGAACATTTCGAAGCTAAATTTATTGTTAATTATGAAAACTTGGCATTCATTTTTGTTTTTGTTTTTTTTCTGTCTATGTGATTGAGGGAGGCAAAAGGCATTACTGCATATAGCGAGTGCCTCCCCCATAGTTGAAAGAGTGACAGGGCCAAAATCAAGGGACGTTCGAGCCAAAATGCCTGGACACATGGAGTTTGAAGCAATTTAAGTCATAGGAAGAGGGAAAGACTGATTCTGGGAGAGAGTTCCAGAGCTCAGCTGTTGAGTAGAAGAAAGTTTGATAGTAACGTTTCACTCTTGGGTTGGAGAGTTGCACAGAGTAGGGGTGGGATTGAGTTGCAAGACGGGTACCACGTGCCCTACGTAAAGGAGGTGGTATGCACTGGGATAGCTCTGAGGAACACTGATTATTATAGTAGCGATAGAATAGCGAGAGAGATGCAACATTGCGGCGGAGAGAGAGAGATTGCAGAGAGTTGGTGAGTGGACGGGAGTTAATGATACGAAAGGCCTTCCTTTCAACTTTGTCTAGGAGAGCGGTGTGAGAGGAACCTCCCCACACATGTGAACAATACTCAATACAAGGGCGCACTATGCCCCTGTACAGAGCAAGAAGCTGTGCAGGGGAAAAGAATCCCCTAAGGCGGTTGAGCACACCCAGCTTCTGGGAGGCTGCCTTAGCAAGACTGGTAATATGGTCCTTCCAAATGAGAGCAGAAGAAAAAGACACCAAAAATATTGAGAGAAGATGAAGGGTTGATTTTTGAATTGTTGAAGAATAAGGGATAGTCCGCTGGGAGATCCTGGCGGGTAGATAGATGGAGAAATTGGGTTTTGGAAGCATTAAATTTAACAAGGTTTTCTCTGCCCAATTGGAAATAGTATTTGGATCAGAATTTAAGAGTTCTATGGCTTCATTACGTTTGTCGTTGAGGGATTGCTGGCTGGGGCATTCTGAAAAACTAATGGAGTAGTGTAAGGTTGAGTCGTCTGCGTATGAAGGGATGGGAATTAAGGTACAGTTAAGGAGATCATTTATAAAAATTAGAAAGAGAATAGGAGATAGGACAGAGCCCTGAGGAACACCAGAGTTTATAGGGTGAGGTAGTGAACAATGGCCGTCCACAACCGCGGCTATGGAACGGCCGGAAAGGAAATTAGAGACAAAGGCACAGATGGAGGGATAGAAACCGAAGGAGGGTATTTTAGAAATTAAAGATTTATGCCAGACTCTATCGAAGGCTTTCGATATGTCTAGTGCAATAGAAAAAGTCTCACCGAAGTCCCGAAAGGAGGATGACCAAGAGTTAGTAAGATATGAAAGAAGATCACCAGTAGAGCGACCCTTAAGGAAGCCATACTGGCGATCTGAGAGCAGATTATGAGAAGAGAAATGCTTAAGAAATTTGGAAGCTAGAATAGTTTCAAAAACTTAGGAAAGACAAGAGATGAGAGCAATTGGACGATAGTTGGAGGGTTGAGAGCGGTCACCCTTCTTCGGGACAGTTTTTTTTTTTTTTTTTTTTTTTTTTTTTCTTCTATGTGATTGAGGGAGGCAAAAGGCATAACTGCCTATAGCGAGTGCCTCCCCCATAGTTGAAAGAGTGACAGGGCCAAAATCAAGGGACGTTCGAGCCAAAATGCCTGGACACACAGAGTTTGAAGCAATTTAAGTCATAGGAAGAGGGAAAGACTGATTCTGGGAGAGAGTTCCAGAGCTCAGCTGTTAAGTAGAAGAAAGTTTGAGAGTAACGTTTCACTCTTGGGTTGGAGAGTTGCACAGAGTAGGGGTGGGATTGAGTTGCAAGACGGGTACCACGTGCCCTACGTAAAGGAGGTGGTATGCACTGGGATAGCTCTGAGGAACACTGATTATTATAGTAGCGATAGAATAGCGAGAGAGATGCAACATTGCGGCGGAGAGAGAGAGAGATTGCAGAGAGTTGGTGAGTGGACGGGAGTTAATGATACGAAAGGCCTTCCTTTCAACTTTGTCTAGGAGAGCGGTGTGAGAGGAACCTCCCCACACATGTGAACAATACTCAATACAAGGGCGCACTATGCCCCTGTACAGAGCAAGAAGCTGTGCAGGGGAAAAGAACCCCCTAAGGCGGTTGAGCACACCCAGCTTCTGGGAGGCTGCCTTAGCAAGACTGGTAATATGGTCCTTCCAAATGAGAGCAGAAGAAAAAGAGACACCAAGAATATTGAGAGAAGATGAAGGGTTGATTTTTGTATTGTTGAAGAATAAGGGATAGTCCGCTGGGAGATCCTGACGGGTAGATAGATGGAGAAATTGGGTTTTGGAAGCATTAAAGTTAACAAGGTTTTCTCTGCCCCAATTGAAAATAGTATTTAGATCAGAATTTAAGAGTTCTATGGCTTCATTACGTTTGTCGTTGAGGGATTGCTGGCTGGGGCGTTCTGAAAAACTAATGGAGTAGTGCAAGGTTGAGTCGTCTGCGTATGAATGGATGGGAATTAAGGTACAGTTAAGGAGACCATTTATAAAAATTAGAAAGAGAATAGGAGATAGGACAGAGCCCTGAGGAACACCGGAGTTTATAGGGTGAGGAAGTGAACAATGGCCGTCCACAACCGCGGCTATGGAACGGCCGGAAAGGAAATTAGAGACAAAGGCACAGATGGAGGGATAGAAACCGAAGGAGGGTAGTTTAGAAATTAAAGATTTATGCCAGACTCTATCGAAGGCTTTCGATATGTCTAGGTTGACGTATATACAGTATATATTAGTGTTATCTTATTCTATTTTCTAAAACAATGTGAGGCATGAAAGATAAAAACATGTTCTTCTGAATATATGATTGTTAGCCTTAATATACCATTTTCTTCTGTCTAAATGAAAAAAGAAAATGTGAAGTAATCTAAGAGCAGGTGTGTTGGCAACACTGCATCACTCACACAGTCTCATTCCCAAGTTGTGTTAGCTAGTGCCCGGTCGTGCAAGCGGTACCTACGTTATTGTGTGTTTATGTTCGTGTTTCGTAGTGAATAAGTCACTGGAAATGTTTGTCAGGAAATGCTGATGAAGAAGAGAGAAGATGAGGACATTGGGTGAGTGTTAGCGTATGGTTTAGTTCCTTTTAGTGTGTTTATCATCCATCCCGCCTCACCCTTCATCACTGGTAACTCACTTCCCTTCCACTCTCCACCACTGTTCCATTCTCCTTCTCCACCCCCTCTGACTGGCTTCACCCTCTTATTGTTCTCCACATAATTATAGTCCCGCATATAAGGCATGGGGAAGGACAATGTAGTTGACATCTTATGTATGCATTGGTTCTTATTTTCCTCCTGAGTTTCCTTCTGCTTGCTTTGTTTAGGCGAGCCCCTCCTCCTTTCCCTCCCGACCCTTGTCTACCTCCTTCCTTGCTCAGCACCCCCCCCCCCCCTTCCCAATCCTTGTTTACTCCCGCCCCCTCCCTTCTACAACACTGTTTCTTCCACTCCCTACCTCCCTCTTACTTATTTTTCACCCCCCATGATCCCTATCCCTTCTCCCTCCTCCATTTATTTGTCCCCATCTTCGTTCATTCCCCTTTCCATACCTCCATCTTTCCATCCTCGCTTCCCTTCTTCCACCTCCACTTTCCAACTTTGAAATTAAAGTTCCGAAATATAAGGCAGTATAAGCACTGGATGGTCTCGTTTGCGTTCAAATCCTATTCAAATGAAGTCTAAGTTATTTAGGTCAATATAAAGTGTATGCATTTCGACACAAATAGTAATGAAATACATGGTATAAGAAACCTATAGGCCACGATAAAATCGATGTCTGAATTTAATTACATAAACTTTATGTTGTCCGTTATTTATACTCACTACTGTACAGCACACTGACACAATCGTGACTTTGATTGTATTTAAGCTAAGTCGAATGTTCTCATTACTGCTGTAATTAGTAGTTTAATTTCGGAGGTTCGTTCTGCTTTCCTAGGGTTGATATTGGGCCATATTTGTGTCTTAGAGTGTACACTATATAACATAAGTCATGGCCCTTTCTGAATCCTGGAACTGCATCAGGGGGTATGGGCGTATTTACTTGTGCATTGATATATTGTTTTGATTTTTGTTTAGTTTCCTCCGTAGACCTCCATCAAACTTAAACATGTGTATAAAAACACACCCCTAAGACCCTCCTTCAAGATAAATGTGTACATTTTATTATTGGAAAATATTCCGGCCGATGGCCGGTTCCTCTTAAATTACATGTTCGATATCGCTCGCCAGGAAATAATCGACACCTATATGACACGAACAGTCTTAATTTTGACAAAGAATTGGGACGAAAGGTTTTAAAATCGTCACACTAATGAACCGAACGTCATGCAATCTGAAAACTAATAGGGTTAAACATGAGGTACAAGGGGGGCCAGAAAAAAAAGACTCAACTCCCCTTAAATGAATCTACGAAATGCATATAAACTGAAGAACTAATGGGAAGATAGGATTCCGTTCAAGATAACTGCAAACAATTAAAGCCACGACTTATATCCCTGAGTGTACAGTTGGGGTCAGGAATGTCTGTACAAATGACTATGATTCATAATATAGTGGTGGCCATGTTGTTGTCATCATTAGGAAGTGTTCAAGTACTTCTGACCACGACTGTACACTCAAAGATATAAACCCTGGCGCAATAAGAACCCCCGAACAACAACACCAACCTCCCAAATGTAAATATTAGGTAATTAATTAAGGAGAAGATTCAATTCAGTTCGGGACAGCTTCGAAAAATTAAGGCCACGATTTACGTCCAAGATTAGAGTTGTATGTCATTGTGTAATGTTTTGTGAATAGTTTTTGCTGTCATATTCAATTAAAGCCTACACAATAGTGAGTTATCTGCATTATATATCAATGCATTTTGGCTCGAACGTCCCTTGATTATGGCCCTGTCACTCTTTCAACTATGGGTGAGGCACTCGTTATAATCAGTTCTGCCTTTTGCCTCCCTCACTCACATAGAAAAAAAACAGGATATCAATTATGTTACAATTAGGTTAGCCTCGTTAAATTGCCGCGACTAATATAATTATTTAATGCACCTAGAAGGAAAAAGTATATGGGCTGTATATTAATAACCTCATCTCTGATGATGGTGTCTTAGCACATGCATAACTAAATAACTGTTTAATGTGTTATACTGAACATATTTGTTCAATGATCTATTCAAGTTTGTCCTGGTGAAACTATATTAGTATGTGATTTATATTATTGCAGGATGGAACACTATCCATATCCTCCCTGCATCATTTCTTAAGACGTCCCTTGTGAGGTCAGTTAATAAATGTGTCTCATTAAGCAAATATAACTAGATTATATACAAATAAAATTGGATTAAGGTAAACCTGGTGCATAATATATTTCGGTTATTTTGGGACTGAATAGTTTGTGAAACTATCATGAATTCCTCTGGGTTGTTTATCGACAGCAGTCCAATAGTTCCAGACCAACGACTCCACTTCCACCTGACCAGCGAGGCGGGTTGTCTCTCAGGATATTACTTTACTTTATACAGCCAAGTTCTCACCATTCCTACAGTGCCGTTAGTGCCATATATAACACTACCATTAATCAATTTAAACAAATATGCATAGAGTAAGTAGACTGATATACCATTTCCATACAGGCCAAAACACTATAGTATTAAGCATCATTAATTATGCTGCAGTTCTCAATAGTAGTGTCGTACTTGCATCTGATCCCAACTGTACTTCTAGAATCACCACGTCCTATTTGATTCATATTTCACATACATTATAAAATAATATATGTATTGTTATGTCTGTTGAGTTGCTACATTTCTAAGGGTAAAGAATAGGATGAGTAATTTCGACAAGGGTAAGTTAGGTTAGGTTGAGCTACGCTGACTGTTATATCCTACGTGTTTCAAGTTGTACTCTCTAAGATACACATGGTGCCCTTTCAGTATCGAAGCTATTCCAGACTGAAGTAAATTTTCTTATTCAATAATTGCGTATCTAATATTTGGAGCTCTAACATTCTTGTATTCCTCTTGAGTTCTTATACACGGCCAGAAGTAATGTGCTATAGTGTACAACTAGTTTAAATTAGGTTGCATGAAATAAACTCACTTCTCGAGTCTGCCTCCTATTGTGCCTTAGGGATTCTAAGCTCAATTCCAGTTAACTAATTTGCATCCCTCCTCCAACACACTGTATGCATGGATTTAGCTGGATGGGCTGTTTTGGGAATGAGTTTTATCCACTCAATATCGTCCGTCTTGATTAATTATATATAATCCCATGAATATGTTTGTTGGTTTAAAACAATAACAAAGACAAATAATTGCAAAATATGAAGTAACAACATATTTAAACAAAGAGTACTCTTTTAACAAGAACAATCAATTTAAAAAATCATCAATATTAATATCAATAATAGAAAAAGAAAAAGATAAACAATAAATACAGACAAAAAGTAAGCAGAGGTTATACAAGAAACTTCAAGTTAAAAATGCTTGATTCAAATTATTGATGTCAAATTTTAGAATACAGGCACAATAATTGACCCTAAAAAGATTAAATTTATGGAACAATTTACTTGCCTCAAAACCTCTGTCCACTAAGAGTCTGTATAGTAACCTAGCTCTAGCCCAAAAGTCATCTACTTTAGTACAGATTTTACAAAATCTTATTAACTGGGAATAAAAACAATTATAAGTTATTTTACTATCGATATTACTACTAGGGAAAGGAAAGTTTATTACATTAAAATTAAAATCATCAACTTTGTGATATACTTTAAGTATGCACTGTTCATTAGCAATCTCTATAATTATATCAAGAAAATTTTCAACTTTATAATTTACGTTACATTGTGTGAGGGGAATAGAATTAGGGTAAATAAGTTTAGCAACTTGATTAAAATTTAACAAATTGCAAACGAGAATATCATCAATATATCTACTATTATTACTTAACAATTTAGCAAGTGCTAATTGTTCTGGGATTTTATTTTTCTTGCTACTGTCAACTAAGTCTTTTATATATTTAAATTCTAAAGCAAGCAAGAATAAATCTGCAATTAAAGGGCTAGCATTTCCACCCATAGGAATTCCTAATATTTGTTTGAAAATGTAAGGCCCGAATCTAACATAAGTATTGAAAAGGAGGAATTTAAGGGCATCTTTAAGTTTAGTTCTATCAAAATATACAGAACTAGTGGGAGTAGAGCTAAGTGATGCATTATTAAAATATGTATAAACATTTATGAAATAATTACCATTCCTAACGAACCTGTCAAAGTGCAAATCTATAATAAAGCAAAGCTCTGAATATACTAAATCTAAAGGCAAATTGGTATACAAAGTTGAAAAGTCGAAGCTATGTACCGAGGTAACTTTCAGCATGGTATTTATTTTATCAATAACTTCTAACGAATTGTCAACACTCCAATAATAGTTAATGCCAGTTCTTCTCATGATGGTATTACAATATCTTTTATGAATACTTTTAATGTATTTTAAGCAATTTACGACTTGTTCTGATAGAGTTTTAGTGGTAGCAAATTTTGCTCCGGCAATAAAGCGATATTTATAAGGTCTTTTATTAAATTTAGGTAACATGTATAATTTTGCAATGCACTTGTTCTTATCAGAAAGTTTAATATCAAATGTTATATTTTTCTTGGTATCGATTAAGTTATCAATATTCAGATTATTTTGAATTTCATAAACAGAATTACCGCAAATATTTTTACGTAATATGTTACCTTTAATGCCTAATTCTTTTTTCATGTTTTCAAGATAAAATTTCTTACATGTGAAGCTATAATTATTGCTGGCTTTATCTACTGTAGTGATTACAAAATGTTTATGTACATTTATTAAATCAGCTTTAAGCTTATTATAATTATAGTCTATAAAATCTGAAAGATTAAATTCATTTTTAAGCGAGAACATTTTATTTCTAATTAACTTAATTAATAATTTAGACCAAGCTTCTAGTTCTCTCGCATCGCAGCACACAATTTTAAACAATTTATCTTTTAATTTATTGACTGAGAAAACAATATCTTTTAAAATTATGTCCCATGTTACTTTATTATTCCCTATTCTAAATTTAAACCCTTTACGACATAGCTCCGCTAATTTGTTGTTTGCAAAATGTTTAACTAGTTCTACATCACCTGTTAATATGTGACATATCGGACTATAAATGATCTTTGCTAGTGCATCACGTCTGCTAGCTGGCATATCCATGACTCTTTCACACACGCATTTATTATTATTGAAAATATCATTATCTGAAAGATTTCCTAAAACTTTATTATAATTACAAATAATAGACCCAACAGTTCGTTCATATGAATACACTATTAATGGTTTGAAATCTTTACAACCATCTGGTAACATGGACTTAACTTTCTTTGAATTAATAAGACTGTTAACATTAATTTTGTCTAAAATTTTAGAGGATTAATTCAAAGTGGACATTACTTTATCTTTAATACTGTTATCTTTGGATTTCTTAGAATTATCTATAATATATTCCATAAAAGCAAAGACTATATTCTTAAATTTATTTGTGAAATTATGTTTAATATTAGGCATATTAGGCATAACAACACTAATGATCATCTGAGATGAATATGCCAAGTGTTTAAGGGAATGTTCTATTTTGTCTACAACCAGGCAATTTTATTAAACTGAAAAAAAATGTCAGAGTGAAATTACATTTACTCCACAACATGATACTTTTGCAAAGCTTGATGATATACGCACATATAAAATCATGAAACATATCTTGTCTTGTCTATGGTATGTATTACCCATCAGAGATTGTGAGAGGATAATATTATACTTAGTGCATCTTTTCAAAAAACAAAAACAAATAATAATAATAATAATAATAATAATAATAATAATAAAGAAAACATAAATGCATAATAGTGAAATTATTATCTTTATATATTATAAAGAACAGGTAACTTCCCTCTTATGATAATACACCAAGCCGCATTATTATTATGAGGACAATTATAGGAACAAGGGAAATACAAGAAAACAAAAACAAGATAAGGAAAAATGTCGCCTGAGCCTCGCCTGTATACGGTCAACCAATCAGCACACAGGGCCATTGCAGGTGTACCATACGATTTTTTTTTTCCTAGAAGCTCCAACACAGATGGCACCGAGATCCAAAGCTGATAATATTTAGTTCCAGGAAAGGACCGGTTGGCACTTCCCAGGCTTCTATTATCAGAAGCAGTAAAAGCTGGAGTAAATGACAGACTGATCAGAGTCGCCAAGTGTACAAAGGAGTACAAAGGAGTACAAAGGAGTACAAAGGAAATCAAGCAACAACAAAGTGGGCCAAAGTAGTACTACAGCAAGCTGCCCCTCAATCCCGAGCCAGCCGCATTGTGCACATTCCTGAACTCGCAGCGAAGTATCCATTAGAAGCATTAGGCGCCCTTGGTTAACAGCCAGGCAAGGTGTTGCTCTCCTCGGTACACTTTGTTAACTAACCTTCACAGTGCCTGTCATATGGTCGGAGAGAGAAAGAGAGAGAGTTAGAGTGAGAGTGAGGGAGAAGGAGAGAGAGAGAGGGGGGGGGGGGAGGTGATTGATATAAGGAGTTCTTGATTTAGGAGTTCTTGATTTAGGAGTCTTTACAGTCAAAATACCTCGGCAAAAACTTTAATGCAAAATTGTGTGGTATCTAGAGAGCGAGACGCTAACTCACCATTTCTACGACATGCGACAGATAATATTATACTTCTATTATACATTTACCTCAGACGTCGGGCACTAAGCACGATATAATTGAACGGTGGTGATTGACGTGTGTCAAGATACCATTGTTACCTAGCGCATGTGCTTTTTCTTCGGCAATTATGGGTTATTATGATGATCAATTGTTAATCTGAGTTATATCCAAACCCATAGATACGAAAAACCCCACACATAACATATCATTAACGGATATACTGTAAAGTGAACACAGACACGACTAAGCTTGAGAAAAACCTGATGAGCCGAAGAGTTTACAAAGGCAGTAAAGGAGGAAGATAATAATGTACAAAGGCAGTAAAGGGGGAAGATAATAATGTACAAAGGCAGTAAAGGAGGAAGATAATAATGTACAAAGGCAGTAAAGGGGGAAGATAATAATGTACAAAGGCAGTAAAGGAGGAAGATATTAATGTACAAAGGCAGTAAAGGAGGAAGATAATAATGTACAAGGGCAGTAAAGGAGGAAGATAATAATGTACAAAGGCAGTAAAGGTGGAAGATAATAATGTACAAAGGCAGTAAAGGAGGAAGATAATAATGTACAAAGGCAGTAAAGGAGGAAGATAATAATGTACAAAGGCAGTAAAAGAGGAAGATAATAATGTACAAAGGCAGTAAAAGAGGAAGATAATAATGTACACGCTGAAGCTTATAAGCTGATGAGTGGCTCAAATATATATGAACAATTACCACAGGACTATTTAAAGGGGTAGGGGCTGTTTTTGGTATGTTTATCTATATATGTATCAACCTCGCTAGACTTCCATCAACCTTAAAAAAATACCCCATAAATCCCCTTCAAGATAAATGTGTACATTTGTCAGTAGAAAAATGTCCCGGCCGAAGGACCGTTCTTTCTAGTACTAACGGCTCGTTATCACTCGCCAGGAAATAATCGACACCTCAATGGCATGAAAGGTCTATATATTGACAAGAAATGTGGCGAAAGGTCTTAAAATCGCCAAACTAATTAAACAAATGTATTAAAATCTCAAAGTTAATGGTACAAAATATGAGGGAGGAAAGGTACCAACCTCCCCCTTAAGCCATACAACACTTATCTTCTGATCTAACTACCATTTCCAACTGGGGCAGAGAAACTCTTGTTGCCTTTAACCCTTGTCTATCGGGGACCGACTTATGGCGGTCAATAGAACCCAGACGTAAAGAGCGGGGACCGCCTTAAGTCGTATGCGATGTTGAGCACATAATTGGCTCTGAGAGAGAGTCCGAGCGGTGGGAGGAGCGTAGGTTGGCTCTGACCGTTCAGCATGGCTCCCGCGCCGCCACTGGCCCCACCTCCACACACATCCACACCCACTGCCTCCCTGGACAGGGAAATATGTAAGGAAATTACCGTATTTTAGGGATTTTTCCTTCGTGTTGGACGATCGTTGCAAGACAACCCGTGATTGTAGAAGGATGGTTCAGGTGTCATTGGAAAACTCAATTATCGCCCTTTCACGGATACATAATTGTATTACGCTCATGAAAAGGAGCATGGAATGAAGCTAGTTTATGGTAAATATGCCCGCTTGGCAGGTAGTAGAAGTTATTAACCTAGCCGCTCGTTGAGTGTTAATGCTTCCAAAACCCAATTTCTCCATGTATACCTACCTGTCATGAACTCCCAGAGGACTATCCCATATAATTCCACAATAACAAAATCAACACTTCATCTTCTCTCAGTATTCTTAGTCTCTCTTTCTCTTCTGCTTTCTCTCGTAAGGACAATATAACCAGTCTTGCTAAAGCGGCCTCCCAGAAGCTGGGAGTGCTCAACCGCTTCAAGGGGTTCTTTACCCCTGCACAGATTCTTGCTGTGTACAGAGGCACGATGCGTCCTTGTATTGAGTATTGTTCATATGTGTGGGGAGGATCCTCTCACACAGTGCTTCAAGACAAGGGGAAAAGGAAAGCCTTTCGTATCATTAACTCCCGTCCACTCACCGACTCTGCAATCTATCTCTCTTTGCGGCAATGTTGCATCTCTCGCTATTTTGTCACTACTACAATAATCAGTGGTCCTCAGAGCTCTCCCAGTGTATACCACCTCCTCTCCGCAGGGTACGTAGTACCCGTCTTGCAACACATTCCCACCCCTACTCTGTGCAACTCTCCAACTCAAGAGTGAGCTCTGGAATTCTCTCACTGAATCAATTTTTCTCGCATCCTATGACTTAAATTGCTTCAAACTCAGTGTGTCCAGGCATTTTGGCTCAAACGTTCCTTGATTTTGGCCCTGTCACTCTTTCAACTCAGGGGGAGGCATTCGTCACAGGCAGTTTTGCCTTTTTATCTCCCTCATTCACATATAAGAAAACAACTGAATAAACTTGTCTTTTGCAAAATATTATGAAAGGACGTCGCCAGTACAGAAGGTGTTAATCATATAACATAAACTTTGTTACGGTATTTGTGATACATATTGTGTCGAGTAACTCCACCAGCAAACAGTTTGTTTTATACTAGCATACCAATGCTTCATTTAATAGAAAAATAACAATTATATTAACAAAATAATGCTATTTTATACTCTACTTTCGGTATTGTAATCTGCTTGTTGTCTTATCTGCTTTTGACTTATTCCACCTATACCAATGATAGTGGAATGGTTTGCATTACTTATTGGATAGCCTCTTGTTATCACATACTATATATTTTGAATTTGGGTACGTAAATGTTGTACATTTCAACGAAGTAAGACTTTCACCCATCATATGAGTGTGTGTGATATTGTATGTTTCTGAACACGGAAACTAGTTTTCATAAATATTTGTTTGTATAATTGGTTCAATTATATTTTCTTTGTTCTTGTTTTATGAGCAGAAGTCCAATTATTTGTTTATGGAGAACTTTAATTTTCGTTCCGCCATAAACTCACATAAAACTTCATTGGAACAAGATTGGTAATTAACTTAATTTCAGCTTCGTGCTAGTTATTTTTGTTTTCTATGTGAATGAGGGAGACAAAAGGCATAACTGCCTGCAGCGAGTGCCTTCCCCAGATTTCAAAAAGTGACAGGGCCGAAATCAAGGGACGTTCGAACTAAAATGCCTGGACACACGGAGTTTGAAGCAATTTAAGTAATGGGAAGAGGGAAAGACTGATTCTGGGAGAGAGTTCCAGAGATCAACAGTTGAATAGAAGAAAGTCTGAGAATAGCATTTCACTCTTGGGTTGGAGAGTTGCACAGAGTAGGGGTGGGATTGTGTTGCAAGGCGGGTACTAGGTACTCTACGTAGAGGAGGTGGTATACAATGGGAAAGCTCCGAGGAACACTGATTATTGTAGTAGCGATAGAATAGTGAGAGAGATGCAACATTGCGGCGAAGAGAGAGAGATTGCAGAGAGTTGGTGAGTGGACGGGAGTTAATGATACGAAAGGCTTTCCTTTCTTCTTTATCTAGGAGTGCGGTGTGAGAGGATCCTCCCCACACATGTGAACAATACTCAATACAACGACGCACTGTGCCTCTGTACAGAACAAGTAGCTGTGCAGGGGTAAAGATCCCCTTGAGGCGGTTGAGCACACCCAGCTTCTGGGAGGCTGCCTTAGCAAGACTGGTAATATGGTGTGCGTGTTTGGTCACTTATTCTTTGGTCCACACTGAAATTCACTTATTTTATTTTATGCATGTCCTCATATTACAAATATATATTTACATAATTTGGTACTATATATAAATATATATATACATTGATTTCAATTTTACCCTAGAGGAAAAGTAATCTCACCGATCCTCTTAATAAATGTCAATATTATTATTTTCTAAAATATATTATTGTTATTTCCATTAACATATTCCATGGTTATTCTTACCAACTCGATATTAAAATTCAAACAATTGTATTGATATCAAACAGAACAAAGTCATAGAAAGCGGAATGAGACCCATATTATTAGCCAGGGAGGGCTCGGAAAAGATCAAATTAAAGCTATTCTACTTCTCTAGTCCTATTCCTGGCTCTGTTAAAAACATTGATATTACACATACAGAACATGTCAAACCTATTAGGCCCAATAAATGGCATGTGTAGCGAATCACTTGTTTTTGATAGCAGTCTACAGCTTTACCTTGCTGGTGAAGTAGTGAACAACATGGAGTCCACCTGGTGGTCCGGATATTGCGGCCAAGTCGGGTCCAAGATTTGTGTATATTGTATATTACTTATCCCCACAACACTACATACTGGTATTACTTATCTCCACAACACTACATGCTGGTATTATCTCTCTGGATTAAGGGATTGGGTTAGCATATAGATCATCCTTAGGAGACACCGTTATTAGGATTCATACTATTAATTACACATTTATATATACTATACATTCAATTACATGTTAATATTGGTGATATTCCTATATGCATGAATGAGGTATCATAGTAGCTTTAATGTTAATATAATGGAACCAATGTGATAGTTCAATAAAGGTAGACTTCCAGATCATGTGTGTCTATAGCTGCACATTGCATCAACATATAATATATACAACAATGAACATTAATTTCAGCATATTTACACTTTGATTTTGGTTATCATATTAGCTATAAGTGTGTTAGTCAGTAATGGGGTTGTATACCTGAGAGAGATGCATCACTTGACAACCATTGCAGCAGAGGCAACTTGATTATGATAATCCTGACAAGTCTCTTTGGAGTCAGTTGTGACGGTCCAGGATATGTTGGTGAGGGAACCATTAGTATCTTGTACCCATGTTTCTCATAATATGTCTGCACAGAAGGCAAACTCAGGGGCTGACTGTGATCAAAAGGGATACTGTTGGTGACAGGGATTAGGTATAGACAAGGGATAGATCATAGAAGAGAACCTCTGAAACAGAACAACACATTCATAATATGAAACATGGGCAAACATACACGAATAAGAGAACAATGAACAATATAGCAGAGCCAATATATTGTATAACCTGGATAATAAGGACAATGTTGCTATATATCTCTCTCGCTCTGTTTTCTCTTTCTTTGTTGGGATAAATGTTCATGTAATTCCGCCTTTAATGTGTGTTTGTTGTAGTTGTTTTGATGTAGTAGTGTGGTAACAAAGGATTAGGGCGAATTAACGCGTATAATACTTTAGTTTTCAGTTTCTACTGGTATTTGTATATACTGTATATTACATTGCATATGAATTCATCGTTATGTGTAAATAATACATACAATATATTCAATTATATAATTGTACTGTACCTCACACTCACATTTATCAAATCAATATATATAGTATCACCACTTATTCTTTGATCTTGTTGTTATGCCTGGAAGCATATTTATATTATTTCTCCCTCAGTTCTATCGTCTTCAAGAAATGTTTCGTCTTTACCCCTACCTATTCTAGCTATGCTTAAACGTTGTTGTGCAGTTTAAGAAGGATCTGTGTTAGTGAAAAGAGTTAAGTGCGATAGTTCGAAGCCTGTTAATTGGTGGAGGCCCTTCTGAAAATTAATAAAACCGTCTAATAGTAGCCAACAATAAGTTTAAAGGAAGGCAGCGGTACTGTAAGGGTTAATATATAATACCAGGCAATGTATTATACATTATGTTGCCCGAAGCCATTATATTATCCGGTCAACTGACGTTAGGGTCATCAAGTGAGAGTTATTGTGTTATCTGAAGCTCCAGCCAACACCCACACCACACCTATACACACACAACACAACACACTCACACCCACTTCCATACCCACACCCCACCCACACTATCCCCTGCTGTTACCATTAGTATCTACCATTGTTGTGTTCTCTCTCTGCTGTTACTATTAGTATCTACCATTGTTGTGTTCTCTCCCTCCTTTTACCATTAGTATCAACCATTGTTGTGTTCTCTCCCTGCTGTTACCATTAGTATCAACCATTGTTGTGTTCTCTCCCTGCTGTTACCATTAGTATCAACCATTGTTGTGTTCTCTCCCCTCCTGTTACCATTAGTATCTACCATTGTTGTGTTCTCTCCCTGCTGTTACCATTAGTATCAACCATTGTTGTGTTCTCTCCCTGCTGTTACCATTAGTATCTACCATTGTTGTGTTCTCTCCCTGCTGTTACCATTAGTATCAATCATTGTTGTGTTCTCTCCCTGCTGTTACCATTAGTGTCAATCATTGCTGTGTTCTCTCCCCTCCTGTTACCATTAGTATCTACCATTGTTGTGTTCTCTACTGTTACCATTAGTATCTCAACCATTGTTGTGTTCTCTCCCCTCCTGTTACCATTAGTATCTACCATTGTTATGTTCTCTCCCTGCTGTTACCATTAGTATCTACCATTGCTGTGTTCTCTCCCCTCCTGTTACCATTAGTATCTACCATTGTTGTGTTCTCTCCCTGTTTTTACCATTAGTATCTCAACCATTGTTGTGTTCTCTCCCCTCCTGTTACCATTAGTATCTACCATTGCTGTGTTCTCTCCCCTCCTGTTACCATTAGTTCTACCATTGTTGTGTTCTCTCCCTGCTATTACCATTAGTATCTACCATTGCTGTGTTCTCTCCCCTCCTATTACCATTAGTATCTACCATTGTTGTGTTCTCTCCCCTGCTGTTACCATTAGTATCAACCATTGTTGTGTTCTCTCCCCTGCTGTTACCATTAGTATCTACCATTGTTGTGTTCTCTCCCCTCCTGTTACCATTAGTATCTACCATTGTTGTGTTCTCTCCCCTCCTGTTACCATTAGTATCTACCATTGTTGTGTTCTCTCCCTGCTGTTACCATTAGTATCTACCATTGTTGTGTTCTCTCCCTGCTGTTACCATTAGTATCAACCATTGTTGTGTTCTCTCCCTGCTGTTACCATTAGTATCTACCATTGTTGTGTTCTCTCCCCTCCTGTTACCATTAGTATCTACCATTGTTGTGTTCTCTCCCTGCTGTTACCATTAGTATCAACCATTGTTGTGTTCTCTCCCTGCTGTTACCATTAGTATCTACCATTGTTGTGTTCTCTCCCTGCTGTTACCATTATAACCATGTTGTGTTCTCTCCCTGCTGTTACCATTAGTATCTACCATTGTTGTGTTCTCTCCCTGCTGTTACCATAGTATCACCAGTGTTCTCTCCTCTTGTTACCATTAGTATCTACCATTGTTGTGTTCTCCCTGCTGTTACCATAGTATCTACCATTGTTGTGTCTCTCCCTGCTGTTACCATTAGTACACCATTGTTGTGTTCTCTCCCTGCTGTTACCATTCAACCATTGTTGTGTTCTCTCCCCTCCTGTTACCATTAGTATCTACCAGGTGACTCTACTGTTACCATTAGTATCTACATTGTTGTGTTATATTCTCTACTGTTACCATTAGTATCTACCATTGTTGTGTTCTCTCCCTGCTGTTACCATTAGTATCAACCATTGTTGTGTTCTCTCCCTGCTGTTACCATTAGTATCTACCATTGTTGTGTTATATTCTCTGCTGTTACCATTAGTATCTACCATTGTTGTGTTCTCTCCCTGCTGTTACCATTAGTATCAACCATTGTTGTGTTCTCTCCCTGCTGTTACCATTAGTATCTACCATTGTTGTGTTCTCTCCCCTGCTGTTACCATTAGTATCTACCATTGTTGTGTTCTCTCCCTGCTGTTACCATTAGTATCAACCATTGTTGTGTTCTCTCCCTGCTGTTACCATTAGTATCTACCATTGTTGTGTTATATTCTCTGCTGTTACCATTAGTAGCTACTATTGTTGTGTTATATTCTCTGCTGTTACCATTAGTAGCTACTATTGTTGTGTTATATTCTCTGCTGTTACCATTAGTAGCTACTATTGGAGTAACATAATATTATAATACTCAAATGATATTCAAACCACAACAATGACAAATAAACTGACACCCAGACTTAATGCCCTCAGGTCACTTGCCCACACACAATTTGGACACAACAAGGAAACCACCACCACAGTTTACACACAATATATAAGATCAGTGATGAAATATGCAAGCCCTGCCTGGGCTTCTAACCTAGCTGAAACACATCATAAGACCTTACAGACTATTAAAAATAAAGCCCTAATAATCATCACAGGCTGCACAGCTACTACACCTACAGATCACCTACATCAAAAAACAAAAGTCCTCAAAGTCAAAGACCATCTGGACATGAGCGGCCCTCAATTCCTGGCTGCAGCCTCCATAAACGAACACCACCCACTACACTACATGGCAACACACTCACAGACACGTAGAAATATAAAACACAACACCCAGCACAAGGTATCACACACAAATACTGTCTTCTCTCCCTCATTGCCCACCCCAAACCAGCTTCCAGAAGCACATCCATACTCGTATATCTCGCCGTTCCATCCAACCACTCATAGACAACACGCAGTTGCAGGCACGACCTCCCAAAATCCATCCTTCTGAATCCTCCCTTCCTCGCGAGGACAGAGCCCACCTGGCCAGGCTGAGATGTGGGCACCATCCAGCTTTTCTGAGCTATCAGAAGAGACTGGACGTCTCCGTCGTTGACACCTGCCCGGGATGTAACACTGCACCTCATACGATTGGACACATCCTAGAAGACTGCATTTCACACAATCACTTACGCCAACAACACAATCTACACTCCTTGAGAGCCCTGTGGGATAACTGGACCGTGGCCATGGCCTTCCTTAGGACTTGGGGCTGTTCGGCCAGGCAGCTTAGGGAACGACAACAACAACAATTGTTGTGTTCTCTCCCTGCTGTTATCATTAGTATCTACCATTGTTGTGTTCTCTCCTCTGCTGGAATCATTAGTGTCTACCATTGTTGTGTTCTCTCCCCTGCTGTTACCATTAGTATCTACCATTGTTGTGTTCTCTCCCCTACTGTTACTATTAGTATCTAACATTGTTGTGTTCTCTCCCCTCCTGTTACCATTAGTATCAACCATTGTTGTGTTCTCTCCCTTCTGTTACCATTAGTATCTAACATTGTTGTGTTCTCTCCCCTCCTGTTACCATTTGCATCTACCATTGTTGTGTTCTCTCCTGTGCCATTAGTATCTACCATGTACCATTAGTATATTATTATTAATTGTATATTATTATTATTATTATTATTATTATTATTATTATTGTCACTGTCTGTTACTGTCCTGGTCAATTTACTGTATTAAAATTAAATAAAATTAAAAAATTAAATAAAATAATAATATAATAATAATATAATAATTAAAATTAAATTATTATAAATAAATTAATTTAAAAATTAAAAATTAAATAATTAAAATTAAAATACAGTTGTGTTCTCTCTCCTGCTGTAGGACTTTCCCCTTCCACCTTTCCCCCTGGCATCCATACAGAGCCCCGCTGCCACTGAGTCCTGTCACCAAGTTAAGGCAGAGAGAGTCAAGTTAGAGAGGCGAAGGACCAACACATTTATCGTGGTCTGAGGTTTGAACGAAGATGGGCAGAGTTTATGAAGTTAAAACCTCTGAACATTATTGAGTTTCATGAAAGGCTGGACAAGAGGGCGAGGGACAAGGGAGATAAATGTATTTGTGAGGATATAGCTAAGGTGGTGGATAATTTATCTCTGGGAAGGATGGAAAATGTGAGACAAAGAAGAGTGTTCCTTATGACAGAAAATACAAATAAATTAAAATGTTTTTTGAAAGTGCATGCAAACATGAGTGAGTGATTGAATGATATTGAGGGAGGCATTAGTAATATGGTATACTAATTGAGCCACGAAACATGAGTGAGTGATTGAATGATATTGAGGGAGGCATTAGTAATATGGTATACTAATTGAGCCACGAAACTTACGAGCCAACAAATGAGTAATACACAAAAAACAACTATATTTTCTGAAATATTAACTATACTTTCTTCTCTAGACAAACGTTATTCGTTACTATCTTGTTGGTGGTAATCATATCAAATTTACCCGTTAAAGCATTAGTTGCAATTCGCTCCTCTCTTTCTGTTCCTTCCTTCTACGTGGGTAGAGCCACCCACGTATTGCTTTCAGCTTGTGTTACCTTCTGTGTTTAGGTTTAAATATATCGTTTGTTTTTCATTATTCTTGTCTTAACCTTCCCCTCATTTTTTTTTCTATGTGAATGAGGGAGACAAAAGGCATAACTGACTGCAGCGAGTGCCTCCCCCAGATTCCAAAGAGTGACAGGGCCGAAATCAAGGAACGTTCGAGCTAAAATGCCTGGACACACTGAGTTTGAAGCAAATTAAGTCATTGGAAGAGGGAAAGACTGATTCTGGGAGAGAGTTCCTGAGCTCAGCAGTTGCATAGAAGAAAGTCTGAGAATAGCATTTCACTCTTGGTTGGAGAGTTGCACAGAGTAGGGGTGGGACTGTGTTGCAAGGCGGGTAATACGCACCCTACGTAGAGGAGGTGGTATACACTGGGAAAGCTCCGAGGAACACTGATTATTGTAGTAGCCATAGAATAGCGAGAGAGATTCAACATTGCGGCGAAGAGAGAGAGATTGCAGAGAGTTGGTGAGTGGACAGGAATTAGTGATACGAAAGGCTTTCCTTTCTACTTTATCTAGGAGTGCAGTGTGAGAGGATCCTCCCCACACATGTGAACAATACTCAATACAAGGACGCACTGTGCTCCTGTACAGAGCAAGAAGCTGCGCAGGGGTAAAGAACCCCTTGAGGCGGTTGAGCACACCCAGCTTCTGGGAGGCTGCCTTAGCGAGACTGGTAATATGGTCTTTCCAAGTGAGAGCAGAAGAAAAAGAGACACCGAGAACATTGAGAGAAGATGAAGGGTTGATTTTTGTATTGTTGAAGAATAAGGAATAGTCCTCTGGAGGTTCCTGACGGGTAGTAAGATGGATAAATTGAGTTTTGGAAGCATTAAATGCAACAAGGTTTTCTCTACCCCAATTGGAAATAGTAGCTAGATCAGAAGATAAGTATTTTATGGCTTCATTACGTTTACTTTTGAGGGACTGCTGGCTGGGGCGTTCTGGAAAACTAATTGAGTGGTGTAAGGTAGAGTCGTCTGCATATGAGTGGATGGGACTGGATGTACAGTTGAGAAGATCATTTATGAAAATTAGAAAGAGAATAGGAGATAGGACAGAACCCTGAGGAACACTGAGGAACACTGAAGTTGATAGGATGAGGAAGTGAGCGATGGCCGTCCACAACCGCAGCTATGGAACGGCCGGAAAGGAAATTAGAGACAAAGGCAAAGATGGATGGACGGAAACCGAAGGAGGGCAGTTTGGAAATTAAAAGATTTGTGCCAAACTCTATCGAAGGCCTTCGATATGTTTATTGCAACAGAAAAAGTCTCACCGAAGTCCCGAAATTTGGATGACCAAGAGTTAGTAAGATATGAAAGAAGATCACCAGTAGAGCGACCCTTAAGGAAGCCATACTGGCGATCTGAGAGCAGATTATGAGAAGGGTGATGCTTAAGAAATTTGGAAGCAAGAATAGTTTCAAAAACTTTAGAGATACAAGAGATGAGAGCAATTGGACAATAATTTATGCAAATTAGAAAGTGAATAGGAGATAGGACAGAACCCTGAGGAACACTGGAGTTGATAGGATGAGGAAGTGAGCGATGGCCGTCCACAACCGCAGCTATGGAACGGCCAGAAAGGAAATTAGAGACAAAGGCACAGATGGAGGGACAGAAACCGAAGGACGGCAGTTTGGAAATTAAAGATTTGTGCCAAACTCTATCGAAGGCCCTCGATATGTTTAGTGCAACAGAAAAAGTCTCACCGAAGTCCCGAAAGTTGGATGACCAAGAGTTAGTAAGATATGAAAGAAGATCACCAGAAGAGCGACCCTTAACCCAGGAACTGCCGGAAGACTCTTAAGAGTTCCCCCGGCGGACTGCGGGAAGACTTTTAAGAATCGGAGAAAAAAAAAATCAACTTTAAACATCGAAAACAAAAACAATATATTTATATTTTTTTTATTTTTATTTTTTTGTTTTGCCCCTGGGCCATTCAAAATATCACTCCTCTACCTCCCCTCCTTCCCCACTTTCCTCCCCTCCTTCAGTTATCACCTATTTTCCCTGTTATTCCCTTATTCTGAGGTATATTTACGTGCTAACATTAGAGAGTTGCAAGCAGGGCATTGAGGATGGTATGGGATATACCTTATGATGTTTCCGAACAGTGCCGGTACTCGGCAACCCTGAAGTTCAGCCGTGCGGGTTAGTACGGGCGGATGGGGAAAGCCAGTTTACCAACTTATCTCACCGCCACTTTTGAGCTTATTTATTATTGTCCTATGGTAGCTAGAGGGTTCACATTTATATGGGATATAGCTTATGATGTTGAGTGGAAATACTAATCAATTGGCAATACCCAAGTCCCGCCGCGGTGGGAAGTGGGTAGAGAAAGCGCGGGAGGAGGGAGGGAGTGGGAGGACTGAGCTGCCAAAAGAATGTGTAACACTCATATTTTAACTAAACAACATACGATAAAGTAGAAAATCAATAAACAGTGCATGAGGGAGGCATTGAACGAAAGGGAAAGTTATGAGGGAGTGGGATGCCTGTCAGCTGGCCTTGTGTGTACGTGCATGAGTCCATGACCAAGATGGCCACCAGCCCACCAGTCGCCAAGGTAACCAGGACGCCCGCTTGACTTACCACTCCCTCGGCACTTATAAAACTTGAATCTATGCACTTATGACACTGTAACTTCACTTACAATGACATTATGTGATACATGTTGCTAATATATGAACTATGAAGGCACACATGATGCTCGGGTGGAGTAAACAACTCTCACTCGAAAACTGGACGCATCGTACATCTGCCATGCTGCCACGCTCAGCTGTGGTGGTGTGGGCGGGAAGTATGAAGACCGCCCTGCATCAGCTGATGGTTGAAGCTGATGCAGGGCCCCCAAATGACCGAGGTGAGTGTTTTTTTTGTGATATTCATCATTTCTCACCATTTCAGCAATCCAGAAAAATAAATTTTGTTGACCAAATCGGCTGGTCTCACAGCATACTTTTATTATTAATTAGCTGGTGCTCAGTGGGTTAAGAGATGTACGGTAGCAGTACAGCCGCCTCGTTACTGCGAAGTGAGTATGTCTAGTGTTATATTCTTATCTAATTGTCCACTGTCCCCAACTTAATGACTCATATAATTCTTACTTCCCATTTCAGTTGTATTTCGCTCTTCCCTCCCATTTTCATACTCCTAACCCCCCCCCCCCCTCTCTCTCTCTCTCTCTCTCTAATTGGCTAAACTGGAGAGGATAGGTATCAAAGGTGAAATTCATTCTTGGATAAAAAATTGGCTTACAGACAGAAGACAGAGAGTGGTGATAAATTGAGTGGAATCGGAGTGGGAGCCTGTCACTAGTGGAGTTCCACAGGGTTCAGTCCTTGGACCGGTCCTGTTTCTCATTTACATTAACGATATCGATGTAGGGGTAAACAACACCATTTCCAAATTCGCCGACGATACAAAAATAGGAAATACAGTCCTGAACGAAGATGTTAGAAATGCGTTGCAATCTCGTTTAAACAAGATGTCAGAGTGTGCGAAAACATGGCAGATGCCCTTCAATGGCGATAAATGTCAGGTGCTGCAGGTTGGTAGCAGAAATATGAAATACAAATACGAAATGAATGGCAAACAAATAAAAACCGCAACGGTAGTAAAAGACCTAGGGGTACTAATATCTGAAAACCTAAAAAAATCCGTCCAATGTATAGCAGCTGCAAATAAGGCAAACATAGCATTGGGCTTTATTAAACGAAAATTTACATATAAACATGAAAACGTAATAGTGCCACTGTTCAAAAGATGGTGAGGCCCCACCTTGAATAAGGTGTGCAGTTCTGGTCACCTTATCTGATCAAGGACATTGTAAGACTCGAGTCAGTACAGCGTTTAGAGGGACGAAGATGATACCCTCATTAAGAAATAAACCATATGAAGAAAGACTTAAACGATTGAACCTGTTCTCATTAAAAAAGAGGAGGTTGAGGGGTCAGCTTATTGAGTGCTTTAAGATACTAAAAGATTTCGATAAAGTCGATGTAAATGCACTATTCACATTAAACAATACTAATCAAACTCGCGGAAAGGGAATGAAATTAAAAACCAAAAAGGCAAACCTAGATGTCACAAAGATTTTCTTAACCTCCAGTGTGGCGACAGAGTGGAATAAACTACCAGCGAGAGTGGTGGAGAGCGACACAATAAAGCTTTCAAGGGAAGGCTTGACCTCTATCTGCAGAGGGCTGGGGTGATATGAAAAAATAAATAAATAAAAATCAATGTATGTATAAGGTTGTATGGTGTGCACTGTAGAGTATGATAATATATTAAAGTATACATATGTGTAATGTGTGTATGTATGTGTAATGTGTGTCTGTATGTGTGTATATGGTGTGGTAACCGGTGTGTGTATATTGTGTACGGTGTAGATATAATGTGGATGTATGTATGTATGTGTATAATGTCATGTATGTAGTATTATAATGTGTATGATATAATGTGTGGTGTGTAGTGTGTATATGTAACAAAGATATTATATATATAGTATATTATATAGATATATATATAGATATAATGTGTATTGTGTTGTGGTATGGTATTACTGCATATAACTAGTTTTGTAAGGCCAGACACTGCCTAAGTAAGGGACCTTGAGTAAGGTCGGTGTGGTCTGTGTATACCTATGTAGATCTCTCTAGCTCTCGCTCTCTCCTCTCTCCTCTCTCTCTCTCTCTCTCTCTCTCTCTCTCTACCTCATCTGCATCTCCTCTCTCCTCTTACTTCTCGCATCCCAGCTCTCTCTCGAACTCTCTCTCTCTATATCTCTATCGTCTCTCTCTATCCTCCTCTCTCCCTTCCTTCTTCCTCTCTCTCTCTCTCTTTTCAGTTCTCTCTCTCTCTCCTCTCTCTTGTATCCTGTTTTTATTTTTTTTTCCATAATTTTTTTGGCCTCTAGTTTTTTTTGATTTCTTTTCTTCTCTATCTCTCTTATTCTATCTTTTGTTATGTTTTCTTTTTCTTTCTGTTTGTCTTTTTTTTTATGTTCTACCTTTCCTTCCTCTTGTTTTTTTTCTCTTTTTTGTTTTTTCT
>CM064539.1:24732758-24842758 GCA_032716605.1 Paralithodes platypus
CATGCACGACTGAAATTGATATCACCTGTCTCACACACACATACACAACGCATATACTATGCACAATACGACCTCCCACCTTTCATCATTCGGAGGTCTGATCCAGCAAGGCTCTATACTTGGTGAGCATGGAAATAACAATGTGAGAGAGAGAGGGAGAGCTTAAAAGAACACCAAATCGGTTTTCTAGTATCATGTTAGCGTTCCAATATTTACACTGCAACCTGACAAACGATAGAGTATTAAAAACCGTACGACACGTCCGAGACCCATTTATTTGTCAATATTTCAATATTGAAGGACCTTTCGTGCCATTTACTATGGGTTTCAGAGGCCGTGTTACATGGTTTTTCGGGAATAACTTATTAACCACAAATGTGGATTAGTACGATATTTTGACCCACAGCTTTATTCACACCCTGCCCTAATTTTCGCCAATATCGTGCATGAACCAAAAGTGTAGAATTAAGGTACTTGTCCCTGTGTCATGAGGTTAAAGTCGCACCTGGTTCACACCTGGATGATGAGGAAACGAACAAGGTTAGTCACCCCCCCATCTCTCTTTCTGTCCCTCTCGCTCTCTCGCGCTCTCTCTCTATCTCTTGCTCGCTCTCTCTCTCTCTCTCTCTCTCTATCAGTTTCTCACACATGGAAACTACGGCCACTGGCGCATTCATTATACATATAAAAGTGAGGCATGCAAAATGTATTAATTTTAAATATTAATGTATGATAGTGACATAAAAATGACTGCAAGGGCAACAGTCGGGTAGGGGGGTGGGTATAAAACGAGCGTGTGTGATGGAAGGTCAGTGGTTTGGTGATTTTCCAGGTGTTGTGTAGTTTTGTGTTGGCATGATATGCCATCTACTGTAAGGTGTAATCTGGGAATCGTATCGTCAGGTGGTGTTGGATGTCAGGTGGGATGGGGCAGTTGACGCTTGGTCATTAATTACTGGTTGGGAAGGGGTGAGGAATTGGGAAAATTGTTGGGGGAGGAAGGGTAGTGTAGGGTAAAGTAAGTACAGTCACTTATACAAAATCGTTGTGGCCGGTACGATTTTCGTTATGCAATTACTATCTGGGTTGATTATTGGCTGGGACTTGCTTTGAATCAATGGTATATGTAGGTTCGTAATTGATGTATAGACAATAATAGTCGTAAATCCGTTGGTCGAGATCTACTTCCATAATTAGACAAAAAAGGGGAGGTCCATGAATTGTTATGCGTGATGGTCCAGTGAGGAAGATGGTTGCCGACAATAAAACAAAACACTAACAAAAAAAACACGGCGGAGAAAGGGTTGGGACAATGGGACCCTTATACAAAGTTTCTAGGAATGTGGAGGGGTGAGTGTGGCCAGGTTTTATTAATTAGGGCAATTTATACAACGAACCAAGGACACACGCGCCGACATTGAAGGGTGGACACAATGATTTTGGGACAAGGCCGATTCGGCGGGCTTTCTCCCTGCTTGTATATGTAGTAAAGGACGCATGGAACATCAATGCGTCTGTACACCCACGCGGGACAATGGACGCCAAACTTGGTTGCCAATAATTTGCCTTGCTGGAGCCAATCTCGTTCACGTACTGGGCTGATCTGGTATAAGCTCCTGACTGCCCGTAAGTCCCGTGGCACCCGACGAAAACTACACAACACAACCGGAAACAACCGAACCATTGGATCATCGATGAAACACGTTATATACCCAACACCCTACCATACTCTTGTCCTTACATTCAAGTTATGTTCACTATACAATATAAAATTAACACATTTGTGCATGCCTCATTCTGGTTATTATGGATAATGCATGCGCCAGTGGCCGTTAGTTTCCATGTGTGAGAAATGTGAGGAGAGAGAGAGAAGGCGAGCACATTGAGAGCGAGAGAGCGAGAGGGTAAGAAAGAGAGATGGGGGGGTGACTAACCTTGTTCGTTTCCTCATCATCCAGGTGTGACCAGGTGCGACTTTAACCTCATGACACAGGGACAAGTACCTTAATTCTACACTTTTGGTAATGCACGATATTGGCGAAAATTAGGGCAGGGTTGTGAATAAAGCTGTGTCAAAAATATCGTACTAATCCAAATTTGTGTTAATAAGTTATTCCCGAAAAACCATGTAACACGGCCTCTGAAACCCATAGTAGGTGTCGATTTTTATCCTAACGAGCGAAAGCAAGCCTGATATTACGAATGTGGATCTACCGAATAATGTAAAAAAATATGTCGAAGGGATGTCCTGGGCGTTTTTTTAAATATGTATTTATGTATTTATTGTGTCAAGCTTGGGAGCAAGGGGAGCAGCAAGCTAGGGAGCAAACATATATATGATATAGGTAATAAAAAAACATATATATATATATATATACCGGTATACAGTATATATATATTATATATATACAAAAATAAATAAAAAATCTACGTGATTGAGAGAGGCAAAAGGCAGAACTGCCTATAGCGAGTGCCTCCCCCATAGTTGAAATAGTGACAGGGTCAAAATCAAGGGACGTTCGATCCAAACTGCCTGGACACACTGAGTTGAAGCAATTTAAGTCATAGGAAGAGGGAAAGGCTGATGCTGGGAGAGGGTTCCAGCGGCTCAGCTGTTAAGTAGAAGAAAGGACTGAGAGTAACTTTTCACTCTCGGGTTGGAGAGTTGCACAGAGTAGGGTGGGGGATTGAGTTGCAAGACGGGTACCACGTGCCCTACGTAAAGGAGGTGGTATACACTGGGAAAGCTCTGAGGAACAATGATCATTATAGTAGCGATAGAAATAGCGAGAGAGATGCAACATTGCGGTGGAGAGAGAGAGATTGTAGAGATTTGGTGAGTGGACGGGAGTTAATGATACGAAAGGCCTTCCTTTCAACTTTGTCTAAAAGAGTGGTGTGAGAGGAAACTCCCCACACATGTGAAGAATACTCAATACACGGACGCACTATGCCCCTGTACAGAGCAAAAAGCTGGGCAGGGGAAAAGAACCCCCTAAGGCGGTTGAGCACACCCAGCTTCTTGGAGGCTGCCTTAACAAAACTGGTAATATATATATATATAGAAGGACAAGGGATATGACGAACAACGACATCTTTTTTCTTTATTTTGGCCAGACGTTTCATTATTATTTGACATCATCAGCGAAATCTAAACGCAACGAAAATTACAATTAAAACATAATTTAAATTACGTGAAGTAATAAATCAAAGCATAATCACACAAAAAAACACATACATTGACACAAAAACGGAAAATATTAAAATTATAAAATCTAGGGACTTTAGTCAAATACAAAAAAATAAAAAAAAAATGAATATATCAAATCAGAGTACACTCGCGACCTAAAATATATTGAGAGGGGCAGCAGACAGTGTTGTTGAGTGACGGTTTTTGTTTCTGTATGTAAAAGGGATTCTAAAATCCTTAAATCTGTATTATTGTCATGGTCTAGTATACTAAAGTTATTAGAATCCACGCTTGTACCACAATCAAAAGCATGTTCCCTTACTGCTGAGTGAGAAGGGAACTGGAGAGGCCGGCCCGTCCTGCTCGACTGCCCCTTGTGTTCATCAACTCGTGACTTGAAAACCCGCAAAGTGCTCCCAATATACCCTGCTTGGCAGCTAGGGTACTGGTAGAAGTAAACAAGTGACGCACGCAAGGTTGTCAGCAGTTGGTCCTTAAAATGAAAGAAGGAACTTATTTTGAAGGTGTTTTTATGAATGAATCTAAAGTTGATATGGGGATAACATTTTGAAAATTCCTTAGTTAGAGTTCTTTCAATAGTAGAAGAAAATTTGGCCAAGGTATGGAAAAGATAAATATACGATATCCTTCTCTACAGTAGGGACACCCTGTTTAGGTTGGTGACGTTGATTCAAGAAATTTTAGACTACTTTATCAAATAAAAAGTGACTTAAGCCATTATTTATGAAAAATGATTTGAGGAAAGAAATTTCATTATGGAAATACTAGTATGTAGATGACAAATGAAACACTCTATATACTAGAGATTTGAGGGAGTTTAAACGAAATTTAAAAGTGCAGTAACTAAATAAACTGGTTCCAAGTCCAGTGAATGTAAGTTTGCGAAAAATAGAGGTAGTTAACACTAGATTAGCGGGCTAGCGGTTTATTTATATGTACCGCCCAGCGGGGTGTTTTTAGCCAAAATAGGGCTGTTTACGTGATCATTTTCATGCCTAAATAAGACACAGAGCGTAAAACAAATATCTATCCCTGAAAGGGCATAAACAGAGCTTTCCAATGACACCATAACGATCCTTTTATGACGGCTAGTTTTCTTGCAACAACCGTGCAACGCGAGTACAAAAAACACAGCATGTAATTCGGTACTTTCCCCATTAAATTCAGTATGTTAGCGAGGGAGAGAGGGAGGGAGGAGGTGGGATTCGTGTCGGTAGGTTCGCGCGGTGGTCTGGAGCAGTCATACGCTTGCTACTCTCCTGCCACCACTTGCCTCTCTCTCAGCAACATTACGTGCTGAAATTGCCACACAACCTATGTCGCGCCGCCAGATAGTCCAGATTTATTATACTCGACTTATGTTGCGCGCCGACAGTTAGTGGTTAAAGATCCATTATGTTTTTTTTATCAAAAGATCCAAGAAGGGCAACTTTGACTGACTTTCCATCTCCGACGTGAATTTAAAGGATCACGTAATTTAAATTATGTTTTAATAGTAATTCTCGTAATTTTAGATTTCACTGATGATGTCATTATATAATGAAACGTCTGGCCAAAATAAAGAAGAAAAGAGGTCGTTGTTTGTCATATCCCTTGTCATTTTGTTCATCCTAAGACTTCGGTTCCCTACGACAAAACCTATCTCAGAAGTATATAATTATATATAGATATAATTTATATACATATATATATATATATATATTGTGTATATATATATATATATATATATATATATACAGGGTGTTTTAAAACAACACTGCCAGACCTCATCTGCTAATTAGTAAATACAATAACGAAGAAGATTATCTAAGGACAAAATGCAAAATAATATACCATTAATGATTTAAACCGCATAGAGTAAAATAATTAGTGACACCCAGGTATGAGCTATAATCCGAACACGGGCTAGTGTTCCCCCTCCCCCCCCAAATAGCCTACCTCTTGCCTCCCATCCCAGTTCGAGTTTTTCTTCGAAGCTTTGGAGTCGTAACGAATCTTCTCATGTGTTTAATCATCTGCTCGGCCATGGTGCTATCTTCTTCTGTCATAGTGATTTTATTTACCTTATAATATCACATAAATATGGATTGTCGTTATTTAGGTGTGTCTCTGCCTTTGTTACTTTATACTCGTTAAGTCCAAGTGACGTAAAATGTTTGTTTTGGGTACCATTAGATGATTTTAAATATTCATTAGTGAACACCGTATACTTGTATGTCTACAGCTACGTAAAATCGTCAAACTTCAACCAAAAACTGATAGACATATTTCGTTAGTACTCTGTGATAATAGTAACGTAATGAGGTATTTGTATTGAAACAGTAAAGTGCGCAGGATTTTTTTTTCCCATTCAAACAGTTTTCACGAACGATTAAATTACCTATGCAGTGTTCGACTGTTCGGATACCTGACCCAGACTTGAGATTAATTATTTTACCTCTTGGTCATCGTTCCAAATGGTGCATATCTTTTTACGCTACTTGGATTAAAATACTTAGCAGTTTTCTTCTAATTGCAAAATATCATTACCAATTTTATGTACTTTGATTTTGTAATTATACATGTGATTAGGGCATTAGATATCTCCTCTTTAACTTTTTTACTTGGTAATCATTCATATTATGTATCATATGTTTTGTGCTGAGCTCAGAACCCTGTTGTGCTACATTTCTAAATAACCATTTATCTCCGTTACAATATATTTTTGGTAAAAATAAAATAGACATATGTGTATTATATATTTTATCAATGTGGTCGTCATACTCTGGCAGTGTTGTTTTAAAACACCTTGAATATATATATATACAGTATATATAAATATATATATATAGATATATATATATATATATATATACTGTATATAGATTATATATATATATATATATGAGATAACGGGGTTGGAAAATACTGAGCCAACACACATCCAGAACCTGCTCCCATAAACAGGAGAGCCCCCCACATCAACGTGTAGAATCGCAGCCATTAAGACCAAAAGAAAAAGGAAGAAGTCTACATCTAAGCAAGAAAACAGTCTACCTCCGTGCACCCCTACCACCACAGAGACGTAAACAAAGCCTACTACCTGTGCGGGACAAAGACATTCCACTCCCCCGCACTAATCCCTTCCGGTCGAGCCCTAAACAATGCTCGCTCCCCTTCACAGGTGAGAAGTTCCAACCAGAACCAGATCTAGACTATGAAGAGAAGTACTTTATGGAATTACAACAAACAGCCTCCTCAAATTTCACGCATCTATTCAGATGGAAATAACCACCACTACAACTACGAGGACAACCAACAACAACAAGAGTAGTATTCCAACTTGTAACGGAAGCATTGCATAATATCTAACAAATGTATTCACTTATACAAGCTTTCAAATACTTGCTTCTAATACTAATAAATAAAAAATACCATTACCTATGTAAACTTTTATGTACAGTGTGACGCCTACCAGCGTTGGCAGAATCGGCCTCTCGTTAGCCACTAGCGCTCGCCAGGGCAGTGAAATGGGCTACAGTTATCAGAGAATGTTGTTCTTTCTTTCATAATACTTGCATTGTTACAGACAGTCCAGTGGTGGTCTTTATTTTCGTCTGTGACAACGGGAATTATTTTATATCATTAGTCGAATATAGATGCATTGTAGTGTGAAGTTGAGAGAGAGAGAGAGAGCGGGCAGCGAGGGGGTAGTGAGTGTTGCCTCCCTCCTCCCTCCTCCTCCCGGAGGAGTTTTCCCGCAATCGCGCAGGCTTTCCCACGCCTTTGATTGGCTGGCGGACCATGATGCGGCCAGGACACCTGCTGCCTTGTGACGTCTCGGCCCGTGATTGGCCGACCATCGCGCCCTTGCGAGCTCCTGTGTAACTAACCTCCAGCGTGAGGGTTCCGTGGAGCTACCCTCCTCAGAGCAGGCTAGGGGTGCACACGAATAACATCCTTTTTATAACTGTCCCCCATATCTCCACCATTCTGATACTGTCTCTCTCACTCAACTTCCTTTCTTTCATTCCTCTAATCTTTTAACGTCACAACACTCCCTTGGGTTCTGTTCTCGATTTCATATCGGCCCATCGTATTGTGTGCGTCGATTCATATATATTTACATGTATTAGAATAGGCTATAAGGGTCCTTAGTCTATGGAGGTTTGATGACTCTGTGTGTGTCTCCCTCAGTGTCCTTAGTCTATGGAGGTTTGATGACTCTTTGTGTGTGTCTCCCTTAGTGTCCATAGTCTATGGAGGTTTGATGACTCTTTGTGTGTGTCTCCCTCATTATCATTAGGGCTCTGCTCGGTTATTTAATGCTAGACTGGGATAAGGTTTCTGTTGTCGTTGTCACCGATGTGTGTACGGTTTGCTTATACCTACACGAATTCGACGGTTTCTGTGGTAGCCTAGGTTGTCCTTTTGGTTGTTCCCTTGCGAGTGCAGCATCGTGTTGTAAGAGGGCATTAGCCTACTACCTTATAAAACACAGTGCGCCTCTTTGCGTGACTTTAGTGGATCGACAGGGTAGAACCAGCTACTTGAGATCTGGATCTACCAAGAGAGCATCCCCGTCATTAACGTAACTTTAATCATACCGCCTTAAGGACAACGCAAGGCTATGGGCCTGTCCTGCTCAGCCACAGTTTCCTAACCTTGGTATCCCAGCTAGACTTTATTCGCCGAGCAGAGAATCTAGTTAGGACATAAGCTCTTTTGTTATGTATGCATTATTTATTCACAGCATTAATTAGTCTAGGTTGTTGCTGAGCCACACAACCATAGCAGACTGATTCGTTGATGAGGAAGTACTTCTTTTAGTGTCGAGCATTGCTGCCGTTGCGCCATTTATAGTATTCTGTGTCAGTTAACATTATATGTCCTATCTTTTAGTGTATTCCGTCTACACGTGTGGTGTCCCGCCTCTTGCCTTTATATAATTTAAGATACGAGCATCTTATGAGGCATCAGACTTTCTTCAGAAGTTTCCATGTCTATGCTGTAGGACTAAACATCACTTACTTTCAGATAGGAGTGAAGAGTTTATTGTTGTTTAGAGAAAACTGTATTGAAGCATCGTTTTATTGTATTAAATCTTGCAGTGATTTAATTGATCTTGCCATAGCTTACCTTTTATGCATTTTAACGTAACTTGCATCTTGTTTGTTATCAGGCTATACCAGTGTGGGTTAGCCTGAATTAGAGTACATTTATGCCCAGTTAACACATTATGAGCGGCCTATGCGGTTATTTATATGTACCGCCCAGCGGGGTGTTTTTAGCCAAAATGGGGATGTTTACGTGATCATTTTCAGCCTAAATAAGACCCAGAACGTAAAACAAGTACCTATCCCTGAAAGGGCATAAACAGAGCTTTCGACTGACACCATAACGATCCTTTTATGATGGCTAGTTTTCTTGCAATAACCGTGCAACGCGAGTGCAAAAAAGCATGTAATTAGCCACTTTCCCGATACAATTCCTTATATAGCGAGTGAGAGAGGGAGGAGCGAGCTGGGATTCGTGTCAGTATGTTCGCCGCGGTGGTCTGGAGCAGTCATACGCTCGCTAATCTCCTGCCACCACTTGTCTCTCTCTCTCAGCAACATTACGTGCTGAAATTGCCACTCGACCTATGTCGAGCGCCGCACATAGTCCAGCTTTATTAAATACGACTTATGTGTGAGCCGCTAATTAAGGGTTAAGGATACCCCATTATCGCAGATTAACTCTGGAGGGTATAGATGTTTTGTTTGCCGGCATATAAGTTCGAGGGTTTGGATCTAGCATTACCGTTGTTGCATAGTGCCCGATTACTAGTCCAATCATTAAGTGCCCTTGTTTTATTGTAACCCCGGTCGTAACAACAGTCAGAAACCACAATTTCTGAGGGACACCTCGATAGGGCCCGGACATGTGCAGCGCATCGTTTCTGGACGAAGCCCACTTTAACTATCACAAGGCCGCTACCTATGAACACACTTTTCGAACCAATAGATGCTTTACTTAGTCTGCCATGTAAAACTATAATGCTGCTGCTATGCTATGATCCGCATTCACATATGTATGGATATGTAAATGACAAAAATACCTTTATTACATTCCCTTACGTATCTACAGTAAATACGGACACGAATATTGCCATCAGTTTTAAAGAATTGAAAATTATAAGGATTACTTCCAAATTGCTGCTCCACGAGAATGGCTCGGGTTCCAAACCTTAAACGTTTCATTGGCTGTTATGAAATTTGGTAGTTTAGGTTCGCTCGCTCGTCCCCCACCCTCCAGAGAGCTGCCTTCATTTCCATGTTCCCAGTGACCACATTATGCATACTTGTATTCATTTCGAAGAGGAGGATGTTTTGTATTACAGTGTAAATATTTACCTTGCATTGGTGTGTAATTAACAGTTGTTGTGAAAAGAAACGATGGCAATTATGACGTGAATTGCTGAATGGCTAGTTACGATTAGTCGAGTGTGTGTGTGTGTGTGTGTGTGTGAACCGATGTGTGTGTAATAGACATAATGCTCTACAGTAGGTGACACACACTGAAAACAGAAGTGTCTGATTCATGACATAATACACAACGAACTATGCAATATAATATTGCATGTTATCAACTGGTTATGATATTCAGGTGTGAAACGTCAATGAGTTATCAGTAGTGATATATGGGGGGTATGATGTAATATCACACAAAGGTAAGCTTCGGACACTGATAGGTTTATAATTATATTCGGCATTAATTTTGGAAACAAATTATATAACACTCTAAAGGGTAAAGGCTATATACTGTACGCATCACATCGTGATATTACGTTTAGCAATAGGTATAAATACCTTTTCGATGTAGGTAGCACCAACGAATTTGACAATAATCTTGTTCCCTGACCTCTCTTAACTCAAAGGCAAAAGAAAAATGGCTGTCACTATCCACACTTATTTCCTGGCGGACTATTCCCAAATGATAGAAACGTCAGTCCGATTGTTTTTATTTATTTCGAGTTATAAGCAGTTAAGGGGTCAATATTATTATCAAGTTCGCTGGCGCTACCTATAGTATTATAGTATCTGATATATTGCAATGTTTACATGGTCTAACAAGTTAATAGCATGCTATATAATGCATGAATTATATGTGAGTACCGGTATGTGTTTAATAGTACCTACTATGGAGGACGTCTGATGAAGCACACACACACAACGAAAGCCTGCCCATTCACTGCGGTTTGGTAGTGTTTCTTTACATTATATATTCTTTAATAGTTATCCGTGTTTAATGTAGAATCAGGAGGGAATAACAAACAATGGTATTTTTGTCATTTTTATATCAGAGTCTGTAGTATAAAGGAGTACAAAGGAGTACAAAGGAAATCAAGCAACAACAGTCTAGTGACCCTTCTAGGCTGCTTGTCCTCCAAAACACTGAGGATCAAGTGTCCAAACAGTGGTTTAGAGTGGGTAAGGGAATATTGGAAAGGGAACTACTGCCCTGGAACTAATGCCCGTGGCAGGACTAGGAAGTTAGTAGGGGACAGATGGGTTAGTAACTGAGGGAGGATAAAATAAAGTTATTCATTTACAAACGCAGTCAGTCGCGGGTTTGATGCGATATATTTGTCTAGGAGAAGTTTAAATCAATCAACAGTGCTGCAGTCTATAACATCTCGGGGAAGCCCATTCCATAAGTTGACAACTCGATTGAAGAAGAAATTCTTAGATTTGTGTGAGTTAAAAGATTTACCAATAATTTTGCAACCGTTTCCCCGCATGTAATTAGATTGGTCGATAGTGAAGTACTTACTACAGTTCATATTGTCGATGCCTTTGATGATTTTGAACACTTGAAATAAGTCGCCTCTTAATCTGCGCTGGGTTAAAGGAAATAGATTTAATTCTATAAGACACTCCTCGTATGGTTTGTTCTTTAGGCTAGGTATCATTTTGGTAACTCTACTTTGAACTCGTTCTAGCTTATCTATATCTGTTTTGTAATAAGGGCACCAGGATTGAACTCAGCATTCCAGAAGAGGGCGGATTAAGGAATTGTAAAGGGTTAGGATAACGTCTTTGGATTTATGCTCAAATGACCTGCCTATAAAGCCAATTATTTTGTTTGCCTTCTTAACAACTTCTGAACATTGTTGACTCGGTTTTAGGTTACTCAATATTGTTACTCCCAGATCGGTTTCTCTGTTTACATTCTTAAGCTGAGTGCCATTCATCGAATAGTTTGCTTTCTCATTTTGGTATCCGATATGTAGTACTTACATTTTATCTGCATTGAAACTCATTTGCCAAATTTGGGCCCAACATGACATCTTATCTAGATTGTGTTGCATGTCGTCAACTTGTTCTTTTGAGAGTACGCTATTTGCAATTTTTATATCATCAGCAAATTTTGAGATTGTACAGGTGAGACCCTCATCTATGTCGTTGATGTAAATTAGAAAGATAATTGGTTCTAATACCGATCCCTGGGGTAGCCCGCTACTTACATTGGTCCATTTAGATGCCTTACCGCTTATGACTACACTTTGCTTTCTGTCGCTGAGCCAATTTTCTATCCATTTCAACACGCCGTCTTGTATTCTATGTTCTTTTAGTTTTAGCAGTAAACGTTTGCGGGGAACATTGTCAAAGGCCATTTGAAAATCAAGGTATATAATATCTACAGCTTTACTCTCATCGTAGAGGTTGAGGATATCGTGGAAGAAGTCTAAGAGGTTTGTTAAACAGGAACGTTTTTTACGAAAGCCGTGTTAAGTATCTTTAAGTATGTTAATTTCCTCTAAGTGATTTACGAGTCTGTCTCTTATGAGTGTTTCTATCTTTTTACATACAACTGAGGTTTAGCTAATTGGACGATAGTTACTGGGTAGGGATTTGCTGCCTTTTTTTAATATCGGTGTTACGTTGACTAGCTTCCACTAATCAGGCATAGTTCCAGACTTCAAGGATTTATTGAATAGCAATGTCAGTGGTTTGCAGAGCTCATCCTTAGCTTCCTTTAGAAGTCTAGGTGAGATTGTATCAGGTCCAGGCGTTTTATTTACCTTGAGTTTATCTAAATAATTCAATACTTCTCTCTCTGTAACGTGATATTGCTTAGAACATCTGAATTATCAATCTGAATTGGCGATGGTGTAGGGATATCACTGAGGTCTTCTGTTGTACAAAATGATGCAAAGAAGTTATTGATGGCATTACTCATTTGTACTTCGTCTTTGGTGTATTCTCCATTTTCATTGACTAACAGTTGAAGTAACTACTTTTTTCTTTCTGATATAACCATAGAATTTTTTCGGGTTTGTTTTACTTTGATTCGCCACATGTATCTCCAGGGTCTTTTTACTTTGCTTAGTCTCAGCTAGTTATTAATAAATGTACCACCAGGGCCCAGCAGGTTTTTATTTATTTTTTATTCCAGAAATAATAGCGAATGGGTTAGGAACGAAGGAAAAACAAAAACAAAATTGGTCATAAAGTGCAAAAAATGGTCCTACAGAGCCCACGAAAACGGATTTTACAAGAGTAAACAATTGAAGGCAATTTCCCCCAAAAAACATGTTTTTGCGCGCTCACGCGCACGCGGTTGGACTTTGAGAGTTTTCAACCATCGGCATGGGTGCGTGGGATACTACACAGTTCCATCTTATTTATACAAGTCTAGAGTTGTAATATTTATTTACTTGTATTTTGCTTGGACAACGCAGTAAAAACTTAGATGTTATAGTGTTGTAATTTTCGACAGATTCTGAATTTCTATCTTCATAAATTTCAGTTACAAACTATTAATCACAGACATTTAAAATAAATGGAAAGATTAATATGTGAATGCGGGGAAGCAATAATATATTCACTAAATATATTGGATAATGCAAAGTGTGTTATGAATATCATGGTGTGTAGGATATTTTGTCCACCATCTATAGTATACACGTGCAAACACAAATGTATACGTGACAAATACTGGAGCCAGACCCTGGCTGTCTTCGGCAACATTCATATGTTTATCATCACACAAATAGATGAATATAATATACAAGTAATCTGCATGTAGTGGCCAATTATTCTCTTTGATTTGTTTAAACCTCTATATCTTTACTTCAGATATTTATAATTACTTACTTGCTTTCATATTAATTGCGTATAGTAAACCCAAAAAATATAATTTGTTTTGTTCCATATTCTACACTTTTCCACTGATGTTCCACTCTCCCAATTATCTAGGTTGGGGCATGCTTGATTTTTTGTTTTTCATTTCTGCTTGAAATATATGATCGAAACAAAACTATTTAAGACAGCAACCCGAATCCCTTGCGGCTTGAAAACTATGATCGAAAACAAAAATAAAAAATCTGCATGAAAACTATGATCGGAACAAAACCATTTCAACCAGCAACCCCAATCCCATGTGGCCACATGAAAGAGCAAGGATGAAAAGTAAATTAAAAGTAAAAAGTCGACCAAAACAAAGAGGGGGTAGAGGGGGGGGGGGGGGTATATGATAAAGTGCGTAATTGAACAGAGGGAGGTACATGCCAGGAACAGCGTAAGGGAGAATAATAACTAGATATAGTGTGAGATATGAAATGGTACAAATTATGACCGTAGGAACGAGATACATGTTTGGCATAACCTTATCCTGGATTCAGATAAAAATGCACATCTGCATTTCCCGAAGACCGTCGTATGTTGATAGCTGGCACCGTAATAATTATCGTGTCAACAATACACACCCACGCTATATCTGAGTATACTATCTTATGACTTCCAAAGTAACAATGTCTAACTAATGTCGTTGAGAACAGTTCAGCTGTTTTGGTGAAAAATCTGACTAGGAAGTAATATTATGATCCTCTTTAGGTATCATGTTCTGGTTCACAAGGTACACAAAATGCCGGGTAGTGTAATGAGGTTGGCATTATTCTCCCTACAGAACACCGCCACAAGATTTCATTACTAAAAGTGGGGCCATTCTAATAATGCCACCATCAAAAAAATTTATAATTAGGCAAAGTTGCCGCATTTAATCATGTAAATGGACATATTTCATGTTTTAATTATTTTAGGCGCTTGGTCATGTAGATGCACTTTACATAATACATCAGAATACATCATTTGGATGTCAGGGATTACAATATTTTACAACATATTATCTCTGTGTAATATGCTCCGGGTGCGCATGAGAGATAATGAGCATATTTGTGCTAGTATTTTATCATGCTGAGCTGCTTACTGAACTAATATACTGCTCAAAACAATCCTACCTTCAATGTCCAGGGAAATAATATGTGAATAATATGATATAAAGACCATGCTAACTGCTAGGTTGTGAAAAAAGACTAATGATACTGTCGGGAGAGGTTGGGAGCTATTTACTCTGCCCAGGATTCGAACCCATTCACTCAGGTTTATTTGTGAGAGTTGGGCAGGGTATCCACTCGACCATGAGCGGACCATGGTAGAGTGGATATGGTGCCCAACTCTCCCAAGCATACCTGAGTGAGTGGGTGGGACAAGCAATATTATCCAACGTTGGCAGCATCATCGTCAAGACAACGGTGAGGACCTATATTTTCTTATAGTTAAAAAACAATGTGGGTCTACCTATATGTCCCTGTAGGAACTGCAGTTTACTTTGTTGTGTAACCAGACGGCTAGAGTCAAATGTGAATAATGAGATAAAGTTTTGTAAGATTAAAGGTGTAAAACTTCTGTAAGAGAGAGAAAGATCTTAATAGAAGTAGGGGGAGAATATAATATGCTGTGGTTTAGATAACTAAAGACAATTCTCAGACGATGAATTACAGATAATGAGTAACAACCAACACAATGTCCATAAATACAGTAACTAACTTCAGCTTTGACTCGGATATTCTTCTAACAGTGTTTTCTTATTTTGCAGTGACATTGTCCTGCAATGAAATGCTAGCCAAAACATTAACTTGTTTCCTATGACGTTTATCCTTGTTACTCAAGGCTCAATGAATCAAGTGTCTCAACAAATTTAATAAATCCTATAATTATATATTTATCCCTTTCCCAATGGTCCATTACCCATAAACTAACACCAAAGTAACATTATGTTCACTTTAAATGCAACCTTTGTTGCCTGTTCTTCTGGGGAAACATGCTCAACAAGTAATGTAAGCCAATAGGCCCGGACAATTATTCCTTTGTCAGAAACAGTGGGATACGGGTCGGTCCCACCCTTCATTCACGTGTTGCTTAATTTAAAGCTTACCGGTCAAAACATCTGTGATTAGAATTTTAAAATGTCAATACCGAAAGGAGCACAAAGGAAATCAAGCAACAACAAATCTACTGATCATTACGATGCTTCTCGTAGTTAATCTACCTAACTTATGTGATTGAGATAGTAGCTTAGCATGGACAAACATGTGTGACAAATTCCATATGCAGAAACATGATATATAACTTGTAAAAATGCTATGCAGTATATACTGTATATATATATACTGTATATATATATATATATATATATATATATATATATATATATATATATATATGTTGGTAAAGCCAGGTAATAAATGTTCTTTAATACATACGAGGTTGAAAGAAATATCTTCTATCCTCCATCTCCGCCTATGTTAGGAGAGCCCTCACGCACTGCTCTACCTGGGCCGACACCCACCAGGAACTAGAAAGACTATCCCAAGTTTTAGTAAATAACGGATACTCCAACTCCGACATCTCCAGCACCATCAACCACCATCTTGAAAAATGGTACACCCAAAGCCCTCCCAACATTGACCCCCCCAATGAAATTAAGATCTTCTACCGCAATTACATGTCCTCTGAACACAAAAATGACGAGGCCGTCTTAAAAGAAATAATCTCCAAGCATGTCCACCCAACCAACCCGGAAAACAAAATCAAATTAATAATTTATTACAAATCCCCCAAGACCTCCAACCTCGTTCTCCGCAACAAACCAGCCTCCACCAAGATAAAGAGCCCGATGACCGACGATCACGTCATATACCAACATACCTGTAATTATGAGGACTGTGGACCTCATTCCTATATTGGTATGACGCAGACTCGTCTTTCACGTCGGTTAACTCTTCACCTTCAGGCTGGAGCCATCAAAGACCACTATCTCACCCCTAACCACCCTCACCTCACACGCAACGAGTTAGAGAAACACACCACCATACTCGATAAAGAAAGTGACCCAAGGAGATTACCTATACTCGAAGCTTTATATATCCAAGCCTTACATCCCAACATCAACAACCAAACTCTGGACCTTCAGATCCTTCCTTCTGCCAAAAGGCACTACCCTACAGGATCTAACACCCCTCCTCGCCCCCCGGTGCCCTTGACGCAGCCCCCCGCGCTACCTCCTTCAGCTTCGTCTTCTGCAGGCGCCACACAACTTAGGCCACGCCCCTCGACACGCAGCCAATCAGCTTCGACCCCACCTGCTGACCACCATCCCGCATCCAGTGCGCATGCGTGAAGTGGTTAACCCCTTTCTCTCTCCTAATTTACGCTTCCACCAATAGCAGACTTTTGCCCCCTGTTTTCCGCCTCCTCTGATCCTCCACCCTCTATATATACCCTTCCTGTTTACCTTTTATATCATTCCTTCCTTACTTGATAATGCTGGTTGTCCAGTGAAACGCGTCGTATATCCTGTATCATCATGTACTTTAATGTAACCCTGTACCACCATGAATTTTGCTCATCTCCTTCATCTACTTCCTGCCACCCAGCGAAAACTCATCAGAGACCTGGAAACTTTGAATAATAAAATTTCCAACGCAGAAATTGCCATTTCTTTCAACCTCGTATGTATTAAAGAAAATATATATATATATATATATATATATATATATATATATATATATATATATATATATATATACTGACAAGAGACTCATAGCTTGGAAAGTACAGATTTATGATGAACGTTTTAAGAAAATGTCAGCTCTATAACTCCCTCAGAGAACGCATAGATATATATATATCTGTTACTAGGTATAATTATCGCTGTGAAACACTTGTGAAGGGTACTTATTACTAAAGAAACACACATATACTAATTATATGACGGAGCAGAGGAATGAACGCGAAGGAAACAGAATGAGTACATGTTCCATGATATCCTTTTTGTCTATACATTGTATTGTTTATACTACCGAATTATCGTTTACTATGTGTCCTTTCATCTATAGCTGGCTTTTTCTCACGAGTTTACTATACATTCCCTCCGCTCTGCTGTTCACTTCCATTTGTTCTGTGCTATTCTTTTCTTTTTAATTTTTTCATAACTCTTGGTCTTCTTTGTCTCCTTATTCCCGGTCCGCTCATATTTTACAAAATTCCTTCCTCAATTTCTCCTTTTCAAAAAAAAAAAAAAAATCTGATCACCTTTGTCTCTCTATCCATTTTCTGTCTCAACATGTAACATGTTCTCATAATACCACATATTCTTTGTGTCTGCATATCGCTGAGTATAAATTTAACTTTATTTGATGACAATCTTGTCACCTTATCCCCGTTTGTCCACATCCATCTCTCACTATCTCTTCTCATTTAACAATCATAGTGCTTGTACCTCACTTATTGTCTATTTATTTATCTTTCACCATATGTCTCTCTCCCTCTCTCTCTCTCTCTCCAGGCTTTTAAAGAAGCTGACTGGAGCTTTTTAATTAACAATAACGACATAAATACATCTTGGGAATTATTTGAAACCACTTACCTAAAAGCAGTGCAGGACTGCATACCATCGAAAATACGGCGTACAGGCCATAATAATAAGCCCAAATGGTGGAATAAAGCTATTTCAAACTGTCTGCTTGCTAAAAAGTTTGCTAATGATAGATTAAAATCCTTACAAAATGACGAAGAACGGGTGACATTTGTAGAGCTACGACGCAAAGCCAAAAAGTTAATTAAGCAAAGTAAAAAGACCCTAGAGTTACATGTTGCGAATCAAAGTAAAACAAACCCGAAAGAATTCTATAGTTATATCAGAAAGAAAAAAGTAGTTACTTCAAATGTTGGACCGTTAGTCGATGAAAATGGAGAATACACCAAAGACGAAGTACAAATGAGTAATGCCCTCAATACCTTCTTTGCATCAGTTTTTACAACGGAAGACCTCGGTGATATCCCTACACCATCGCCGATTCAGATTGATAATTCAAGTGTTCTAAGCAATATCACCGTTACAGAGAGAGAAGTATTGAATTGTTTAGATAAACTGAAGGTAAATAAAACGCCTGGACCTGATAAAATCTCACCTAGAGTCCAAAAGGAAGCTAAGGATGAGCTCTCTAAACCACTGACATTGCTATTCAATAAATCCTTGCAGTCTGGAACTATGCCTGATTAGTGGAAGCTAACCAACGTAACACCGATATTCAAAAAAGGCAGCAAATCCCTACCCAGTAACTATCGTCCAATTAGCTTAACCTCAGTTGTATGTAAAATGCTAGAAACACTCATAAGAGACAAGAGACAGACTCGTAAATCACTTAGAGGAAAATAACATACATAAAGATACTCAACACAGCTTTCGTAAGAAACGTTCCTGTTTAACAAACCTCTTAGACTTCTTCCACGATATCCTCAACCTCTACGATGAGAGTAAAGCTGTAGATAATACAGTATATACCTTGATTTTCAAAAGGCCTTTGACAAAGTTCCCCACAAACGTTTACTGCTAAAACTAAAAGCGCATGGAATACAAGACGGTGTGTTCAAATGGATAGAAAATTGGCTCAGCGACAGAAAGCAAAGAGTAGTCATAAACGGTAAGGCATCTAAATGGAGCAATGTAAGTAGCGGGGTACCCCAGGGATCGGTACTAGGACCAATTCTCTTTTTAATTTACATCAACGACATAGATGAGGGTCTCACCTGTACAATCTCAAAATTTGCTGACGATACAAACATTGTAAATAGCGTACTCTCAAAATAACAAATTGACGATATGCAACACAATCTAGATAAGTTGTCATGTTGGGCCCAAATTTGGCAAATGAGTTTCAATGCGGATAAATGTAAAGTGCTATTCAATGTGGATAAATGTAAAGTGCTACATATCGGATACCAAAATGAGAAAGCAAACTATTTGATGAATGGCACTCAGCTTAAGAATGTAAACAGAGAAACCGATCTGGGAGTAACAATATCGAGTAACCTAAAACCGAGTCAACAATGTTCAGAAGTTGTTAAGAAGGCAAACAAAATAATTGGCTTTATAGGCAGGTCATTTGAGCATAAATCCAAAGACGTTATCCTAACCCTTTACAATTCCTTAGTCCGCCCTCTTCTGGAATACTGCGTTCAATCCTGGTGCCCCTATTACCAAAAAGATATAGACAAGCTAGAACGAGTTCAACGTAGAGTTACCAAAATGATACCTAGCCTAAAGAACAAACCATACGAGGAGCGTCTAAGAGAATTAAATCTATTTCCTTTAACCCAGCGCAGATTAAGAGACGACTTAATTCAAGTGTTCAAAATCATCAAAGGCATCGACAATATGAACTGTAGTTAGTACTTCACTATCGACCAATCTAATTACACGCGGGGAAACAGGTGCAAAATTATTGGTAAATCTTTTAACTCACATGAAGCTAAACATGTCTTCTTCAATCGAGTTGTCAACTTATGGAATGGGCATCCCCGAGATGTTATAGACTGTAGCACCGTTGATTCATTTAAACTTCGCCTAGACAAATATCTTGCATCAAACCCGCGACTGACTGCGTTTGTAAATGAATAACTTTGTTTTATCCTCCCCTCAGTTACTAACCCATCTGTCCCCTACTAACTTCCTAATCCTGCCACGGACATTAGTTCCAGGGCAGAAGTTCCCTTTCCAATGTTCCCTTACCCACTCTAAACCACTGTTTGGACACTTGATCCTCAGTGTTTTGGAGAACAAGCAGCCTAGAAGGGTCACTAGACATGTTGTTGCTTGATTTCCTTTGTACTTTGTACTTTGTACTCCTTTGTACTCTCTCTCTCTCCCTCCCTCCCTCCCTCCCTCCCTCCTTCCTCTCTCTCTCTCTCTCTCTCTCTCTCTCTCTCTCTCTCTCTCTCTCTCTCTCTCTCTCTCTCTCTCTCTCTCTCTCTCTCTCTCTCTCTCTCTCTCTCCCTTTTGTTCTACGTACACCACACTGGAGCTATATTTTAACAATAACCTCCATCCTTCCCTCTCGACCACTGCCTGTATAAAGCGACCACAACATTACAGCTACTCATCTACACTAGTAAATGTCCACAGCCAAAATGACCGCATAACAAAACGGCCACAGAGCTAGGGCTAAATAATATAGGTTGTTAGGACTAGGCTTGGTTTAGTAACGATATAATAGGTTAGATTAGGCAGCTTAGGTCAGATTGGGGCAGTGCGTCTTTTTTAGATACATATCACGAGTTATGATCACATTATCAGTGACTATTGTGTTAGTTTGCAGCAGGAACTGTGGGCATGCATCATAATCCAGCTTCTCTGGAACACCCAAAGGCACCTACAGTCCCATTGGAAATTCAGTGCAACACTATGCCTGAATTAATCATGAGCTTCCACGGATTGAGTGAGTGTGTGTGTGTGTGAGCGTGTGTGTGCGTGTGTGTTTGTGTCAAAGATAACACGAGAAGATCCGCATGTCACTATATTATTTCGAAATAGGAATTATATACAGTATATATATAATTCAAAATCAGGACTTGTTCGTATTTAAAGATAAATAAATTTGTCTTTATTTTTCGTCTCTATTCTTATCCTTGAACATCATCGTATAAAGCTAGATAGTATGTGTGATAATCCTCTACTGATACTGATGCCCAAGCTCTAATATTGTCTAGTACAAACTATTGATTACTCACGTATAAAACAATATGTGCATAGCAGCAATGGAAAATACATATCAACGAAGCAATAATACACATCGAATAAATTGAATAATGCAAAGTATGCTAGGAATATCTGGGCATGTATTATATATTATATCCCATCAGTATACTGTATAGGGCCTACACGTGCACATTGTTAATGTATATATTGTGACAAACCTTCCAGCCAGCCCCTGGGGGTCTCCGGCTATAGTCAAATGGGTTTTATATGTATATAATCGATCAAATATATGCATATAATATACAGTATACAATTGAGTTATATGTAGTGATCTTTTTCTTATGTGTTGTTGTCTTAAGCTTTCCAGTATGTTTACCTCGGATATTCTTAATGCCTTAGTTATCCATTTCGTTCTTAATGGTTTGATTTTAGTTTAGCATACCGTAATTACCTATATTATATTAGTTCAACATTCTACATCATCCTACTCATTTACCACTTCCCCTAATTCTTCCCAATTATCTATTTTCGGGCGTGCTTTGATTTTATTGAAATGTTTATTTGTCCTGTTCCTTGAAAACTATGATATCAATAATACCAGATCAGCCCGCGACCCCAATCCCTTGTGGCCGCATGAAAGAACCAGACCGAGGAGCCAATAAGAATAAACAAGGGGGAGAGAGAAAAGAATGATAAAGTGTGTACACGAAGGGAGGGAGGTAGACGGAAAGAAAATAATCAAACGAAGAACATGGAGATTATGGTTTATGGTGAAATGAAACTCGGATGTATATTAAAGCAAATGGAGACTGAGTGTAACAGATTGGTGAAAGGAATATAGAAGATAAACAGTTAACATTAAAGGAGAACATGAATCAGGATAACGTAGTGAACAAGGATAATACTAATATTATGATATATGCTACGATACAAATGGAAGGCTTCTATATACAGTAGAATAGGTAATGGGAACCTAAGCATTGATTTATTACGTAAGATTAATGTGAATGTGTATTTAACATCAATCCGAAAAATCTACCAAGGAGAGAGAGAGAGAGAGAGAGAGAGAGAGAGAGAGAGAGAGAGAGAGAGAGAGAGAGAGAGAGAGAATCAATCATCCCTCAGTACTCAATAGTCTTAGAGGCCCTACATAAGGATCATGTATCAAGTATTTTTGGCCACTATGTATTTACCATAATCACAGATCTCTCCTACTTCCTCATAGATAATATTTGTCGACTATGATGTTATAGACGACATTTTTCATATCCCAAATGATACTGCGTGTAAATTCCAGTTTTGCATTTACAAATAGTATAATTTGGAATATCAGATACACACGAGATAATTACAGCACATTGACCGCTTGAGTCACACCATAGAGTCACGTGGATGGACAGACTGACTCACCAGGAAGTATGTGAGAGGTGTGGTTTTGAGGTGGATGGTGTGATAAATGTATGGAAGTGGTATGGTCGCATGGAACGAATGTACAGCGTGCGGATGACAAACTGTGTGTATGAGAGTGAGGTAAAAGGGGTTAGAGAGAGGGATAGACCGAGGATGAGGTTGAGTGATGGAGTGAAGAGGGGGATGGGCTGGGACGAAGGACGAGTGCTGTCGGTGGACGCCCAGGACAGGCTAGACGTGGTTTGTTCGTGGCCACCCCATCAGGGATTATGACGTCTGGCAATATACAGATAGACATAATTACATATTACAGCATCGACAGAAGCAACCCACTGCAATTCACGTATGTGCGAAACAGCTCTAGAACCTTTCAGTCCTCCTTACCCTATTTTACATCATATCCTCCTCCACTCTCCAGCTTTGTCTCACTTATAATGTTGGTGATCAAATGAAAGTATTCTTATTATTTTAACAGTTACATACCAGGAGTTCAATTACTGGTACATGTGCATGAGAGAGAGAGAGAGAGAGAGAGAGAGAGAGAGAGAGAGAGAGAGAGAGAGAGAGAGAGAGAGAGAGAGAGAGAGAGAGAGACTATTCCACTCAATTACACAAACAAATATGTTCACTCCTGTATTCAGGATATATTGTTCATTAATAAATATTCTTATTATATTATATAGCGTAGGGCTACACTACCGTAATTCCCTTCTAAACATAAGTCTTATATTACGGTAAATAATACTATAGTACTGTAAGCGTAATAGCATACCATATTATTGTACTCCTTATCCATGACTCCTTTACCATTACATCTCTCTCTCTCTCTCTCTCTCTCTCTCTCTCTTGATAAATTATGCCAGTGTTCATAATGTATAGTGCGACAGATCCATCCCTCCTCCAGCCAATAACACAAGAGGGATCATAAGCCTAATCATATTTACACTACTTAATTCACGACCCTCTCTCTAATCCTCGCCGTATTGTGGTGCCAGTGGCAATGACAATTGGTAATGTAACCGTATGCATGACATATTTATTAACCGTCCTGGTGGTGTAATGGTTAGAGTGTTTACACATATGTGTGTGATAACCAGATTCTAATCCCGGTGGATCACATATATGCTTTCATTAATTTCATTGGAGGTGTTTGGAGTTGTGGTGAAATTAATAAAATATAGATAATTTATAGCAGTTTTTGTGAAATTGACGATAATTGAACCAATTTAGATTTAAAGTATAGTATTGCGTGAAATACAACTTTATAATTTTCTTATAACAAAATATGATTCACTGATCTTATTTTCATAGTGTACATATACTGTATAATTATATGGCCAGGTATATCATGCATTTATACTATGTGCATGCAACCATCAATAAATGACAAATAGCTCCATAAAACTACTACATTCCAACCCACACCCATAAAGTCCTGGAAACCAATATTTACCTTACCAACAAAGCCGCCATCTCTCTATCACTTCACTTCACACACACACACACACACACACACACACACACACACACACACACACACACACACACACACACACACACGTGTGTGTGTGTGTGTGCAGGTAAATACAAATTAAGCGAATTCCTTATAAAACAAATACTCTTTACTACGATCGTTGCCACAGTACCACACTCTATTGTTTTAATAGGCTTCATTGGAAGATGGTACATAGGTGACAAGTAATTGACAGTTATTGCTGTTTCCCATATATATACACTGTGTTTTACGTAACTGTCTTCTCTGTTTCCGATTTTTGTTTAATCTGTCTCTGCTGTTCCTCAACATTAAATGGATCCTCTTGTATTAATGTTATCTTTTAGGAAGCTACAATTCATCGTGTCAATAGGTACAGAACATGACAAACGTAATAGTGGAATGAGTAACAACTTATTGACCTATTTTTATCCAATCTTCTTCTTCGCCACCCCTCTACCTTAACTGTTATATTGTTAATGTTGTAGAATATGCTGAACATTCGGCGGATGTTTACAATATGAATTATGTTAATTACTGCTCCGACACACACATTATTCCTTAGTTGTAACAAATAATATAATGCTAACCTGTATAAAAGCCTGGTATTGAACGAGTTAAGCTGAACCACATCCTCTTGACAGTTCTTGTAGTTGTTACTAACCTTTATTATTATCAGTTAATTTTATCATATGATATTATCGGATAACTTGTATTGGAACAGTTTATGTATTTCATGGCAAGTATGGAAGCCTTTTAGTTAGACGTCTACTTCCTTTCATTTATGCTTCCTTCTGATCATCTTTTCCAAAGAAGGATGGTTGTCCTGCAATTATACACAGATAATGCTAATATTAATATATGTATCCATTTCATAATGAAGATACTATGTGAGCATTATTCTCTCTCCTTATAAACTATTGTGTTCACCCTATGAAAGCCCTGAGAGTCAAAAGGTTAACAGTTAATAATAACCAATGTTTTTTGGTTGACATTTAATATTGTATGATTATTCCCTCCAGTATACTACTGTTATTGTTCCCTCCAGTATACTACTGTTATTGTTCCCTCCAGTATACTACTGTTATTGTTCCCTCCAGTATACTACTGTTATTATTCCCTCCAGTATACTACTGTTATTATTCCCTCCAGTATACTACTCCAGTATACTACTGTTATTATTCCCTCCAGTATACTACTGTTATTATTCCCTCCAGTATACTACTGTTATTGTTTTTACATTTTGCCTGGCTATCGATTGAGGATTTTCATTCCACCATAATCTCCATTGTTCCCTTCTGTAGATTGTTTCCATTCCACCCTGGCTATACTGCATTATATTGTAATACTCCAGTCCTCGTCATTATTATAATCCTTACCTGAGGCCGAATACACAAGGACAGTCATAAACTTTCGAGACAATGACAGACTAATGATCAATGACGTAACGTCAGTTTAATTCCCATTCAACATCATAACTAACCCACACACAGAATATCTAGCTTATCATAAATTAGTATACTCAGTTTAACTTTAAGCCCACACACATAATCTCTAGCATATCGTAAATTGGTAGACTCAGTTTAAACCCACACACATAATCTCTAGCATATCGTAAATTGGTATACTCAGTTTAAACCCACACACATAATCTCTAGCATATCGTAATTGGTATACTCAGTTTAAGCCCACACATAATCTCTAGCATATCGTAAATTGGTATACTCAGTTTAAACCCACACACATAATCTCTAGCATATCGTAAATTGGTATACTCAGTTTAAACCCACACACATAATCTCTAGCATATCGTAAATTGGTATACTCAGTTTAAACCCACACACATAATCTCTAGCATATCGTAATTGGCATACTCAGTTTAAGCCCACACACATAATCTCTAGCATATCGTAAATTGGTATACTCAGTTTAAAGCCACACACATAATCTCTAGCATATCGTAAATTGGTATACTCAGTTTAAACCCACACACATAATCTCTAGCATATCGTAAATTGGTATACTCAGTTTAAGCCCACACACATAATCTCTAGCATATCGTACATTGGTATACTCAGTTAAACCCCACACACAGAATCTCTAGCATATCGTAAATTGGTATACTCAGTTTAAGCCCACACACATAATCTCTAGCATATCGTAAATTGGTATACTCAGTTTAAACCCACATACATAATCTCTAGCATATCGTAAATTTGTATACTCAGTTTAAACCCACACACATAATCTCTAGCATATCGTAAATTGGTATACTCAGTTTAAACCCACACACATAATCTCTAGCATATCGTAAATTGGTATACTCAGTTTAAACCCACACACATAATCTCTAGCATATCGTAAATTGGTATACTCAGTTTAAACCCACACACATAATCTCTAGCATATCGTAAATTGGTATACTCAGTTTAAACCCACACACATAATCTCTAGCGTATCGTAAATTGGTATACTCAGTTTAAACCCACAAACATAATCTCTAGCATATCGTAAATTGGTATACTCAGTTTAAACCCACACACATAATCTCTAGCATATCGTAAATTGGTATACTCAGTTTAAACCCACACACATAATCTCTAGCATATCGTAAATTGGTATACTCAGTTTAAACCCACACACATAATCTCTAGCATATCGTAAATTGGTATACTCAGTTTAAACCCACACACATAATCTCTAGCATATCGTAAATTGGTATACTCAGTTTTAAACCCACACACATAATCTCTAGCATATCGTAAATTGGTATACTCAGTTTAAAACCCACACACATAATCTCTAGCATATCGTAAATTGGTATACTCAGTTTAAACCCACACACATAATCTCTAGCATATCGTAAATTGGTATACTCAGTTTAAACCCACACACATAATCTCTAGCATATCGTAAATTGGTATACTCAGTTTAAACCCACACACATAATCTCTATCGTATCGTAAATTGGTATACTCAGTTTAAACCCACACACATAATCTCTAGCATATCGTAAATTGGTATACTCAGTTTAAACCCACACACATAATCTCTAGCATATCGTAAATTGGTATACTCAGTTTAACTTTAAGCCCACACACATAATCTCTAGCATATCGTAAATTGGTATACTCAGTTTAAACCCACACACAGAATCTCTAGCATATCGTAAACAAGTATACTCAGTTTAACTTTAAGCCCACACACATAATCTCTAGCATATCGTAAATTGGTATACTCAGTTTAAACCCACACACATAATCTCTAGCATATCGTAAATTGGTATACTCAGTTTAAACCCACACACATAATCTCTAGCATATCGTAAATTGGTATACTCAGTTTAAACCCACACATAATCTCTAGCATATCGTAAATTGGTATACTCAGTTTAAACCCACACACATAATCTCTAGCATATCGTAAATTGGTATACTCAGTTTAAACCCACACACATAATCTCTAGCATATCGTAAATTGGTATACTCAGTTTAAACCCACACACATAATCTCTAGCATATCGTAAATTGGTATACTCAGTTTAAACCCACACACATAATCTCTAGCATATCGTAATTGGTATACTCAGTTTAAGCCCACACACATAATCTCTAGCATATCGTAAATTGGTAGACTCAGTTTAAACCCACACACATAATCTCTAGCATATCGTAAATTGGTATACTCAGTTTAAACCCACACACATAATCTCTAGCATATCGTAAATTGGTATACTCAGTTTAAGCCCACACACATAATCTCTAGCATATCGTACATTGGTATACTCAGTTTAAACCCACACACAGAATCTCTAGCATATCGTAAATTGGTATACTCAGTTTAAGCCCACACACATAATCTCTAGCATATCGTAAATTGGTATACTCAGTTTAAACCCACACACATAATCTCTAGCATATCGTAAATTAGTATACTCAGTTTAAACCCACACACATAATCTCTAGGATAATCGTAAATTGGTATACTCAGTTTAAACCCACACACATAATCTCTAGCATATCGTAAATTGGTATACTCAGTTTAAACCCACACACATAATCTCTAGCATATCGTAAATTGGTATACTCAGTTTAAACCCACACACATAATCTCTAGCATATCGTAAATTGGTATACTCAGTTTCAACCCACACACATAATCTCTAGCGTATCGTAAATTGGTATACTCAGTTTAAACCCACACACATAATCTCTAGCATATCGTAAATTGGTATACTCAGTTTAAACCCACACACATAATCTCTAGCATATCGTAAATTGGTATACTCAGTTTAAACCCACACACATAATCTCTAGCATATCTTAAATTGGTATACTCAGTTTAAACCCACACACATAATCTCTAGCATATCGTAAATTGGTATACTAAGTTTAAACCCACACACATAATCTCTAGCATATCGTAAATTGGTATACTCAGTTTAAACCCACACACATAATCTCTAGCATATCGTAAATTGGTATACTCAGTTTAAACCCACACACATAATCTCTAGCATATCGTAAATTGGTATACTCAGTTTAAACCCACACACATAATCTCTAGCATATCGTAAATTGGTATACTCAGTTTAAACCCACACACATAATCTCTAGCATATCGTAAATTGGTATACTCAGTTTAAACCCACACACATAATCTCTAGCATATCGTAAATTGGTATACTCAGTTTAAACCCACACACATAATCTCTATCGTATCGTAAATTGGTATACTCAGTTTAAACCCACACACATAATCTCTAGCATATCGTAAATTGGTATACTCAGTTTAAACCCACACACATAATCTCTAGCATATCGTAAATTTGTATACTCAGTTTAAACCCACACACATAATATCTAGCATATCGTAAATTGGTATACTCAGTTTAAACCCACACACATAATCTCTAGCATATCGTAAACTAGTATACTAAGTTTTAGTATCTTCTGATATTACTGGTTAAAGAGATACGACGTCGTCAAGATTAATGTATCTTGGCTCTGATCCGTAATGCAGTACATGCTGTGTTGCCTGTCCTGCCACTGTAGGATTGGCATGGTCATATATCCCATTTCGTTTACTGGAGTATTACATTTCCATCAATTGGAATAATATTGTCTTTCCTTTATCTTCTCGCTCCTTACCTCTCATCAGGTATAACCCTTCCTCTCTCTCTCTCTCTCTCTCTCTCTCTCTCTCTCTCTCTCTCTCTCTCTCTCTCTCTCTCTCTCTCTCTCTCTCTCTCTCTCTCTCTCTCTCTCTCTCTCTCTCTCTCTCTCTCTCTGTGCTCTGCTCTGCTCTGCTCTGCTCTGCTCTGCTCTGCTCTGCTCTGCTCTGCTTCCATTACCATTGAATGATCCGTTGTTTCTTCCACAACTTGGTTTCGCTCCTCCTCTCTTATCGCCTCATATTTATCACTCACTCTAGTTCATGTCTCTATTATCAAATGTCGTGCTATTCTTGTTCTATTGTTTGGCATTTACTTTACATGGAATATTTCAGTTGAAAGAGAGGTAAACAGTTTATTTTCTGGTCAGCTTCAGAAGGCATACCAGGCCATTGAAAGAGACATAGCACGTGAGATGATTACGTATGGGTGTGTGTGTGTGTGTGTGTTGCAGTTAGTTGGCTGACGATAAACATAGCTAAATCATGGAGATAGCTTGGCTGGCCATTTTGAAAAAACAAAACAAAAAATACAATAGACCTAAGAGAACCACTTACTCATATTCCACACACCACCAACTACATTATACTTACAGTACTTACCTACAGTACAGTACAGTACAGTACTTCACCTACAAGTTTATAACACACACCTAACTGTGTAGCCCAACACTTGTATTATATATCCAGAGTAACACCGTATACCGGTACAATGGCTGGGGTCCAATACACACACATTGCTATATAGAGTAACGAGATTGCCCTCGTTTGGTTTTCCCCAAATCGTTTTACCGATATATCCTATTTCCTGCAGCATGTGGTTGTACAGTTCAGGATGAATACAGTCAAGATATCATCTCAAGATCTGCTATATTGTGATTCCAGGTTGAGGCTGTATCCAAGTGTACGTTGTTATGTTTAGTAGTGTTACCATTATGTACCGTATCATGACACGAGAGTGATTATTATTATTGTTTGATATAATTAGTACGGTACTCGATACTAGTATGATATGAAGTTTATTACGGAAAAACCTAAATAGGGCTCAAATCTTGAAGAAATAGCTATCATTATTAACCTTCATAGCTGTCAATGAATTCCACTAAATTTAGAGGTGGTGGTAGAGATACACGTCCATAACGACCACTGCACTCCATTGGTCGTACTAGACAACATTCGCGAGTAAGGAGGGGAAATGGTTTGTTAGAATGAAACATATAATAAAAGGGAACTTAATTAAACGCATTCATAGTGTGTGTATTAGCCAAAACATCCTTATGTTCATCTAAGCGAAAGGGGTTACTTGATCGATATAGATTTGTTCACTAATTAGTTCATTCCCATGTTTTGTATTTTAGGCATGTGTATCTCAAAGCATGGCCCCATCGATCCCGCCCTGCAAGTCCCTACCGTCCTGGAGGGATTTAATATACTGTTCGCATAATGAAATAATTAGGGTAAGCCGTGCCACTTTACTTTCTGCAACCCAAGTTTGACCACTTGGATATATGGAGAGGCCAATCTATGTATTCATGTGTGATAATAATAGTGTGTCTATCACATTTCGTATTTCGAAGACTGTTAAGCTTTAGGAACGGTTTTATGATATTTGTATGTAGTGCTATTTCTGAAGAACTTTAACCTCTTCAGTACCGGCGTCGTCTTTATTATTTGATTTTCGCTACATTTAGAGGAGTTTATATGGTAGCTAAAATGATTCATTGAGATAGTCTGCAACCTTGTAATACTATTTTGAGGCTCTTTCACATAGACTTCGGAAACTAGATCGAAGGTAGATTATCTGTGCTAGTTGAATGTTTATGGAACTTAGAATTTGAAGCTGCCAGATTACAATTGCCCATATCAATTGACGGAAAACTCGCTCGTGTAACACCGCCTTTACACAAGTATTCTGCATGACGCCAATGTAGGGATTCATGTACATACCTTAGAAGTTAGAAGAGAATGAGAGTGAGTGAGTGAGCGGGAGAGCGAGAGCCAAGAGAGAACGAATGTATTTTGAATGAGTAAGAGTAAGTGGATGAGTGGGAGACTAATTGTGAGAGAGCCAGTATGTGTTTGTTAATGTGTGTATACGAGAGTGACTACGAGAGATGCTCCAATAGCAAAATGGAATCTCGTAAATAATGGTGAATTATGAAGTTAGTGGGGTGGCTGTCTGTGTGCATGAGAGAGGCAGAGAGTTACTCTTCAGATTTGATAAATATAGGAGTTTGGCTTGAAAAAAAAGCTTGGGTAGACATCTGGGAAGGTGGTCCTTCTCTTGTAAAAGCCGTTTGAAAATTACAATGTTGAATGAAATTTTTCTGCTAAATCGCACCTCACGAAAATTGAGTTTTCCCTGTATCTCTGGCTCTAATTTACCTAGAATGATGGTGCCAGTGTCTAGACATATGTTTTTTGGGCCAAGGAATTCATTTATGCCATTCAACATTCAGTTAAACCAACTCCAAGGGCTCATTTCTGGTATTCAAAGTCTTATCGAATCACATTTCCATGGTGATTTACGCTCTATGCCTACTGTTCTGTATGAAATTTCATATTTGTACTGCAAGATTTTTGTGAACAATTGCATTCAAGTAATGTATGCTGTAATTAGAAAAACAAATCTCATTCTATTATATGGAAATCTTACTGTAATCAAAGATCAGGCATCATGAGCGGCAAACACCAATTTACAGACTTCTCAGGAATTTGCGCAATTTTGAGCATGAGATGGTCACATTTAAAACTTCAATTGTGGAAATTATATGTTCCCACAGAGACTTTCTTCTTGAAGGCTACAGTCACAAAATCTAGTGCAAAGGACACCTTTCAGTTTGCAAGAACAGGAAGCCCTCGCACACTTTTTACACCCGCAACGAACTGTGTATTCTTCTGGCAAAGGGTTGTGCCCAACAATAGGAAGTAGCAACTCATCGTCCAGCACATATCCAAATGATGTTGGATCTGGCTTGTCAACAGCAGTCTCAAACACACAAAGCATTTCCTTGATTGCAATGCATGCTCTGAGGATGTGAGCCTTGATGGCTTCACTAGTTGGAGGCAGTGCATTGCTACCCTTGCTGTGAAAATACAAGTGAGACCGCAACTCATTCATTGCCTGAACTGCTGTACCTTTCTTGAGGACCTGGACCAGGTACCCCTCACCTTTTGACAAACTATCAGTCAATTTTGGCTCATGAATATAGTGGCCAAACTCAGCCAAAAACTGCTCTGGGTTTGCCTTGAGAGCAGCTGGCTTTGTTCCCACTTTGCTGGTATAGTCACTTCCAGTCAAATGATGCACCGCAGGTAACACAGAGCAGAGTGAACCATGCTGTGCAGCCATGGTATGGATAGGTAAGAACCTTGTTGAGTCACCAACACCACATCTGACCCACAATTGCTGGAGACCATTGGCTTGAAGGGTAGAGAAATGATACAAAAGGAGGATGATGACATCACTGTCTGGTGAATTTACTACGACACGGTCAATGTTGTGCTTCAGAGAGTTTGCAACATGCAAAGCAATTCTCTCATCAGCTTCCTCCCTGTGGGAATGAAGTTCAGGCATTTTCACCTGCCTCGTTGATTGTAGACTTGCATGGTTTCTCATGTTTGATTTCACCGGCCACAACTTGTTGAGCAATTGTCAGAGAAACAGCTACTGCCTCATGCAACAGGACTTCCAGCTACAGCTTGTTCTTTGAGGACCCCCAGAACATGTTCATATCCACTGGAAGAGGTGTGTCTCCAAGAACTTCACTTAGTTCTATTGGACTTTGTGTTGATCTTCGTTTCCTCTCGCAGTCTTTGATGGAGTGAAGATCATAGCAGTAATAAACGAAGTCAAGTCTCTGAGCAAATGTGGAAGATCGTCTCGCATATTCAATTACTTCCTTGCAGAGATCGCCAAAAGTTTTCAATCCCTGAAGTTTGATCTTTCGAAAGATGGCCATAACATCAAAAACGACTCCAGACTTCAAACTTTGATCATGGAAATCGGGCTTCTTGTCCTCCTCTGTAAGATTCTTTTCAAGCTGTTGTATTAGAGTGCTTTTCTGAGCTTTCTTCATGAAACCATCTTCGTCAAATAAATATTGTTCCTGGGAGACATCATAAGGTAATACAGATTCCATTGGTATGCTTCTTGCTATTGTGATATCTACCATTCTTTTGTAGGTAGATCCAGCTCCCTTCTTCTTTTTGCCTTTCTGTTCAGATGGCTTCTTCTGGATCGTGTGAAACCCCTTGATGTTGGTCCTGTGGATGGTATCCGATATCTTCCGAGACTTATCAATAAACCTTTCCTGCCTAAGTTTGCTGCAAACTTCAGAGCCAATCTTCTTCATGTTCAAAATTTCTTGACTCAGCTCCTCGCTCATAACTTCTTTAGTGATAATATTGTGCAGCTCAGTCTGTTGGGATAGAGTCTGGAATGGATTTTCATGCCTGAGGATGAAGTCAATGAGAAGCTGGACATTCTTCTCTCCTGCTTGTGTCTCATGGTCACTTACATTGTGGTTCAAGTCAATGTCATCTTCGGTTTTGAATCCACTGACTTCTCGGTGCAAGTTGCTGATTTCAAGCATTTTGTGATAAATCAGTTCCCATTTGGTGACAAAGGCCTTTTGACGAGTCATTCCAATGATGCCAGACTGACTTTTCTGGGAACGATTAATTGTTTGCTCTAAAGCCATGTCTGCCCCAACTGATTTGAACCGTCCTATAGTGTGCTTTACCACAAACTTCCCTCGACAGAAATTTTCATGTATGTCAGGAGCTGTAACTGGAAGTCGTTTCATATCCTCCAGATAGAGGGAACACCAGCGAAGATAATTTGTAGCATCAAAAGCAGCAAAGAGTGGAAGCAGTTCCTCAACAGTGAGAATGTGAAGGTCCCAGTTGCCTTCACGATCACTCCTAATAAGGTTCTCCACTAACGTCACCATCTCAAGAAAAGTGTTCCAGTATTTGAAGGTCTTGTAGCTGCTGCAGTTCAACTGGATGAAGTCGTTAAAGTCATCAATGAGTTTGAGGGGTTTATCCTGCAGTAGTTTCAGAAACTTCTGACTTTCTTCCCTGTCCTTGGCTGCCAGACTCTTCTGCAAGTCTTGTATAACAGTGACTTCATCATGATAACCATTTGGATTTGATTACAAAAATGCACCTAACTGCAATCTGCCAAGTGCTTCCTTGAGACACTGCATGCCTGTGAGTGACCTCACATAATGGCGACCGGTCAAGACACTTTCAACAACATTTGGACCAAACATTGTGCTTTCAACAAGAATTGTCTGAACACCACTGCCCTTCAGATATTTCCCAATGCAACCAAGAGCAACTTTGATCATGTGGAAGGACCCCATACAAAGCACAATGTTCTTAAACTCCTCGGGTCTAAGAAACTGGATCTCTCTGGCTATTCTGTAAACCCCTTCATCACATGTCACTGATAAGTTTGACTGCTCCAGAGTTGACAACAGACCTTGAAGATTTTTCAATTCTGTGTACACTGTTGAGTATTCAGTGACAGGAAAGGGCAGGAGAGGCAAAAATGAGACCTGAGAAACTGGGATTTGTTCTTTGGACCAAATGGCATTCCCACCACTCCAAGAAGGAACCTTTTGACTGGATGGTTTGATTGCCACAGACTCTCCTAAATATAGCCGAGACAAGGCCCAGATTTGGTCTTTCATCTTCACATCAAACAAGAGGCGTTTGTCCAGGCGGTCATTCATTGGATTGAAATCATCAGGCAATTGTGGCCTGATTGCTGGCTTTATGAAACTCTGCAGTTTTTGGCAATCAAGTTCCACATGAAAGACCTTTGGGCCATGGACCACATTTGTCTCAGATACATTTGGCTTTCCTCTGTGGGCACCATCCTTCTCTTGGAACACCACTGCAACCGTATCATGACTTGAACCAATACCAGACAAGGTGCTCTCATTATGGTCGAAATTGTCAAAGGCTGCCATGGTGAATTTATTGGCATCAAGACTTGAGGGCAGTGGCATGCCATTCTCAGCTGATTGTACAGTATAAGATGCAGTGTCATGATGGATACGCATCAGCTCATCATAGCTTATGCACAGTCCAAACTTGTTAAAGCTCGAGATCAGAGTCTTACTTTTGCATGTGTCATGGATGGCCACACTGTTCATGACATGAAGAGGAGTATGCTTGTGGCCTTGATGCACATTGTAAAACATAAACTGGAAAGTGAAGAGAATTTGTTTCAATTTGGCATCACTGCAGCCGTGACTTGAAACCACATTGAACAAAACCTTTAGGAAATCCAAAACTGGCTTGGGAACATTAATGTTGTCCCAAGCATCCCTCAGATCAGTGGCATCACAGAACCTGTCTTCCAAGCCAAAATCATACTTAAGAAGACAGTCACGCAATTTGCTTGCACATTCCTTGACAAGATCAGTATTCCGAATTGTTTCAGCCAGAGTTTGTGCACTACAAGCATCAGATGCGAAGCACATGAGAGATTTGTTAGCTTTGTGAGAATACGAGAATGCAATTCGGTTTCCAAAATGCTTTTGCAACAGAACCTTAGCTTCTCGATTATTCATCTGCTCACTACTACCACACTCAGCAAGCTTGTTGTTGACAGAATCTCTGATCACACTAAGTTCAAAGCCTTCACCACTGTTCAAATCAGACTCTATTTCAACCATCATTCTTTGCCAAACCAGTTGTTTCTCATTGGCTGGGCTTTCACAAATTTCGTCTTTGACCTTTCTATCATAGAGACGAATGTACTGCTTCATACAGTGTTCGTGATAATACAAATCTGCCTCGAATACTGAGTTGACATCTTGCAAGTCACATGTTCTGACATACACCTCATCTTGTAGGTATACAGTAGCTTGAAGAAACTTGGATGCTGAATCTGTCTCAGAAATTCGAAATTTTGTTTTACTTCCACTGTGTTTGACGTGACCACAAATGACACAGGTCAGTTTCTTCGGATTGCACTTTGGGTCAATTTGTGAACAGGGGGTAGAAAGCCTTCGATAGTTGTACAATTAACTGTCTTCTTCAGCTTGCTCAGATGTGCCACTACTCTCAGCAATTTTGTCGAGTGTCTTCTGCATTGTGTACTTCTTGTAGCACTCATTGGTCATGTGGTACACAAAGTTATCATCATATTGGATGAGCCTCAGTCATTTCGTCACCACATCCTTCCGTATGGCGGCAGCATCGTTAATCCTCTTCCGTCCATTGCTGGTACTAGTGAGCTTCCCTGGTTCCTCATCCTGGCATACGATGCATCTTTCCAAGTCCACTTCATCAGCAGCATCAGGTCTCTCGCTCGCCAAATGCACAGAATCCATGCTTGAATATTCACTCAATGTTCACAATCTGAAATAAAAGAGATACTGCACATCAGCTGGTTGTATCACAATTAGAGCCAGAAGAAAATTTATTAGTCTAGGGGCTGGAGGGGGGTCTGTGTGCATGAGAGAGGCAGAGAGTTGCTCTTCAGATTCAATAAATATAAGGTCTTGGCTTCCAAATAAGCTTGGGCGCTAGAGTGAATACCTAAGAATTTTCCGCAAAGATGTGGTTTGATAAAAGTTTAAATATCATATCTGAGTCCTTGGAGTTGGTTGGATTGAATTGTAAATGACATAAATTAATTCATTGCCTCAAAAAACATATGTCTAAACACTAACACCATCATTCTAGGTGAATAAGAGCCAGAGATTCAGGGAAAACTCAATTTTCGTGAGGCGCGATTTTAGCAGAAAAATTTCATTCAAACATGTAATTTTCAAACGGCTATTACAAGAGAAGGCCCACCTTCCCAAATGTCTACCCAAGCTTTTTTTGAATATATTTGTTTTTATATTTATTGAATCTGAAGAGTAACTCTCTGCCTCTCTCATGCACACAGACCCCCCTCCAGCCCCTAGACTTCTCTCTCTCTCTCTCTCTCTCTCTCTCTCTCTCTCTCTCTCTCTCTCTCTCTCTCTCTCTCTCTCTCTCTCTCTCTCTCTCTGTCATACATATACACTCACACATTAATCTAGCACACCACGTCCGCCTCTCCCACTCCACCGATAACTATAGATACATGTTTGTTGGCTGATAAAGGTGTCAGTGTTACCTGGTGGGGTGGGATGGAGGATGGGAAAATATGGGATATGACGAGACAATAATGTGATGTGATGGGAGGGTACACGAACTGATGGTACGAGATGGTGTGGGTAAAGAAAGGAATAGATGGGATGGGTAATGGGAGGCGATGCTCTGGGATATATGGGGTGGGATTAACTTGTGATGATAAGGTATGTGATGTTTGGCAGACATTGGAATTGGAAAGAATTAAATAGAGCATCAGGGGATGAACTAATACGGAGCGAGGATAGTTACGAAGAAGTGAAATGAGACGAGAAGGGAGGAGGGATGAGAGGAACAGGATGTATGGGAGGGAAGAGGAGTGGTGATGTAATAAGATGGTGTACACCCTGATGGCGATACATGATGTAGCCTACATGTTAGGAGTACGGTACTGAGGTCGATGGTACCCTAAGCGATATTGGTGGTTTGAATGCCGCGGAAGACGAGAGAGAGAGAGAGATGTCGATAATATCGCTTTAGATTGTTTACATGTGAATCCACTTCCAGAGTCCCGAGGACCTCGAGTTGTATGGATTGGGTTGCTACTTGTCAATCTATCTATCTATTACCGGACGCTGTGATTCCCGAAGGGATGGCCAAGAACGAAACGCCCCCATGCCCCTCTGTCCCCAGTCAGTCGATTTCCCTCCTCCCATCCAGCACCACTTTCACGCATATACAGTACTTCTTAACTCCATCCTTCCACCTCTAACTCGGTCTACCTCTCCCTCTCTGTCCTTCCATCTCGTACACTCTCTTAGTTATTCTCTCGCTTCCCATAATAAATTCATGTTCCACATGCCTGAACCATCTCAAGGTGTTCCTTTTCACACTTTCCAGCACATCTACATCCACACCACACCTCTCTCGTACTTGCTCATTCGTCTGTTTATCCGTCCATGAAACTCAGCAATAATTTCTCAAGTAACTCATTTTCACCCCTCTCACTCTTGGTTTGAGTCTCTTCACCAACGCCCATGCTTCGCTTCCGTAAGTCAATGCCGGGATTACCACACTGTCATACAAGGACTTCCATGCTGACCTCCCTATTTCTTGTTACTGCTTTCAGCATTCCTACAACCTTCTTCCCCTGTTGTACCCTCTCCTGCTCTTCTTCATCCATACTCCCATTTTTACTCAACACACTGCCCAAATACTTAAATGAGCTGACATTCTCCATAGCCTGACCGTTCAACCTTACCTCACATTCTGTGGCTGCATCCCATTCAAAGATTTGTTCACTCCTTTAACACTTAGGCTGCGGGCATATATCCACCTAATTCCGCCATATTAGGGCTCATTCAAGCACTCCTGATTGATTATGCAAGTGTCTGAATGAAATTAAATGTATTCAGCCAAAGACTAGAAGAAAATAGCTTCAAAATTACACAAAAACAAGCTTCGTAGCTCGCAGGCTTCACCCGCAGCGCTACCATAGACATTTGCTAAACTGAGCAATTATTGCTAATGTTGCGCTACATTTGCTTTTGGCAGCGCTGTATATCTAGTGAGAGTATGGCTCATACTCTTCAGTGCACCGGCCGGCTGGCTGGAGGAAGGACGGGTGGCCTGTCGCCCTCCTACTCCCTCACACTCGATTCTACAGGCTTTAAGAGGCTTCTATGGCATATATCAAAATATCTACAAGGGATGTCATTTCTGCTATATGTTGCCTTAATACTAAAAAGCCGTAAGGACCGGATGGTATTCCTCCTGTTGTATTCGACAAAATGTCTTCTATCCTGACTCCCTGCCTAGGCAAAAGTTGATGAGTGGACAGATATGTTAACTTGATAGGTAGGTGAGTTGAGGAGGAGAGGGGATGAAGGCATAGATATGCTGAAGGGAAAGGGTATACGTTGCCCATAACATAAGATATCCTAACATATATTTACAAAATACGAAACAACTAAATCTATGATTCCTAATAACCGTTTTTGTTTTCTTCAAAATTGACATTGTATGTTGATTATTAGCTTCGAAATACAAATCAGTATTCAATATAGAGACTTGATAATATCCTTAACGATTAACAGAACATTGTCATAGAGAGAGAGAAAATTACGCGAATACATAAACTGCACATACTCTATGGTTCCTACTAGGCAGTCCGGACTTAAATCATATAATTGCTACTAAGTGAAAGATAAGGATAGTGAAGTACAAGGAAGAAAGAGTGAGTGAAAGTGTGTGTGTGTGTGTGTGTGTGTGTGTGTGTGTGTGTAAATACACACCTACTTGACTCAGAACAATCGTTTTCCAAACCTTCAGAGATTTGAGAACACAGTTAGACTAAAACCATGGTTCAAGCACTTGGGTGTTCTGTGATTATATCTCTAGAATATCTGGTATTCCGAAATCTCGCGGAAAATGGTTTTCCTGTAGCAGGTATAATTATCGAATTGGGTGCAGCTTGTAAACATTGAAGGTGTCTTTCATAGTTTTTGAGGGGCAGCATGAAAGGAAAACTAAATTGCAGTTTGTAATTGCGCATCAAGCGCGAACTTTTTGCAAGTTTCGGGCTTGTTCAGTCTCTTGATCTTCATATTCGACTCAATTAAGATTACCAATGTTCGCTTGTCTGGGAACAGTTGGAAGACGAGAACAATGACAATTTGTCTGAGTGAACACTATGTTCATATCCATATCAGTGGACAACATGGGAGCTCAGAGCTGTATTAATGTAGAGATCTGACGAGGCATATTTATGAATGGTTTGAATTGTGGTGTTTAATAAATTGAAACACATCCCAAGATTTACGGTGTCATTATGTTTAACGAGCCTTCCACTGGTGAGGGGAGATGTTCGGTCTAGACGAGAGGGAATTTAAAGATGATTAACGATCAATCCAATATACTTATAGCTCAGGTCTACAAATACGTTATATAGCCTCGACTTTATGGCACATTCATCTATAATAATGTTTAAACCCTGTGATAAATTTTCAATGTAATATTTGTTTAAGTCGACGCTTTTCAACCTGCAATATCGCTTATGTTAAGAAAAGGTCATGCTATGCCATTAAGTATGGAATACAATACAGAATCATCTAGAAATATTGTAAAGCTATTATAAAATAGAGTTTTGCATGATATGTGTAATATGAAGTCTCACAACCTGCATTATATATCTTATATAATATATGAAAGGTCACAAGGGGAGGCGGGCGAGAAGATGAATATATTAGCTGTCTAGAGATTTCCATAGCGGTAAAGAAGAGAGCAGGGACCATTACCAAGATAATTAATGTGATCTATGGTGTGACTTGCTGATGGTCTGTAAGGTCGAGAGAGACAAGATGACAGACGAGGAACAGAAGTGGTTAATAACAGTAGAGGGATGGAAGCTGTAAAGTTAATAACAGTAGAGGAATGGAAGCTGTAAAGTTAGTAGAGGGATGGAAGCTGTAAAGTTAATAACAGTAGAGGAATGGAAGCTGTAAAGTTAATAACAGTAGAGGGATGGAAGCTGTAAAGTTAATAACAGTAGAGGAATGGAAGCTGTAAAGTTAATAACAGTAGAGGGATGGAAGCTGTAAAGTTAATAACAGTAGAGGGATGGAAGCTGTAAAGTTAATAACAGTAGAGGGATGGAAGCTGTAAAGTTAATAACAGTAGAGGAATGGAAGCTGTAAAGTTAATAACAGTAGAGGTATGGAAGCTGTAAAGTTAATAACAGTAGAGGGATGGAAGCTGTAAAGTTAATAACAGTAGAGGGATGGAAGCTGTAAAGTTAATAACAGTAGAGGGATGGAAGCTGTAAAGTTAATAACAGTAGAGGGATGGAAGCTGTAAAGTTAATAACAGTAGAGGGATGGAAGCTGTAAAGTTAATAACAGTAGAGGGATGGAAGCTGTAAAGTTAAACAGTAGAGGGATGGAAGCTGTAAAGTTAATAACAGTAGAGGGATGGAAGCTGTAAAGTTAATAACAGTAGAGGATGGAAGCTGTAATAAGTAGAGGGATGGAAGCTGTAAAGTTAATAACAGTAGTGGGATGGAAGCTGTAAAGTTAATAACAGTAGAGGAATGGAAGCTGTAAAGTTAATAACAGTAGAGGTATGGAAGCTGTAAAGTTAATAACAGTAGAGGGATGGAAGCTGTAAAGTTAATAACAGTAGAGGGATGGAAGCTGTAAATTTAATAACAGTATATGTATGTAAGCTGTAAAGTTAATAACAGTAGAGGGATGGAAGCTGTAAAGTTAATAACAGTAGAGGGATGGAAGCTGTAAAGTTAATAACAGTAGAGGTATGGAAGCTGTAAAGTTAATAACAGTAGAGGGATGGAAGCTGTAAAGTTAATAACAGTAGAGGGATGGAAGCTGTAAAGTTAATAACAGTAGAGGGATGGAAGCTGTAAATTTAATAACAGTAGAGGGATGGAAGCTGTAAAGTTAATAACAGTAGAGGGATGGAAGCTGTAAAGTTAATAACAGTAGAGGAATGGAAGCTGTAAATTTAATAACAGTAGAGGGATGGAAGCTGTAAAGTTAATAACAGTAGAGGGATGGAAGCTGTAAAGTTAATAACAGTAGAGGGATGGAAGCTGTAAAGTTAATAATAGTAGAGGTATGGAAGCTGTAAAGTTAATAACAGTAGAGGGATGGAAGCTGTAAAGTTAATACCAGTAGAGGGATGGAAGCTGTAAAGTTAACAGAGTGGTGGTAACTTTAGTAACAGAGACGGCATGGCCGACACAAAGTAAACGATTATTATCCCTTCCGTACGATTATTCAGCTCAGAAAGTGATAATAGGAATCAAACTGATGCAACTCTCCAACATATCCTTATGGCCATCATAGGACCACTCTATATTGACTATAAGCATCAAATGATGCCAGGTTAAAAAATAACAAAGTTATCATACTTCTGAGTTAAGCATGTAATAAACGGAGAACAAATAATAGCAAATAATCAAATAAATCAATGCGCAACTACAGTATATGCAGTATGAAATATGTGCTAATATTTCTAATGAAGTGCAGTATAACGCATAATACTGCACGTCTGAAGTATAATAATTAAATAAAACAAACAGTGGTAAAATGTTGAGGAAAAATGTAGAACGTCTCGGAGAAATCAGAGCATTTATGTTCTAGGGTCAGAGGAAAAAATGTGTTACGACTTTCGCCCACATTGGTAATACGAGCTGCGGTCTCCCTGGAAGTGATATGGCAGAGGGAGGTATTTTTTTGTTTCACTCACTCTCGTACTTTTTTCATTTATATCAAGGTTTCTTGTTTCCTTGCTTCGTTTTCTGCTTGTGTTTTTTCTCTCCTCCTTTCATCTCAGCATTATTACCAATTTTGCTTATTGGTTCTTCTTTCTGGTTTGCTTGTGTTCTGTGATACCTTTTCTTTTCAGCCTCCCTTTCCTTCTGCTTGTTTACTCCTTCCTCCTGCTTCTTGTTTCTCAGCTTCGTTGTGGACTACTTTTGTTGTAACTCTACCTCCTTGTCTTTCCTGTTATGTCAGTTTTTCGGCTGTTTCTTGTTTCTCAGCTTCGTTGTGGACTACTTTTGTTGTAACTCTACCTCCTTGTCTTTCCTGTTATGTCAGTTTTTCGGCTGTTTCTTGTTTCCCTGCTCTGTTTCATTAACGGACTGCATTTTATATTCATTCATCCTCCTTTTCTACTATCTGCAATTTCACACTTATTCTTCTGTGTCTTGTGCATATGTGAATATATATATATATATAATATATACAGTATATGTATAACTGTGTGTATGTATGCATATGTGTGTGTGTACATACAGAATATGTACCGTATGTGTATGTAAAAGTATGTATTTATATTCGTAAATGTGTATATGTATGTATGTATATTATATGTATGTACTGTATATGTTATCGCTCTGTTTGAACTCAATATAATCGCCTTTACAATCAATGTATTTTACATCCAAATTATAGCAAGACCCATACTAGTATTACACTGGAAATAACATCCTATAAGATAAAGTTATCACAATGAGAATGGTTATATAAAAACATTGAATAATTTTTCTGAGTTTACACCATCATAATTTTGTTTTATGCGGAACAATATGTGTTATTATATGAAATAAGATGCATTTTTCACGTTCGTTCAAAATGTGTGATCATAATTCATTTATCATCAATAGTTGTTTTTAAATTAATATAATACAAATTGGTTCTTGGTGAGCAAAAATGATCCATGCTTAATCAAAATATTCATTCTACATCGATTTTCACCAACAAGAAATATGTTTAACCCGCTGAGTACCAGCTAAATATTTATAAATGTAGGCTACCACCCAGGACCGGTTGATTCTGATTTTTTTTTTTTATTCCAGAAACAATAGCGAATGGGTTAGGAAAGAAGGAAAAACCACGAAAAAACTATCAAAAAGCTCAAAAATGAGCCCCCGAAAACGGATTTTACAAGAGTAAAAATGTTAAGGCAATTTCCCCCAAAAAACATGTTTTTGCGCGCTCACGCGCACGCGGTTGGACTTTGAGTTTTCAACCATTGGCATGGGTGCGTGGGATACTTACACAGTTCCCATACAAATATGAGCCCTCTAGGTGCCATAGGACCGGAGTAATTGGGACCGGACCGGCCAGGACGCAAACCATGCGTCGCTGGGGTTTAGCGTTACATACATTGTGGACGCAAACCTTGCGTCGCTGGGGCTCAGTGGGTTAATACAATCTATTATAGCTCAATATAATGAGGAAAGACCGATGTACAGTATTACAGTAGCAAACCTACACACAAATAAATAATTATCAAAGACAGGGATGCTGAACAAATATTTGATGTGTTTCCAACGTTATCTGACTTCACATAACACATTTGATTGACGACAATAAGTTATTATATATGTGTAAACAATTTAACGCACATTTCAACCCTTCCTGAATACGTGATTTCCTTCTCCATGTTAAATTATCTAGACTTTAAAACCAATCTGAATCTACAATATCCACTCGCCGATAAAAACAATCCCGTCATCAGACAGATAAATATTATCACATTTTCACACTATCTAAAGTACAATTTATGCATATGTCTGTTAGTCTATTACAAGTTACTGTAATTAGCGAAGTATTTAAATATTTATCTTTATGTAACTCTACAACTCTGACACCGGTGACTTTTATACATGTTTAATTATTTCATTTAATGTTAGGGTGGATTTAATTTGCTAAATGGTTAATCTACATTATATTGTAACAACCTAGACACCAAATTATCTCATCATACATTGTCCATATTAGAAACCCTTTGTCGAAAGTAAAATTAAATAATTTTAATGCATTGGATAAGGTTGAGTCACACAAGTGCTACTTCCGGCAAGTTATTCAGCAATTTTGGTCTTTCAATTTTAAATATTATAGAAAGCGGCCAACTAACATGATCTATGTACACTTAAGTTGGCTACACCAATTCATAAAGATCCTCGAAATATTGTGAGAACAAAATACTCGCAGTATATTACCCGAGATTGTATTGTGATTCCGCGTTTGTTGCAACTGTTGTCTTGTTTGGTCTGGTTCACTCACCTTCACCACCGTGGTCTACGACAGAGTCTTTTAAGCTGCTTGAAGTCATCAGGTTGCAGCCAAGATAAAATTAACAATAGTTTTAGTTGCTCTGAGTTGTGCCTAAACCCTTTGGCTTCGAGGGGCCCAGCATAAATTATATTGAATAGAGCATATATTTGGTAAACGGAAACATGAATAAGCCTTCATTGAACTGGTTGGGTGAACTAGCCCTTTGGTCATTAAAACACGTCGTTTGAGTGTGCCGTGTTAGTTTTTGGTGGTGTGTGTGTGTGTGTGTGTGTGTGTGAGAGAGAGAGAGAGAGAGAGTAGTGACTTTGATCTGTTGACACAGTATGTTTGTAGGCCAGCTTTGCTCAGACTGTCCCCTTGTGGTGCCTCTGCTGTATACACTTGAGTGAGCTGACTGTAGCCGTGTATTGTTGGAGCTTGGAATGAATAGCCCTTGTAACTTTGGCTTACTTTGTGGTGAGGCTTACTGTCCTACGGAAGCTGCTTAATGGGTGTGTCAAGGGTTCTCATGTCTCCAAATACTTGGTCTCAAACCTCTTACTGGATGCAGTAATTCCTCTTGTAATTGTGTGTGTGGGTGTGGGTGTATGCGTGTGTGTGAGAGAGATAGAGAGCGATTCACGTATTTCTTCTGTTCTCCCGTTCACCACTTGCATCGCGTTAAAGAAGAGATGACTGGCTGCTAGACTAACTTACAAGCACAATATTTGACTGATTGACTGACTTACTGATATACATGAAAGACATTTATCACCAAGAGTTAATTTCGATTTTTACATAAATCACCTAGTATTGGTCATCATGTATATATGCCGTCATCTCTCTTGTTAGTAGTAGTGTTAGGTTGTTGTAAACAAAATAATGTTATATAATGACACCTTTTTTTTTTTTTTTTTTTTTTTTTTTTAAGAGACAATGAACGGAGGAAGGAAAAACACAGATAAAACAAAAAGGTCCATGTGCCTAAAGGCATCCTCCATTCATAAAATGTTTGTAACAACTGGATTTAAACATTTGTTGATTGTAAGTTTGTGGAAAGCAATTCGAGGGAAGTGAATTCCAAAGAGTAGTAGCTCTGGGGATAAATGAATTCTGATAAGCAGAAGTTCTGCATTGTGGAGGAGAAAGTGTAAATTCATGGGCGCTCTCAGCTGCCCTAGTTCTACGGGGAAAGATGTGGAGAGGCGGCACAATTGAAGCAAGTTCCTCGGAACAATTGCTGTGAAAATATCTGTAGAATAATGCAAGGGATGCAACGTTTCTTCGTATGGCTAATGTAGGAAGGTCCTGTGTGATTGCAGGATTATTGATTAATCTAATAGCTTTATTTTGAATTTTGTCCAACTGCCTCAATGCAACCACTCCACTTCCACCCCACAGAGGTGAACAGTAATCCATCTGAGAGCGCACATGACTTTTATATATTACGGCCAACTGCTCGTCAGTGAAGAATTCTCGAACTCTGTACAGGAGTCCCAGTTTTTTAGAGGCATTCTTAGCAATGCTTCTAACATAATGTGTCCAGCTCAAGTTAGTAGTTAATGTTACACCGAGAATGTCAATACTAGGGGAAGTGGGAATATTTACATCATTAAAAAATATATGGGAGTCAGTGAGATTCTGTCGGTTAGAAAATTGAATGTACTTGGTTTTCTGTGCATTAAAGGAAACTAGATTCTCTTGTCCCCATTCATTAATTCTAGAAAGGTCCTGGTTCAGAGAAATTGCAGTGTTTATTTTTGAATTTATATAAGATCGGGTTGGGTGAAAGAATTGGTAAATGTGAAGGAACTGTGGAGTGTTGAGTCATCTGCGTAGGAATGTATTGGATTATGAGTGGTAGATATGAGATCATTGATATGAATGAGGAACAGAGTTGGGGCCAAAACTGATCCCTGGGGAACACCAGCATTTATTGAGTGAAATTGAGAATGAAGGCCATCTACCATTACACGTATTTTTCTGTTATGAAGATAAGAAGAAATTAGTGGAACTAATGATGCAAGGCCGTAGTGTGACATCTTTGACAATAAGGATTGATGCCAGACTCTATCAAATGCCTTTGATATATCCAGTGCTATTGTATGTGTTTCACCATGTTGGTCTGTAGCTTGGTTGATTTGATGCGTAAGAAGGCAAAGAATGTCTGCAGTTGATCGACATCGTCTAAAACCATATTGCCTATCACTGATTAATTTATTATTCTCCAGATGCTTAATTATGTGATTATTTAATATAATTTCAAAAACTTTGCCAAGAGTGGAAGTTATAGCTATTGGTCTGTAGTTTGATGGATCTGAAGAGGCACCTTTTTTAGGAACTGGATGGATGTTTGCTTCTTTCCAGGGTACTGGGAAGCATGAGGTATGAGTACACAGACGGAAAAATTTTGCCAATACAGGAGCGAGCACCAAGGAGCAATTCTTAAGTACTATTGGAGGAATTTCATCTGGACCAGGAGCCTTATCTACTGAGAGATTCTGCAAAATAGTTTTGACATGTCTGGTGTGGATCTTAAGTGAGGGAATTTCAGGTGAATTAAAATTAAGTACAGGGACATCTTGATTTATTTCATCTAAGGTTGAGTTGGTGGAGAAAATATCTGCAAGAAGGTTAGCTTTACCTCGTGGGTCACTTACAAGATTGCCAGTCGGAGATTTTAATGGTGGAATGGATGAAGCAGTAGTGAAGTTGGATTTGAATGAGTTAAGAGTAGACCAAAATATTTTGTTATCATTTGGATTATTTAGAAGTTTATTTGCCTGCTTATGGAGAAAGTTTGATTTAGTTAGGTTTAATACAGTTTTGGCATGATTTCTGATGTTTCTAAAGTAATTAAAGGCTTCATGTGTTTTTGATCTTGTGTATGCATTGTAGGCTATTGCTTTTTGTTCAGTTACTCTAGCACAATTATGGTCAAACCATTTAGGTGAATTAGATCTTTTACTGTACTTTTGATGAGGAATAAAAGTTTCCATTCCAATTTTTACAAAATCTTGTATGTGGCTCAAGGTGGAGTGTGCATCATTAGAAAAGAAAGAGGTCCAGGGAATATCAATAAAGAAACCTTGAAGACCCTCCCAGTCTGCCCTATCGTAATGCCATTTAGTCACCAAAACAGGTTCAGAGTGGGAAGGTGTGGTAGGTGATAGACAGGTGGCCTGTATCAGACAGTGATCAGAAGATCCAAGTGGGGACCTCACTGTAACATCATAATTTTCTGAATTGGTTGTTAAAAATAAGTCCAGTAGGTGGGAATTATGATTAGGATTATCTGGTACACGGGTGGGTTGGTTGACTAGTTGAATGAGATTAAATGAGTCTGCAAATAGCTCACATTCAAGACCAGCATCATCAGTCCTGGCTGAATGAGTGAGCCATTCAACATTATGGACATTAAAATCACCCAACACAGTGATTTCAGAAGAAGCATTTAAGTTGAGGACACTGAGTTGTGAGGACAGAGAATCAAAAAGACTTTGCTCTGGAGGAGTATTTGGGGAACGGTAGATGCAACATATGTATTTAAATTTACCAGCAGAAATTAATTTGTATATAGAATAATCAAAATAGGGACAATTGAAACTAGTAACCTCCTCCAGGGCAATTTCAGATTTTGCGAAGCAACATACACCACCTTTAGGTCTGAAATTTTGGAGCAGTTGATAACCTGGAAAATTAAATCTAGATGTGTCAGATGTGGATGTTACTTGAGTCTCTGTCAAAAAAAAGGAGAGTAGGGGATTCTGCTTGAAGAAATTGGTGTACAGAATTGATGTTAGAGTGAAGTCCCCTTATATTACTAAAGAAATAGCTGTATTAGTTTAATACCTGAATTAGTATACAAAGTAATTTTTTGGAAAGGGAACGTGTATTAATTTTCAGAATAGTCTGAGTTGATTGGGTACATCATGATGTTAATACAAGTGCAGTGGTATGTATATGCGTGATTGTGTCTGCAAGTCGTAACATTTATCAAAAACATACACCACGAATTTAGTTAACATGAGTAGTTTAGTTAGCATAAGTCATGGCCCTAACAAGCCTATGTCACACCAACATAAGTTTTCATACCAAACACGTGTACCTAGGCAGTGTAAACAACTCGTCCGGGATCCATCCTCCAGTGTAAACAACTCGTCCGGGACCCATCCTCCAGTGTAAACAACTCGTCCGGGACCCATCCTCCAGTGTAAACAACTCGTCCGGGATCCATCCTCCAGTGTAAACAACTCGTCCGGGATCCATCCTCCTTTAATGTTTTTGTGTATTTTTCCTTGTTTTCTCTTCCTTGATATAAGATTAACATTATTATGTCCAGTGTAAATGTTTGCATACTATATTTGCAAACTATAAAACATTCGGTAAGCGGTTGTGTTCAGAGCTAGATCAAGGTTACCTTCCTGTAGCTATTCATCGGTTTCTGTATAATGATGTTTCTTGGATATTGCGACAGTCACTTTCTACTAGACTGTCTTACAAGCAGACGATCTAACTAAATTAACTGCGGGATACCCTAAACCTACTAAAACATGAGCGTGTTTGACAACCCTTTACCATACTTGTATTGTTCACCATACTTCACATGTTCACCATCTTAGACAAATCCATTATCTTTAAACTATTAACATTCATAACCGCCCTGCATCCTTTTACTACGACCACCAATATCTACCCTCATCATGTTTGCACCTCTCAACTTTACGACTGCCAATCTATTTTCCTTGATGATCCTGGTGTTTGTTACCCTCCCTAACCCACAACCTCCTGGCACTATGGCCGGATGAACGCTACAGATTCCCAAGTTACCACAGATTTAAGACGCCCACACTACAAGGGCTGGTGGGGCACCGATAACCAGACATGGAACCATGCTGTATCCCGGTTATCAGTGGCTTGTAGGGAGTATTGTCTTGTATTGTGCACGCTCTGTACTAGATGGTCAACGAAGCATCCAGTTTATATATCATACCAAGTGGATTCAGTGGTGGATAATGGAATGCGACAATTCAATCCAACCCAAGAATTAGTAATTTTGTTCTGTCTTTCTTCTACTCAACAAGTGAACTCTGGAACTTTCTCCCTCAATCAAATCTCTCTTTCATGCTAAATGACTTAGATTGCTTTAAACTGCATGTGTTCAGGCATTGTGACCTCTACGTCCCTTGAACACATAAACCTTGGACATGTGTTGCGAAGAACTGGTAGCATTAAACCACCATATAATGTATTGTATTAATGATTATAAATAATACATATATCTGCAAACAACATTATTACTAAAGGATAATAAACAAAACTTACCATCAAATAAATATACACTTATGAGACCATTATAGTATGGTACCCATTCCCAGCACGTGCCACAGGCTTATGTCTCGACAACTGTACATACCCTGATATTCAGCATATTGTATTTCATACAAAAATATACCTGAATATGACGTTGACTTTCAGCGGCTGGGCTGTGAAATCGAAAAACATACAGCATAGTCCCATTTGACTTTGGGGCAACACACCGTCAACTACTTTTCACCAACGAATTTTAGAGTATGAATCGCCATCCTGGACAACAGAGAACACTTGCAATAGTTTGGTGCCACAGGGAAATACAAAACAATAATATTTCCAAGCCATGACAGCTGATTTGCTAAATTACGGGGATAGTTTTGCCATAGGAAGAGCACAAATGAATTATTTACGATAATAATACTAATAATACTTAAAATATATATATATATATATATATATATATATATATATATATATATATATATATATATATAAATATATACAGTATATACTGTATATATTAGGAAGATCAATACCAATGAGTACAGGAAAATGGTTTAGTGAAATGTTAACCCACTGAGCACCAGCTGATTATAATAGCCGGACAGCTACATCAACAATGTCATGTGATAATATACTTTAAGTATTGTGTAGAGTTATAATAAATGTGTCAATCTAATTCTACTCTTTGTTGTGATAGTATCAGTAATGAACTCGCATACTAATTGCACACTAGCATATGAAATTGGTAACAATTCATCATGTAATACTGGCAAGGATAGCGTTATGACCATTGTTGTTTGTATTATAATTTGTTTTCCATCAAAGTTGACAGGGGCTTTCCTGACCTTTATGTAAACCATATCCGTGTATACATTATACAGGTGGGTGACAACACTGCCTTCACTCAAACCCACACACACTACACAACCAGTAAACCATATCCGTGTATACATTATACAGGTGGATGACAACACTGCCTTCACTCAAACCCACACACACTACACAACCAGTAAACCATATCCGTGTATACATTATACTGGTGGTTGACAACACTGCCTTCACTCAAACCCACACACACTACACAACCAGTAAACCATATCCGTGTATACATTATACAGGTGGATGACAACACTGCCTTCACTCAAACCCACACACACTACACAACCAGTAAACCATATCCGTGTATACATTATACAGGTGGATGACAACACTGCCTTCACTCAAACCCACACACACTACACAACCAGTAAACCATATCCGTGTATACATTATACTGGTGGTTGACAACACTGCCTTCACTCAAACCCACACACACTACACAACCAGTAAACCATATCTGTGTATACATTATACAGGTGGATGACAACACTGCCTTCACTCAAACCCACACACACTACACAACCAGTAGACCATATCCGTGTATACATTATACAGGTGGATGACAACACTGCCTTCACTCAAACCCACACACACTACACAACCAGTAAACCATATCCGTGTATACATTATACAGGTGGATGACAACACTGCCTTCACTCAAACCAACACACACTACACAACCCGCAAACCATATCCGTGTATACATTTTACAGGTGGGTGACAACACTGCCTTCACTCAAACCCACACACACTACACAACCAGTAAACCATATCCGTGTATACATTATACAGGTGGATGACAACACTACCTTCACTTAAACCTACACACACTCCACAACCAGTAAACCATATCCGTGTATACATTATACAGGTGGATGACAACACTACATTCACTCAAACCCACACACACTACACAACCAGTAAACCATATCCGTGTATACATTATACAGGTGGGTGACAACACTGCCTTCACTCAAACCCACACACACTACACAACCAGTAAACCATATCCGTGTATACATTATACAGGTGGATGACATTCCCTACCTTCACTCAAACCCACACACACTACACAACCAGTAAACCATATCCGTGTATACATTATACAGGTGGGTGACAACACTGCCTTCACTCAAACCCACACACACTACACAACCAGTAAACCATATCCGTGTATACATTATACAGGTGGATGACAACACTGCCTTCACTCAAACCCACACACACTACACAACCAGTAAACCATATCCGTGTATACATTATACAGGTGGATGACAACACTGCCTTCACTCAAACCCACACACACTACACAACCAGTAAACCATATCCGTGTATACATTATACAGGTGGATGACAACACTGCCTTCACTCAAACCCACACACACTACACAACCAGTAAACCATATCCGTGTATACATTATACAGGTGGATGACAACACTGCCTTCACTCAAACCCACACACACTACACAACCAGTAAACCATATCCGTGTATACATTATACAGGTGGGTGACAACACTGCCTTCACTCAAACCCACACACACTACACAACCAGTAAACCATATCTGTGTATACATTATACAGGTGGATGACAACACTGCCTTCACTCAAACCCACACACACTACACAACCAGTAAACCATATCCGTGTATACATTATACAGGTGGATGACAACACTACATTCACTCAAACCCACACACACTACACAACCAGTAAACCTTATCCGTGTATACATTATACAGGTGGATGACAACACTACACTCACTCAAACCCACACACACTACACAACCAATAAACCATATCCGTGTATACATTATACAGGTGGATGACAACACTAGCTTCACTTAAACTTACACACACTCCACAACCAGTAAACCATATCCGTGTATACATTATACAGGTGGATGACAACACTAGCTTCACTTAAACTTACACACAATCCACAACCAGTAAACCATATCCGTGTATACATTATACAGGTGGATGACAACACTACATTCACTCAGGGAACAATGAGGGTAAACCATATCTGTGGGCTTATACACTGATACTACTAGGTACAGACAACACTACATTCACTCAAACCCACACACACTACACAACCAGTAAACCATATCCGTGTATACATTATACAGGTGGATGACATTCCCTACCTTCACTCAAACCCACACACACTACACAACCAGTAAACCATATCCGTGTATACATTATACAGGTGGGTGACAACACTACCTTCACTCAAACCCACACACACTACACAACCAGTAAACCATATCCGTGTATACATTATACAGGTGGGTGACATCACTGCCATCACTCAAACCCACACACACTACACAACCAGTAAACCATATCCGTGTATACATTATACTGGTGGGTGACACCACTGCCTTCACTCAAACCCACACACACTACACAACCAGTAAACCATATTCGTGTATACATTATACAGGTGGGTGACAACACTACCTTCACTCAAACCCACACACACCACATAACCAGTAAACCTTATCCGTGTATACATTATACAGGTGGATGACAACACTGCCATCACTCAAACCCACACACACTACACAACCAGTAAACCATATCCGTGTATACATTATACAGGTGGATGACAACACTGCCTTCACTCAAACCCACACACACTACACAACCAGTAAACCATATCCGTGTATACATTATACAGGTGGGTGACAACACTGCTTTCACTCAAACCCACACACACTACACAACCAGTAAACCATATCCGTGTATACATTATACAGGTGGGTGACAACACTGCCTTCACTCAAACCCACACACACTACACAACCAGTAAACCATATCCGTGTATACATTATACAGGTGGGTGACAACACTGCCTTCACTCAAACCCACACACACTACACAACCAGTAAACCATATCCGTGTATACATTATACTGGTGGGTGACAACACTGCCTTCACTCAAACCCACACACACTACACAACCAGTAAACCATATCCGTGTATACATTATACTGGTGGGTGACAACACTGCCTTCACTCAAACCCACACACACTACACAACCAGTACACTTATAATATGTACTTACCTTATAATATATTGGTAGTTAAAAACATGTGTTTGCATTAATACTATTGAATAGAGGTTTTTATAACTGAACATTGAATTCATTATGTAATTTAAGTACCAATATACATGAAATTGGATCTATGTAATATTTGCTTCGAAAATACCTAACTTAACAAATGGGCCTTGGAGACTGTATAATCAGCTCATTGATTGACGTAGCTATTTGTATTAATCTTGTAAAACTTCTGTTTAGTATAAAGAATAATACAAATTATAAACGCACGCAAGAAATATTTGTGTTTTATATAAGTACATGTTAAATAGAACTAAGCCCTTAAAGGTAAAATACAGGTTTGATCGTGTTTGAACGCGAGTAATTTAACAGAGAAAAATTGTCAAAGTAAAATTGACTTTTAAAGGCCGTATATTTACTATATTAACCGATCCATAAGACGTTGATATATTTACTTTAATCCTGTTAATGATAGATGATCTTACTCATCTTATAAATAACCTCATTGTTTCAAAGTTATAACAGCTGTATTATCCTTCTATGTCTGCTAATTCCCTTCATATCTGATTAAAATCGTCTGGAATTATACCTAATTGTAAGAGTTACAATGAAACATTCCACCGGAATCACCGAATTCCAGTGAATCAAACAATGGTCTTATATATATGTTTTTCATAAATATATAGTATATGGTGTATCATAATGATTATAGATCGCATGCAACTTTCTCAAACTTGCCTGTCAAATCATTACAATGATTCAAGCAATATATTAATAACATTTGTAATTCTTTGTTCAGGAAGGTGTTATGTCTTTTACAATGTTATTCATATTTAAATATAACTCGATGAAAAAGCAACTTAAAATCATTCCGATCGATTAAAGCTATGAAATATACTTGCATAGATAAATGCAAACGTATTCAATTATTGTTAATACATATTAAGTGTTTCTACAGTAAACGAATTTAGATTTACATGTTCTCGTATTTTACCCTACTATATTTTGAGTAATAATAATTCAAAGCAGAATAAAACCACCCTCGTCCCAATCCTTCCCTATTATGTTACCTCTCCCTCTCTTTCCATTCCCTTTCCTCTTCCCTCGTGTTCTCTTTTCCTAGTAATCTATAGATATATGACGGTTGTGATGTATTTTTCCTTGTGCTCCCCTCCATCCTCATTATATCCATTTATCTCCTCTGCTCTACTTTCAGTTATTCTCACAATTTGCTCTTCTCAATGTTTCTATCTTCACCTATTTCTATTCCTATCCCTCTTTTTTACTGCTGTCGCCCGACATCTCTTCTCTTCCTTTCTGCCCACACGATTCCTTCATCTATCCGACCCTTCAATATTTGAGGAGAACACTTTTTGAGAAACTTCGACAAAGAGGGTCTCGTAGAAACATTAACTCAAGAACGGTGGTCTTTCTGTTGAGTGTTGTATTAATCTTGGGCCAGAACTTGAAGGATAAAGGTGGATACATAGGAGTACTTTGTGTGGCATCTTTATATGGGCCTTATATATGTAGTATGTTTGTATGGAAGTTATTAAATGGAGGAAGGCGTCATAGTACTAAGGAGGTTAAGTTGCAGAACACATTCATGTGTAATCTTTTGCAGCATAAGTAGTGTTGTGGGTTGTGTGGTTCGGTGCAGAGTAGTTTTAGACAATAATCAATTAAGCTTTCATAATACAATCTGTGGCTATCCCTAGGTTTACATGTGCCAAGAAGTATTTATTATATGCCATTTAAAACAAATTGTGGATTAATACAGAGGAGTACAAAGGAAGACAAAAAACAACAGAACTAATGGTCCTTACTGGGGTGCTTGTAAGAGCAAAGGAAAACAATTAAATAATTGGCACGTCCATCAACTTTAAGGCAGCCTCCCGGTAGCTGGGTGTGCTCAACCGCCTCAAGGGGTTCTTTACCCCTGCGTAGCTTCTTGCTCTGTACAGGGGCACAGTGCGTCATTGTATTGAGTATTGTTCACATGTGTGGGGAGAATCCTCTCACACTGCACTCCTAGATAAAGTAGAAAGGAAAGCCTTTCGTATCATTAACTCCCGTCCACTCACAACTCTCTGCAATCTCTCTCTCTTCGCCGCAATGTTGCATCTCTCTCGCTATTCTATCGCTACTACAATAATCAGTGTTCCTCGGAGCTTTCCCAGTGTATACCACCTCCTCTACTTAGGGTACCTACTACCCGCCTTGCAACACAGCTCTGTGCAACTAACCAACCCAAGAGTGAAACGGTATTCTCAGACTTTCTTCTATTCAACTGCTGAGGTCTGGAACTCTCTCCCAGTATCAGTCTTTCCCTCTTCCTATGACTTAAATTGCTTCAAACTCCGTGTGTCCAGGCATTTTATTTCGAACGTCCCTTGATGTCGGCCCTGGCTCTTTGAAATCTGGGGGAGGCACTCGCTGCAGGCAGTTATGCCTTTTGTCTCCCTCATTCACATAGAAACAAAATGGAGGGTTTCAGCTCCAGAACAACTGTGGTAAAAAAAAAAAAAAAAAAAAAGAAAAAAAAGTACAGTGTGCTGTATACGATACTGATACGGACACATTACTTGGGCACAAACGCAGTCAGTGAGGAATTCATGACAAAATAGTTATCAAGGCGCTAATTAAGTGTCTGGACTGCCTGGCAATCTACTACACCATTTTTAGGCAATTTATTTCATACGTTGACCACTCGGTTGAAAAATAAGTGCTTCGCTTCCTGTGAATTAAACACCTTTCCAACCATTTTGTAACCATTACTTCTTGTGTATTTCCAGTTATCTAGTGTGAAGTACTTACTTGCGTCCATGTTGTTATGGCCTTTAATAATTTTAAAACTTGGATTAGGTGCCCACGTATTCTGCAGTTTGTCAAGGTAAATAGGTTTAACTCTTTTAGTCGTTCCTATGGTGTATTTATTAGTCGGGGTATCATGTTAGTTACCCGATTAAAAGAGCCTACTGTATTCATATGGTTAATATTGGTATATATAAAGATTAATCAAAAGGCACTAGCAAATGTGTTGTTAAATGATGGACAGCCTTTAAATGTGTTGTTAAATGATGGACAGCCTTTAAATGTTTAAATAATTAATGTGTATCCTAAAACAAACAGTACTGCACAATTCGGCCAAACTATTGCTCTAAACTGAAAAGCAGAATATATTTGTATTTCTTTTCACCGGAAGAAAACCATTGTTCGTTAGCTTATTGTTTGTTATAGAAACAAATTATTCCCGGTTGTTATTTCCCAGGCGCTGTGGTAATGACAAAACTCCAGACTCAACTTGCAGAACTGGCTTTGTGTACTTTCAAGGATTTGTGTTAATATCTCTTGCAGCAGCCACGATCTCTCTCTCTCTCTCTCCATATGTAGCACTGACGCGTATCCAGGAACAAGCTAAAACAAGAAATCATAAAAAATCATGCACTGACAGAGAGAGAGAGAGAGATAGAAGGGAGGGGGGGGGGGGGGGTCACTTACCTGGACCCAGTATACATGGAATATTCTAACGTCAAAGGTCGAACATAACGGACATGTTAGAATTATTACTAACAATCTGACAGTTAACCATGGCTGAATGAACCGGGCAACAACAGGAGGGGAAAGATAAATGGTCAATAACAATAACTAGAGAGATGCCAGTGTCAGTGTGTTATAAAAGTATGTGAACAATACTGACTGGTATATATCCATATATACATGACCACACACACATACACTTATTCTCACTCACACTCTCTCTCTCTCTCTGTCTCTCTCTCTCTCTCTGTCTCTCTCTCTCTCTCTCTCTCTCTCTCTCTTTGTCTCTATCTCTCTCTCTCTCTCTCTCTCTCTCTCTCTCTCTCTCTCTCTCTCTCTCTCTCTCTCTCTCTCTCTCTCTCTCTCTCTCAGCCAAAATACAAACCGTTTGTTTTTCATCTTGTATCTTCAATCCTATGTTGTTCCTGATGCTTACATTTTGTCTATGATAAAGTTACCGTTAAGATGATATAGCATTAGGCCAATTACAAAGGTGGTTTAATATAAGCATTTCGTTATTTATTTGTTTTTTCAACCACTGTTTTATATAATTATTGGAAAATGTGAATGGCACTATGCATTTCTTGGTCAGCCAAAGTCATGGTTAATTTGACCACTGTTGCACCGTATCAATACAAAGAGTCAATACATAATATCTATTTATGGAAAATATGAATTAATAAGCAAACATAGTTGCTAATAATGTTATGCGCAACAAGCTGGTCGCCAGACAAATCGGGTGGTAATGATAAGGGAATTGGCAGAACACAATAACTGAGATGGTGCACTGTGGTAGAAAAAGGAAAGAAAGGTTAGGGAGAGTGGAGGAAATTACGCCTAACTAAAACGAATATGAGGCGCTAAAGAAGTAAAGGGAAAATAAACCCAACACCCTAACAGAATAGGCAACTTGGTAAAGGGAGAATAAACATATGAACATATACAAATATATTGCAGGTTACAACAATGCGAACAATGTGGCTAATTGAAAATCAACTTATTCCATACGATGTCGTTGTATACATGTTATATACTGGCTAGCATTGTTGTTCAAAGTATAGTAAACTAACGGGATAGTATTCATGGAAATGTCAGTAAAATGCAGCTATTTACTATATGTAACATACAGTAGTAGCTGAAAATCTATCTATCTATCTATCTATATGCTCAGGCCCAATCCCCATTTTGGGGGTAGCCGACTCAAGACAGAGCAAGAACAGGGAAAACACAAAAACAACATAAAACAACGAATAAACACAGATAAAAAGCACAAACTAACACACATCCAGGTCACCCAGGAGAAGACCCAGAGACCAGGGTCACCAAGGTCGCTCCAGCACTCCCCCGGCCCCCGACCACCCGGAGAGGTTCCGATCTCGGCAGGCAGACATGCAGCGGAGCCAAAGCCACAAGCCCTTCCACCACACTTCCAGGCGCACCCTTCATATTAATCGTCTCCCCGGGCCAGGCGCCTGATGGACTATTATCTAGTCCAACTTGAGCCCGACCCCTTACTCCAAATGACCATGTGTTCTATCAACTATTCACAAGCATTCTCCATTCACTCCTGTCCACCACCACTTCCCCTGCCTGATCTATAGTCATTCCTCTATCATCCAAAGCTTTTCTTACACAGTCTCTCCATCTCAATGGGGGTCTTCCTGCCCTTCTATCTCCCCTTGTACCTGACTCACATATTCTCTTTGTAAGCCTTTCATCTCTCATTCGTTCAACATGACCATACCAGCTCAGCACCCTTCTGTCCACTCTGGCTAACAAATGTTCCTGCTGCCCCACTCTCCTACGTATCTCTTCATTCCTCAATCTGTCTCTACGAGTAACTCCACACATACTCCTCAAGCAGCTCATCTCCATCACATCCAACCCTCTTTTCTCCTTTTTCTTCAGAGCCCATGTCTCAGCCCCATACATCACTGTTGGCACAACAATTCCTTGATACAGTGCACTTTTTACTTTCACTCCAAGATTTCTCGTCTTCCACATACTTCCCATTGCTCCGAAAACCTTCCTTCCTTCACACACTCTCTGTTTTACCTTCATTTCCATACCTCCACTCCTGCTTATTGTTCCTCCTAGATATTTAAAACACTCTACTTGTTCCAATATTTCCCCATCCAGCCTCACATCTAGATTCACCCTATGCTCTCCCCTTTTACACACCATTACTTTACTTTTATTGACGTTCACCTTCTGTTTCCTCCTTCCACAAACCACACCAAACTCTTTGACTACCCGCTGCAGTTTCTCATCAGAATCCGCCACCAATGCTGTGTCATCAGCGAACAGCAACTGATTCAATTCCCAATCTCTACCATTCTTTCCTACTAAACCCAATCCTCTTCCCATAGTTTTCCTTTTCACCTCCCTCACCACACCATCCATAAACATATTAAACAGCCATGGTGACATTACACAACCCTGTCGCAAACCTACCTTTACCTCAAACCATTCACTCAACTCACCATTTCCTACTCTCACACATGCTCTGCTCCCTTCATAAAACTCTTAACTGCTTCTAACAAATGTCCTCCTATTTCATAAATCCTTAACACCTTCCACATTGATTCACGGTCCACACGATCATACGCTTTTTCCAAGTCCATAAAAGCCCAAAATATCTCCTTATGCTTCTCTAAATACTTCTCGCATAACTGTCTTACTGCAAACATCTGATCCACGCACCCTCTTCCCCTCCTAAAACCGCACTGTTCTTCTCCTATTGCAATTTCCGTACACTTTATTATCCTCTTTATCAACACCCTGCCATACAGCTTTCCAACCACTGACAATAAACTAAAACCTCTATAACTTGAACACTCCTGCCGATCTCCCTTCCCCTTGTACAACGGCACAATACATGCACTCTTCCAGTCTATTGGTACCATTGACACAGCAAAGCACACATTGAAAAGTCTCACCAACCAATCTATTATCACATCTCCACCCTTCTTTATACACTCCACAGCAATACCATCCAAACCTTCTGCTTTTCCCGCTCTCATTTGTTTCACTGCTTCTTTCACCTCATTTTCCTCAATCCTTTCATTCATTCCCTGCCACCTGGGTGGCCTGGGTAACCTATCTCCATCCACCTCTGCTTCAATCACTGCTTCTCTTCCATCTCTTGTATTTAACAAAGATTCAAAATACTCAGCATATCTTTTCCTCACTTCAACTGGTACTACTAGTAATTCTCCATTTGCATCTTTCACTGACTCTTCCCTCTTTTGTCCTCCTTTCCTTACTTTATTTACCTCCTTGCAGATCATCTTCTTTCGTTCTTCAAAATTCTCACTCAACCTTTGACCCCACCTTTCGTTTGCATCTTTTTTCGCTTCTCTAATTTTCCGTTTTGCCTCTCTCCTTTTCTCCTTGTACTTCTCCCATACCTCAACACTACCATCCTGTAAAACCCTCTCAAAACACTGTCTCTTCTCCTCAACTGCCTTTCTCACCGTATCATTCCACCACTCGCTTCCCTTCCTGATACCTCTGCCTCCTACTTTCCTTTTGCCGCATACTACCTCTGCACTTGCTTTCACTCCTTCCTTAAACTGTTGCCATTCAACCTCTACTTCTCTCTCTTCCATCTCTCTCACTTCCATCCACTTTTCATTTAGTCTTTCCTTGTACTCCCTCTCTTTTTCACTCTTCTCTAACTCACTAACTTTTATTACCTCTCTTACTTCACGCTTGTCTCTTATTCTCCTGTAACTCTTAACTCTTAGCTTTCCCTCCACCAGGTAATGATCTGACATACCCTCCGCCTCACCTCTCATCACATTCACATCCAGCAGTCTACACAATCTTTCCCTTGTCACCAGCACATAATCCATCAATGCCCTCTCTACAATCTCTCCCCTCACAAGTCTATGCCAGGTGTACTTGTGTATACGCCTTTTTTTGAAGAACGTATTACCTGCACTCAATCTGCACTCTTCACATACATTTTTCAGTCTTTCTCCACTCTCGTTTACACCATCCACACCAAAACTACCGATGACTCCCTCAACAGGCTCATTTCCTACCCTAGCATTTAGGTCCCCTAAAACTGTATCATTTTAATTTTCATCAAACCATTGTAGACAATCTCTCAAATCCTCCCAGAAACCCTCTACCTCGTCTAACTCTCTTTCACTTCCTGGTCAATACGCACTTACAAAAACCCACCTTTCACCCTTAAACCGCATTCGCACCCTCATTAGCCTTGATGACACCTCTTTCCACTCTTTTATAAACTCTCTCAACTCCTCCTTCACAATAATAGCCACTCCTTCTTTCCCCCTGACACCCTCGTCTACTCCAGACTTTCTACCTATCACGTTTCCAAAATCCACTTCTCCCTCTCCTTTCATCTTTGTTTCATTCAGTGCAAGCACATCATACTTCCTTCTTTCAAATAACCTTCCAATATCCTCTCGCTTCTCATTCGTACTACATCCACGCACATTCAAAGCTCCTATTGTTATGGTCCGGGACCATGAACGCGTTCCCTCGCCCCTATCTCTGTCTCGTTTTTTTGGTAGATTTATCTGAAAATGGAAGATACTAAGAAGGCAAATGTGAGGCGAATATACTGTGTTTACAAAACAAAATAATTATAAAACATTCTAAGTATAAACAAATCTAAGTTTGTTATAATTTCCCTGTGTAATTTCATTATTTTCTGTTACCACATCCACCTTTGGGTGACCGGGGCTCACACATGCATGTATGCCTGGCATTAGATACCGGTAGTTAATATAGCACTTCAGAGGCTATCAAGCCTACACACTCTAAGTCAAGAATAGCGTTAGGAATGGAACCCCTTTTCGAGAACTCCAGTCTGTTATGTGTGCGTGCATCTAGGTATTTCAAAATATAACATGGACTGCTAGGGGATTTTGTGCGGATCTCTTCTGGAGTGTGTTCCTCGCCTAGTTAAAATGAGGGGATCGCACGTGTGGTTGGAATTGTATCAAGACTGTCGGATAGTAATATGGTAAACAAATAAAACAGAGAAAGAAACGAGTGAGGTACGTTGAGAGTAAGAGGGTGGTGAAGAGAGTAGTGAAGGAAAGTAAGAGAAGAGTAGATGAGGAATTTGGAAGGAATCTGAGTGTAAAATGGAGGGAGAGTAAGAAACTGTTCTGGAAAGAAGTCAAGAAAGTTAGGGAATGTAGCAAGGGAAACAGTAAGGGTGTGAAAGATAAGAATGGGAGAATGCTAGCTGAGAAGCAAGAGAGAGTCGAAAGATGGAGGGAGTACTTCAATGAGTTGCTAAATGTAAGGAATGAAGAGCCAGCACACATAGTTGGATATGGCATGGGAGGGAGAAGAAGAGAAGTAGTGGAGGAGGAGGTGGGGATCAGGAGGTCAGAAGTGTGGGAAGCCATGAAAAGAGTGAAGTTGGGGAAAGCACCAGGAACCGATGGAGTGTGTGGGGAAATGTTGAGGTATGGTGGTGAGATAGTAATCGAATGGGTATGGAAAATGTGCAAACTAGCATGGGAGAAGGGGAGTGCACCCAATGACTGGAAGACTGGCATAATAGTCCCCCTATATAAGGGCAAAGGGGAAAGAGGAGTGTGTGGTAACCACCGAGGAATATGTCTTCTAAGCGTAGTAGGGAAGGTATACAGTAGGGTAGTGATTGAGAGAGTGAGAGTGAGAGTGAGAACGGATAAATGGATAGGCGACGAGCAGGGAGATTTAGGAAGGGAATAGGATGTGTAAATCAGATTTTTACCCTGAATTGTGTTGTGGAGAAATATCTGGAGAAGAAACAAAAGGTGTATGTTGCCTTTATGGACTTGGAGAAGGCCTATGACAGAGTGGATAGAGAAGGTTTGTGGAAAGTACTTAGAATATACGGAGTAGATGGCAAAGTGCTAAAAGCAGTGAAGAGCATCTATGAGGGTGCAAAGGCGGCATTATGTGTGGAGAGTGAGCAGAGCGAGTTCTTTGACCTGAATGTTGGTTTGAAACAGGGGTGTGTGATGTCCCCGTGGTTGTTTATTGTATATATGGATGGAGTCATGAAAGAAATACTATCAAGAGCAGTGGATGTTGGTGTATCGCTGAAAAGAAGGGGAAATGAGTGGAAGCTACCTATACTGCTGTTTGCGGATGATACAGTTCTGATACTTTCTTCCCATGTATAACACTGGCGCGTACCCAGGAACAAAAGTAAAAATACAATAATGATAAAACAAATACAGAGAGAGAGAGAGAGGGGGGAGAGGGAGGGGTACACTTACCTGGACCAGTATATACATGGAATATGCTAACGTCAATTAAGGTCGTACATAACGGACAAGTTAGAATTATTCCAAAAAATCTGACAGTCAACCATGGCTGAACGAGCGAGGGAACGGGAGGGGAAAGATAAATGCTCAATATAAATAACTAGTGAGCTGCCAGTGTCAGTTATTTATAAAAGTATGTAAACAATGCTGACGGTGGTATAGATCCATATATACATGACCACACACACACTCGCACACTAATTATCTCTATCGTGTTCTCTCTCTCTCTCTCAGCTTTAATAACATCATTAGTTGTTCATCCTGTCTTTACAATCCTATGTTTTTTCCTGATGCTTACATTTTGCTATGATCATTTTACCGTTAAGATGATATAGCAATAGGACAATTACATAGGTGTTTTAATATAACCAAAATATTATTATTTTTGTCTTCATCATTCTTTCGACTACGGTTTGATATTATTATTGGAAAATGTGAATTTGTAAAAAAAAAATATATATTATAAAGTCATGCGCAACAAGCTCGTCGCCAGACAAAACGGGTGGTAGTGATAAGGGAATTGGCAGAACAAAAAAACTGCGATGGTGTAGTGTGGTAGATAAAGGAAGGGTTAGGGAGAGTGGAAGCAACTACGCCGATCTAAAACGACTATGGAGAGCTAAAGAAGTAAAGGGACAAATATACCATAACACCCTAACAGAGAAAGCAACTTGTGAAAGGCAGAATAAACATACATAATTATCATACAAATATCATAATACACTAGGTTACTTATTATTTATCAAAGTAACTCACTTGCATTTTGTATTTCAAAGTTAACTATTTGTGTTACATGTACATTTATATGTTTAATATCTCTCCCGTATTTGTTGACTTAATGTCCACGATACATTTCAATAATCATTACTACTTACATATATTATTTTATCTTTGTGTTTCCCCTGCTTGGCATCAATCACTGTCTTTAATGTGTATATTGTATTCAGCTTTCAGTTCCCCATTCTTCGTTACCCCATACCTATATAGTATGCTTCTTATCGGTACTTAAGTTGTTTATCTTCCGGAAAATCTATATATATTCTGTGTTAAGGTCTTCCTCGCATTATCTTCAACAGCTCAATCTTTGTCGCAACCATTTCTTAGCCTCTTCTTGTTATCTTGTTACTGTGGTTCTTCCATCTCCTGTCGTATTACAATCCTTATTCTTCACATTCGTCGTTTTCTGTTCTTTCTTTGTTTGCCTTAATTGTATCCCTGGCACAACATTTTCCTCTCTACATATTTACCATAATGATACTCATCCCAACTGTCCCCCTTGGTGTTGTTTCCCTCCTGTCTGGCACAGTTTCATATTGTACTTTATTGTCCTATAGAGTTATCTTCCTCCTCCTCCTCCTGGTCTACTCATTGATTGTTGGGGCGACCATTTGTTAACTCTGATATCTAGAATACCACTGATATCTAGAATACCACGGCCGACATGTTAAAGTTATAATTCCCAGACTCTCGGGATGGCCGGGGAAGGTTGTGGTGGCGGTGGTGCAAGAACAAAGTAGTAATGCTGTTTAACAAAGAAGGAATCATTATGATGTAATGGATAATATGGACGATACTAGGAGATATTTAGTGAACAATATTAATCGAGAAGATAAATATTAAAGTTAATAATAAGTAGGTGGCATAATACATTTCTATCTATCTCTATCTATTGCCTGACGCCGTGATCCCTGAAGGGGTGGCCACGAACGAACCTCCCCCATGCACCTCTGTCCCCAGTCAGTCGACGCCCCTCCCCCCAACCAGCACCGCCTTCGTTCATGTACTTCCTCACTCCATCCTTCCACCTCTCATTCGGTCTACTTCTCCCTCTCTGTCCCTCCACCTCGCTCTCGTACACCCTCTTAGTCATTCTCTCGCTTTCCATACGTTCCATATGACCGAACCATCTCAAGTTGTTCCTTTTCACACTTTCCAGCACATCCACCTCCACACCACACCTCCTTCTTACTTCCTCATTAGTCTGTCTATCCCTCCATGTCACTCCGCACGCACTCCTTAAGTAATTCATTTCCACTTTTTTGATAATATTATAACGCATTCGAGGCTGTTCGTTCGTTTTCTTTGCTTAGCTATTTTTTCCGGGTGGGGGTCGCAAGCCCACCGACCCAACCTCTTTAGTCGCCTCTTACGACACACGCAGAAGGCACGAGGGGCATATTCTATTCCCTAACCCCCAGGGGGGGTTATAGTTATAAAGACAATGGATGTAGAGAATGGGAAAGATTATATATGTGTCATAGACATTGTGTTAGGGTATACACTAGTCATATATTTAAGCTATGTGGAAGAGATGGAAGTTTCGATTCTAAATGTATAATGTATATTTGTTTACTTTATCTAAATGCAGTATCTGGAAACAAACTTTGGCTGTACATCTGAAATGTTACTGTTCTTTAGTATACTATTAGGAATTGCCCTAAATTACCTTTATTTCACTTTACTCTTTGAAATTAAATATCTGTTAAACAGGCGATTCAACTAATTATATAATATATTTTGTGTTATGATAATAATGGTGAGTTATGTTTCCTGCAATAACACAAAAAACTAAGTGATAGACACAGACGGATTCCATTACCCCAAACCTCTCTCTCTCTCTCTCTCTCTCTCTCTCTCTCTCTCTCTCTCTCTCTCTCTCTCTCTCTCTCTCTCTCTCTCTCTCTCTCTCTCTCTCTTCACCAACTTTTTCCATTACAATTGAATGATACGTCGTTTCTTCCACAACTTTGCATCACTCCTCCATTACCGATATATCCTATTTCCTGCATAATTGTGGTCAAATAATCAGGATTAATACAAACAATATATGCTCTCAAGATGTTCTCTATTGTGGTTCCAGGTTGAGGCTGCATCCAAGTGTACATTGTTATGTTTAGTAGTGTTACCATTATGTACCGTATCATGACTCGATAGTTATTATTGTTTGATATAAATAGTTTGGTACTCGATACTAGTATGATATGATGTGTATTACGGACAAAAACTAGCTATAATTATTAATCTTGATAGCTGTCAATTATTATTAATCTTGATAGCTGTCAATTATTATTAATCTTGATAGCTGTCAATTATTGCCGCTAAATTTAGAGGTGGTGGTAGAGAAACACACCATCGCGACCATTTAACTCCATTGGTCGTACTAGACAACATTCGCGAGTAAAGAGGGAAAATGGTTTGTTAGAATGAAACATAGAATAAAAGGGAACTTAATTAAATACATTCATAGTGTGTGTATTAGCCAAAACATCCTTATGTTCACCTAAGCGAAAGGGGTTACTTGATCGATATAAATCTGTTTACCAATTAGTTCATTCCCATGTTTTTGTATTTTGATCATGTGCATCTCAAAGCATGGCCCCATCGGTCCCGCCCTGCAAGTCCAAGTGCTGGAGGGATTTAATATATTGTTCGCAAAATGTAATAATTAGGGTAAGCCATGCCAGTTTACTGTCTGCAACCCAAGTTTGACCACTTGTATACAGTAGATGGAGAGACCAATCTATGTATTCATGTGTGGGAAATAATAGTGTGTCTATCACATTGCGTATTTCGAAGACTGTTAAGCTTTAGGAACTGATGTTATGATATTGTTGTGTAATGCTATTTCTGAAGAATTGGAACCTCTTCTGTACCGGCGACGTCTTTATTATTTGATTTTGGCTACATTTAGACGAGTTTATCAAGCTTCAGAAAGATATACGGCAGCTAAAATTATTCATTGAGATAGTCTGTAGCCCTTTAATGGGTAGACGTACTGCCTTATCTAAATAATATCGTCTAATAGTTTCCAAAGTATAATGAAAATAACGTTACCGGTACTCTACGGGTAAATAATAAACTATAGTGTATTGCATAATAATGGTTTACATTACACAATACAAGTATACGCTTAGTAGTTATGTCCATAGGTGGCTATCTATACGATTATTTTACAGTCCTACTCGGTTGTACATACAGTCATAAATATAAATGGAATCTAGGCAGTTATATTGTTTACATATATACATATTATGAACATGTAACGCCATGTTTTGAAATAATAAACAGTAACATTTGTTATATTTATCTTTGATGAAAACCCAAATGGTTGTACAGGTATTATAGCTCATTCTATACACAATGTTTCATTCACCAATCTTCGTACACAACCCATCGTTCACTTAATAGTGTTTAATTAAAGTAGGGCTACACAATGTTGTCAAAGGACTGAAGTTCTCGAAAAAGGGCTCCACTCCTGATACTATTCTTGACATAAAGTGTGCTGGCTTAATAATCCAAAAGGGTTGACAGCCTCTGAATTCCTATTTTAACTAACAATGTTGTGGAGGAATGACAGTAGTGGAAGGAAATATATAATAACTCATTACCCTACACTATGATAACAACACAATAATACTGCTCATACTGCCAGTTGCTATATCCTCTTTGATTATCATTCATCCAGTCTGCTCGCCTCTCCTCTCCCATCAATTAACTCGACTGTGTCATGTTTCTCTCTGACCCCTCCATGTCTTAAGCCGCTGTCACACGAGCGCTTTTTCCGTCAATTTTCTATGAGCAAGATTTTTCTCGAATTATTTCGGGACTTTTTCGCACTGGGGTCCACAAATAGAGAGAAGGTAGATTATGGTAGAAGGCGAAATTCTGATAAAGTGTAAATTTTGAAGCTTCCAGACCATAATTGCTCAAAAAAGGGCTCGTGTGACTCCGGCTTTAGTAACTACTCTAAGCCGGTGTCACACAAGCGCATTTTTCGGTAATTTTCGACGAGCAAGTACTTTCTCGTACTATTTTAAGGCTCTTTCACTTAGGCTTCGGAAACTAAATCGAAGATAGATTATATGTGATAGTTAAATGATTATGGCACTTAGATTTTGAAGTTGTCAGATTAAAATTGCCCATATAAATTGACGGACAAATCGCTCGTGTAACACCGCCTTTACACACCTAGTCACACGTATTCTGCATGACGCCAATGTACGGAATCATGTACATACATTGTAAGTTAGAAGAGAGAGAGAGAGAGTGAGTGAGTGCGTGAGAGGTAGAGAGAGAGAGAACTAATGTATTTTGCATGAGTAAGAGACTGTGGATAAGTGGGAGACTAATTGTTAAAGAACCAGTATGTGTTTGTTAATGTGTGTATATGAGTGACTACGAGAGATGCTCCAATAACACAATGGAATCTCATAAATAATGGTGAATTATGTAGTGGTTAAGAGGAAGAACGAGCATAGTCCACGGGAAGACCAATATTAACAAAACCTTCTCCCTCTCTCTCTCTCTCTCTCTCTCTCTCTCTCTCTCTCTCTCTCTCTCTCTCTCTCTCTCTCTCTCTCTCTCTCTCTCTCTCTCTCTCTCTCTCTCTCTCTCTCTCTCCAATAGCAATAGTCAATAGTCAACACGGATTCAGGGCAAAGAGATCATGCCTAACGAACGTAATAGGTTTTTATGATAGACTTTTCAATTAAAATTACTTCACCAAAAGTCTCGACATATTGTACTTGGACTTTCAGAAAACCTTTGACAAGGTCCCACATTCAAAATTGCTTCAGAAAGTCCAGGGATTAGGAATACAAGGCAAAACCTACGAATGGATTAAAAATTGGCTGAGTGAAAGAAAGCAGAGAGTAGTAATTAATGATGTCGTATTATCATGGACTCCAGTGACTAGTGGAGTCCCTCAGGTTTCAGTGTTGGGACCGATTTTTTGGCGAATTATTCCCAAGATGTATTTATGTCATTATTGTTAATTAGAAAACTCCAGTCAGTTTCTTTAAACATTGCTCTAAGTTTACGAAAGCTTGCTTTCTTGAAATTAGGGATTTTTTCGATGCTGCTATTTGGAAAGTTACTTGTATACTTTAAACTGAAAGTTATTGTACGATGGTTGCTGTTACTGAATTCATCACCGACATTCAAATTCTCTATCAATTCTTTTGTTGAAAGTACAAGGTCAAGGACGTTATTTCCACAGATTGGAGATCTAACAAATTGATATAGCGAACTCTATTGCAAGTTTGCATACAGGTCTTGTCCAGAGTGTGAAGTAATACTATCTCCCCACTTGTTCACAGGTAAATTGAAGTCGCCAAAATTTAGGGTTTCTTGCGAGTTACTTAAGTATGCAATTTGTTCATAAATTTCTCGGTCAGTTTGTATGATCGAGCTGGAGGTCTGTATATTCGTGCAAATATTATTTTTGAACCTTTATTATTCTTTATTAGCACAAAGGATGTGTCGACATTCACATTTTGATGTTTTTACACGAGGGTCGGGTTAAGACTTTCTTTGATAAAAAGTAAAACGCCACCTCCATTTTCATTTATTAGGCTATTCTCAAACATTTCATAACCGGGAAGTGAATACTCTGCTAAAAAGTCTCTGTCTTCTGTATTGAGCCAAGATTCTATTATGCCAATAACATCGTAATTTTCTGTAAACACTAGTTCCTCTTAATCTGAAAATATAATGCGTATGCTACGAGCGTTTGCATAGAAAACATTAAAAGTTTTGGATTTGGAATTCGCGGAACGCTCTTTAGTAAAATTATTGGTTCTGGTCGGATCTACATTTATGTACCTTTCTGTCCTCAGTCCTTGATCCTCGTCCCTGGTGGTCCTCGGTCATCGCTGTCCTCGATATCGTCGTCCCTGGTAGTTCTCGGTCCTCGTTCATCGTCCCTGGTCATCTACGGTCCTCGATCCTCGTCTCTGGTGGTCCTCGGACCTCGCTGACCTCGAACCTCGTCGCTGGTTGTCCTTGGTTGGCTCTGCTTCTTTTCCGAAAATCCTTTACTGCGTCGTGAAGCAGACGGCCAAATCTTGCTGCTCCCACCTGGTTCAGATGGACTCCATCCGCTACAAACAGATGATCTTCATGGTAGAAGTCATTCCAGGTATTGATGAATCCAACGTGTTGCTCCCTGGAGAGGTCAGCCAGATGACGATTTACGATTTATGCTAGTGGCTATTTTGAAGAATCGGCTCTTCACACCGATCCTGGGGACGATCCCTGATATGATGACTCTGCGTGACTTTTTCTTATACGTTTGAATCAGCTTCCGGCACTTCAGCATGAGGTCATCCGATCAGATCCGCTGCACGTCATTAGATCCGACATGAATGACGTACATTGTGCGTGAGGGGGCTAACTTTGAAACTTCGTTGACTGCAGCTGCAACTTCGTCCACACCGCCACCCAGGATACAAGAGCGCTTCCTGGTCCTGGGTGCCCTGGCGCAGAACTCCGTAATGTCTATCAAAAACCTACTATCTCTGATGGTATTGTCTTAGGACATGATGATGATGATGGCTGGAGTAAAGTATGAGAGTCGAGTAATTTGGATAGAGTAAGAATTAGTTGAGAAGTGAGAAGTAAAGTCAAATATAAAAAGTACTTGGGCTCAACCAAGTTGTTCCATTGTTCATAGTCTTTTATAACTTAATAAGCTTTTGATGTAGTTTACTGAAACTATTCGCCAATCATTTACCTAAAGTCTATGTTGTCCTGGTGTAACTTTAGTATTACTTTTTCTTTTGCAAGATGAAAACCTCCTCTACATACATTTTTAAAGCGTACCTACTGAGGTCGTTATTCTATGTCTAACAAAGTGAATACGACTAGATTTGATTAATTTGGGTTAAGTTTGGTTAGCCCAGTTGAATAATTAATGTTTGTTATTTCTGGATTGGATAGTTTGTGAACTGACCGTGGATCAAATTGCCATGCATTCCTCGAAGTTGTTTATCGCCAACAGTCCAATAGTTCCAGACCAACAACTCCACTTCCACCTGACCAGCCAGGCGTAACATTGAGAATAAATTGGGAAAGCAAAACAGAGGATGGCGAACAGTGAATGGCCTGCATATTTTGTTGTGCGGGACTAATTTGTTTGTCTCTTTTCCAGGTGAGTGTGGAGTGATGGTGATAAAGGTGAAGGTAGTGGTGGTGGTGGTAGGTAAAGTACGATATAGTTTTCCTTCACACTGCCTCTTATTTTATACAGGAAAGTTTGATGCTCAATCCAGGAGGTTATTATCACATTTCCTACCGCATGGCGTATAGCTTCTATCTACCTGTACATGATGCCCTTCAAATTGCTGACTATGTTGATAGTTGATAGTTGCGTCACCCTCTCCATCATCCCAATTTAGTTCAGTTAACTTTATTGTAGGATCATCTAAGGTCTTATATTATGTATGATGGTGTTTGCAGGAGTATTGAAGAAATAAATAGCTTAGGGTTGATCCTATTAAGAGCTATCATGCATTACTTACTTAAATAGAAAGACTTCAGGTATTCTCAGAATTATCTCGCAATACCAATGTTAGCCACCTTTCGTTTGTCATTGTTAACCCCCACATCATAATCTTCCCTTCAAAACCACAAACTGCAGCAGCATATTGGTCCTATATACATTTATGGGAAACAGATATTTCAGAGTGATGTCCATGTTTTTTTGGGCAAAATCGTTTGTTTTATATAAACCAGCATACAGTATTACTTTTCAACCAACACAAGTATCAACTAAGCATTTCTTCAATCTCAAACCATATGATCATATTTTGATCCAAAATACCTTAGAATATTATGTAAATAAACCAATATTATGTAGATAAACCTTTTCTATTTCACTAGCCTTATCGAAGGCCTTCGATAGAGTCTGGCACAAATCTTTTATTTCTAAACTACCCTCCTTCGGTTTCTATCGTTCAATCTGCGCCTTTGCCTCTAATTTCCTTTCCGGCCGTTCCATAGCTTCGGTTGTGAACGGCCATCGCTCACTTCCTCATCCTATCAACTCCGGCGTTCCTCAGGGCTGTGTTCTATCTCCCATTCTCTTTCTAATTTGCATTAATGAACTTCTCAACTGTACCCCCAATCCCATCCATTCATACACAGACGACTCTACCTTACACTACTCAAATAGTTGTCTAGAACGCCCCAGCCAGCAATCCCTCAAAAACTAACATAATGAAGCCATAGAACAATAATCTTCTGATCTAACTATTTATTTCCAATTGGGGCAGAGAAAACCTTGTTGCCTTTAATGGTTCCAAAACCCATTGTTTATAAGAATTTATACTATTCAGTATGACAAAATGTAGAATAAAATAGGATCTAATACTAGTGTTCAACCCCTTCGCCCCCAAGGACGCGCATGATGCGTCGCCTATGTATGCAACTCACAGTCCCAGTGCCGCAGCATATATGACCGCAACTTTCGCCCGTATTTACTCTTGTCCTATGGGCAAGGGTTCACATTTTTATGGGAACTACTTTATGATCCCGCGGAATAATACCGATGCTTGGCAACCCCCCAAGTCTAGCTGCGTGCGTGTGGGGACACGCTGGAGTGAGACGCCAGTATACGCCTACCCTAGCGACTCACGAGTGTTACACCATTTCTGACTGCCCCACCTCCAGCCACCGCCACCCATGCATGGGTGTAAGTGTCGAGGAGTCACTTACAACACTGGAATATAGCAATATGGTAACCATAACCAAAATATTATGCAGTAACAGTGGAAGAGTGAAAGAGAAGTAAGCTAACCACACAAAGACTTAGCCCAGTTTGGTGGTGGTGGTGGTGGTGGCAGGACTAGCATGCGTACATATGTGTGATCTCGTAGACTCAATTCTCAACCTCCCCCTTCCTCAACTGATGTAGCCTTGTGTTTGACACAGTTTTTTCAGGGACTATCACACCCTTGAACCCTTACAAGCTGCCTATAAATTATAACTTAATATAAGTGACAGTGACACCCACAATACAATAAGCATAACCGAAATATTATGCAGTAACAGTGGAACAGGGAAAGTCAAGGTAACCTAGACACGGAGCTTAGCCGAGAGTTGTGTTTTGGTGATTGTAGTGTGTGTTCGTATGTGTTTTATGATGGCTGGCCGTCACCATGACAACTAGGACGCTAGGCTTTGTATTGTAAACACTAGACTATATACACTTATAACACTCTACCAACACTCAAAATTACTTTCAGTGATATTTGTTGTTATTTTATGCATTGTGGAGGCACAGAGAGCTACAGAGAATGTGAGAGTCATGTGTTTGAGGCAGGCTGTGCATTTGCTCGTCTGTTCGTTTTGTTATTGTCCGGGAGCAAGATTGCCGACGTTCACCATGACAGCCACGACGCGCACGAGGCTTGCAACTCATCGGCACTTATAACACTTGACTTTATGCACGTATCACACTGTAACTTCACTTACAATGATATTCTGTGATACATATTGCCATTTGATTAACCCGGGAGCTGCGGGGAGACTCTTAAGAGTTCCCCCGGCGCACTGCGGGAAGACTCTTAAGAGTCAGAGAAAATAAAAATCAACTTTTGACATCGAAAAAAAAAAAAAAATTTATATTTTTTTTTTTTTATTTTATTTTTTTTTTTTTTTGGCCCCTGGGCCATGCAAAATCTCAGTCCTCTACCTCCCCTCCTTCCCCACTTTCCTCCTCTCCTTCAGTTATCACCTATTTTCCCTGTTATTCCCTTATTCTGAGGTATATTTTCGTGCTAACATTAGAAATCCGATTGGAGGGTGTGGTCATCACTGATAGCAAGCGAGTGCAAGAGAGAGAGAGAGAGTATCGATCGACTGTGTCTCAGTGGCCTTGGGGGAAATTGGCGGGAAAGCAGATTGCCTCACCCATACATTATACAACTCGCGGGCTATATCTCCGATTTTGACCATCCAAACGCTGTTTTCACTCGTTTTATTGTTGTTTCAGGTTAATACCTTTATAATCAACCCATAATAGGCGCATATGGATAAATATTAATGCTATTAATGGCACAATGAATATTTTAGTGACGGAAACACCTCAAATACGTCAGCACAGGGGGACGTTTCCAATTACCCCCATGCGCACTTCAGAGGTTAACTATGAAGGCACACATGATCCTCGGGTGATGTAAATAAGTGTCACTTGAAAACTGGAGGCATCGTACATCAGCCAAGCTTTCACCCCATTACTAATCCTTCCTATGTGTTTTCAGTAAAAAACAAAAATTAAAAAATCGGCTGGCCCCACGATGTCATTTATTAATAAATCCCGTGGGGTTCAGAATTGGAATATATGTACAAAATTATATAACTATATTTGAAGTTATGTTATTACCTAATTGTGATTCATCAGAATGTCCGTGTCCCCTAAGCCTATTAATATTAGCCTAACTGTTATTTCAGCTAATTAATCATTTACGGTTCCATAAGCCGTGCTTATGTTGAGGAGAGAGAGAGAGATTGTTAACCGGGGGGGGGGGGGGGGGGGCACTTAGCCTAGATGTGATATGGTTAGTATATCAAGGAGCATTCTAAAAAGGGTTACTTTGATCTAGCAAATGGACTTCGCTCATATATTATGCAAGTTTTATTTTAACTAATTCTTCATACATTAGAATAATTATCAGATGGAAGATAGTTTCAAGGACCCCAACGAGTACCAACTTTACTGTCGGTGTAATATTTCCACATATATCATAATATTATATTGTATTCAAGATATGAGACGATTAAACAAAGTATAAAGCTTTACAAATTGCATTTTCAAAGAAAAGTATGCTTTTCAATGGGCATGGAATATACATATACAACAGGGTAATACTATGCTAAAACACCTAAAGAACATAAGTAAACATAAGAACATATGCCCAGACAACGAACACTACATGGATACATACAAAAGTCCCAGTACACCATCCATGATCGGATCAAGGAACAGCTCGCTTAGATCAAAGAAATTACAAAAAAGGAGGAGGTCATCATTACGGGGAGAACAGGGAGCAGGAGACTGGTCCAACAGTGTTAGTACTAGGCTTACTTAATTACGAACTGAAGTGAGCTTCTATAATGATTGGGTGGCAGTAGGAAAGACGGGAAACACTTACAAGGATCCAGAAAACTACGGTATAACTGTCTTATCTTTAAATGAAACGACTATTGCCATTTATGTAATGCCCGGACCATTCCCACTCTTGACTTTTTACTTTCTCCTATTACTTAGTTGTATATACTGTATATATATATATATATATGTATATATCTATATATATATATATATATATATATATATATATATATATATATATATATATATATATATATATATATATATATATATATATATATATATATATATATATATATATATATATATATATATATATATATATATATATATATATATATATACATTTATATATATATATACAGGTATATAATATAGATAGATAGATATTTATGTCTATATATTTTTATTTGTTTTTGTATATACATAAGTATTTCCTACGTGTTTTACGTGTATTACTTGTACTTCAATTTCAGTGTTTTTCGTAGTCAAGGAAATTAAAGACAAAAAGTTCAAAATCAAATATATAGACCGGACTATTCCCTATGTCCCCAGTTTAGGTGTCACACACATAGTTTTCCTACTCCTGTAATTATTTGGAGAATCCGAAAATATCCTGGGGATTGCATATATCCTGATTGACATACAGGCTGTTCAAAAGGATAAATTCGTACTATTACTGTAGGAACCCTCAACAAAACTTACAAATAAACCTAATTAATGAGATCAATAACATTAATGAACATGTGTGGCACTCCCAGGACTCGAATGTATGATACTCACACACAAATCCAGCGCACTAACCATTACGCTATCAAGACAGTCACAAGCTGCATACAGTAGAGTAGTTTATTATTGATATTGCGACAAATAATCAGGAAATTAGTAGAGTTGCCCAGTTATTCGTAACATTATACCTCCATTCAAAGGGCTAAGATGGATAAGTTTGGCTCCCCAAACACCTACACCTTCGCATCTCCCTACGACCATCATATCTTGAGACCAGACATCGCAATTCTCGTGTCACAAATCCTCAAAGCTCATCATAACTGAGTATATTAACTTCAGGGGAAGCTTAGTTTATCTGGAACCCTTTTTCCCTCATGTTTAGCCCCATTAGTTTTTTTTTTTTAAGACTTTGTTGTGCCATTAAGTGTTGGCAGTACATCACTTTATCGTCCAGGTAGCGAAGAATCCGTGCCAGCGAAAGCAAGCGAGGCACAAGTCTGAGCGTGTCAACTACAGGGAGGCCCCGAGACAACTATCACCAGTGACATCCCTTATTTCCGTCAGTTGCCGGGTCACGGCGAGGAGGCAGTGCAGGAGCCACCCCATCTGCTACCATACCTCCCCAACGAACCGGGGTCACTGGGACATCATCTCTGAAAATTTCTGAGAGCTCTAGCCTTAGCAACTGTTGTAGGCAACCAGTTAACCCTTTGTGGGGCGGAGTGCTTTTGGAGATAGGTCCAAATTTGCTTGATCCCTCGCATGATCAAATTTGATCACTTGCCCTATAAAGGGTTAAGGCAAGCCAGTACACCATGGGGATTTACTTAGCCAATATGTACAGTACCCCAACTAAGCCTCTCAGATATCCCTTTACAGCTGCCACCAGTGAAGTGACCTCGAAACGGCACCATACTATTTTTCCCGACTTTACAATGACTCACAATTACAGTTTACAATTTTTACAATCACATCCGAACTGCGTCTCATGCGGAAATTTGCCCCAAATGTTTTTAGGCGCGGCGCGGCCGAGATTCCATCTTGGGCCCGCCACGTGGGAGGCGAGCTCTCTAGCCACTACACCAAGAGAAGTACTTCCCCTGGCATGATAGCTCAAGCAGATTTCCGAATCTAAGTCAGTTACAGACACTTTGCTGCAATCCAGGCATTACATCACTTTATCGTCCAGGTATCTGAGTGAAAGACAGAGAGTCCAAAGATGAGTTAATTAGATTCAAAGTGTTGATGGTATGTGAAACAACCTTAGGAAACGAAATTTTTTCCAGAAATGTTAACAGAGGGAGGAATGACAGCAAAAAGACGACTGTCAACAGAAATTGAACTCAGGTGAAATGTGGAAGGGTAAATAGTGAGGAAAGGACAGACAATCATGCATGAATCCTTTATGTAAATCAAACCTACTGCGTGTCTGTGGAAAGGTGAGCGATCGAGACAAGTCACAAGGAGAGTAGTTGCTTTCACAAAATACAGAAAATGAGTATCCAAAATGTGTGCGTGGAAAAAAAAATTCTGAGGAGCGGGAGTGAATTGACAATAATCTAGCATATGTTCATTTGTCTTAATAGCACGACTACAATCATCATAATTCAGGGGGAGTAATTGGATTAATTGAGCAGGACAGGTAGTAATGACGTCTAAGATAGTGTGACAATGTTTCTCAAAGACCGAATTTCTCGTAAAGAAGTAACCTGTTATGACTGGGAACCTTCCTCTGTGCTCATCAATGATGTAAAAACTGGCAAGTGTCATAAACGTTACACAGAGAGAACTACCTGCAGCGAGGGTGAGCAAGTAACACTGCATGAATCCTGGGAGCCGGATGATGATCCAGATGAACCCCTAAACTTCTACCTTCTGTGACTTCATAAATCATAACTATAGGTGAGAAACCGTGAGATGTGTTTTAGTCAGGTTGAATAAATGTTGAGAATGTTTAGTGGTATATAAGTTATCAAAGACACCTGAATAAGAATGTTATAAGAGTTATGCAGGCTTATATGGGACAGGTAATGCATGGAGGAGATTCATTTATGGCCATTCTTACAGGAATTGGGGTGTTGGATAATCAAGAAATAGGTGTTCCTAAAGTTACATTAGATCTAGTAATTTTTGGGTCAATCTTGGCTCTTTTTGATGGGTTATCTTGGCATTTATGGTTTTCAGGAGTGGCAACCCTGCCTCCAGTATCTCACCAGAGCTCGTGGAGAGAGGGTGTAGGTACTCTTGCTCCCTGTCAACTTCATGAATGAACCGCTCTGCAATATTTCACGTTTGTCACCCCCAAACACTATTCCCACTTGTTTTATTGTTGTAACATGTTACTATCTTCATATTTAACATAAAATAGGCGCATATGGATAAGTATTTATTTAATTATATTTATAGTAAATTAACAATTTTAGTGAGGAATGTATCTAAATACCTACGCACTGGGGTATGGTGTATACTACATGGACTGCGCAGCTGAGAGGTTAATGATCTTCTCAACTGACCCTCTAATCCTATCCACTTGTATGCTTATGACTCTACCTTACACTATTCAACTAGCTTCACATAATGCCCTACCATGCAATTACTTAAAAACTCAAGTGGTGAGGCCATAGCACACCTATCTTCTGACTGATCAATTATTTCCTTATGGAGCAGATAAAATCTTGTTACTTTCAATGCTTCCAAAACCCAGTTTCTCCGTCTATCTACCCATCATCACGATCATCCATACGGCTATCCCATATTCTTCAAAAATACACATATCTACCTTTCATCTTCTCTCAGTATTTTTGGTGTTTCTTTTTCTCCTGACCTTTCTTGGAAAGCTAATTTTAAGACGGTCGATATAACGGCTTCCTAAATGTGTGCTTAACTGTCTCTGTGGGGTCTTAACCCCTACACAGCTTCTTGCTCTGTACATGGGGACAGTGCGCTCATGTATTTGTTAGCACGTGTGTGGAGGTGCAACCCATACCGCACTTCTCGATTCACCTCCTCCAGCAAATTCCTACAATCTCTCTTTACATACTGCAATGTTGCATCTCTCTCACTCTTCTACTGCTACATCAATAATCAGTAATTTTTAAAACACCCACACCCCTATTCTGTCCAACTCTGTAACCCAAGTGTGATACTATTTTCTCAGTCTTCTATTTAACAATTAACCTTTGGAACTATCTCCCTCAATCTGCCTTTCCCTCATGCTATGCCTTAAACAACTTCAAGCTTCATGTGTTCAGACATTTTGACTGTAACGTACCTTGTATTTGGCTCTCTGCCATTCGTTCAACTTAGGGTAAGACACTTCATACTGGCAACTTTGCCTTTTGGCTCTTTCATAAACGCAGAAAAACAAAATATGACAGTTAATGGCAAATGTTATATCCTCCACAATTGCAGGGGTTAATCATGGGTGTGCAGTTGTATTATCCATCGATATATGAATAGGGAGATTACAATACGTCCTACTGACTACTCCAATACCCAGCCTAGGTGTACTTGTGACAAGTATATTTTGTTACCACAGCCACTGTGGGTTCTCTGTGTTTGTCAGGGAGTACAAAATTATACCAAATTTTTCGTCGGCAATATATAATTGGATGATCAATTTCCGTTAGGTTTTTAAGCAAATGTCAACAAATCAAAATTGTCTTATCACAGCCTAACTCAGGTGATTCCTGAGAAGATAATTACCAACACAAAGTTAATTCATTCTTCCTCCGTGTTCGACGCTTGTAAAACGATAACCTGGATAATTGCAACAATCACCCAGCATGCCCTCTTCCTTCCTGGTGATATACTATTTTTGTTTTCCCTCCCTGCTCAACCTCTTGCTGAACTTTCCCCCCTCTCATGACCATATGACGCAGAGGTTGCCAGCTTAGCAATACTAAATAGAGTTCTCTCACTCTTATAATTACCTCATCAAAATTAGTTTTCTGCCCACAGCTAACTCAAAGACAACTGCAGAGGTTGAAGTAATTAACTAAAAGTTTCTAAATACCCCTGGCTTTAAAGTATCCCTAATAGGCTCAAAATTGCATCAAGAACGTGAGAGGGTTAAGTTCCATGGCAGGTTGGAAGATAGGTGAGCTACAAGGGAGAGTTTTTGTTTAGTGAGGCTCTGGCGAGGGTGATGGAGAGCTTGTCTTTGGGAAGAATGAAGGGGGTAGGCGAGACAAAACATTGTTTGATGTAACAAGATAGAGCAATATATGGGAAAGGTTTTTGAGAGAGTATGAGTGTGTGAGGTTGAGTGAGTGGCTAGCTTAGAGAGGTCCATGTACGTACCTATCGATTGTTAGATGCTTTGATCCCCGAGGGGTGGCTACGAATGAATCACTTCCATATTCAGAGACAATTTGTTTCATTATCTAGCTTGTTTTTAGGGCATCAGGGTTGGTAGATCAACTACCCAATGGTGTGTATAGTGTGTGAGATGCAAGTGTAGTGTTATCATGTTGTTGGCTATAGGTGTAAATACTAGAGGTGGACCGGATATTGATTTCTTGATATTTGCGGATGCGGATGTAGATGCGGATATTTATTTTCCGTATTTGCGGATGCGGATGCGGATGCGGATAGTTTTAGCCCTCAAGAGTTTTAGCCACAGATAATGGAAATTTTAAGATACTAAAACATTTGAGACAAAAATATATTATAAGTAGAGGAAGCATGAGTATATGAACTATATTATTCTACAATTTCAATTATCTGTGTTACCAGGGTGCGGGACGGGGACCCAACTTTCAATATTAGCCCTATTTACTTCTTAACCCTCTGAGGATCCATGAAAAGGACCATGATGCACTTCTTATTTTTGTTCTCTGACTATTATTAGACGATTGTTTTCAGATTAGGAAGGGTATATGGAAGTCAGAGGGTTGATTGGGATAGTCTTTAGTTCTTTACCCTTTTAATACCCACATATCCTTCCTAAGCAGCATAAAATCGTCTAATGATAGCAAAAATAGACTGCTAAAACATGTCAGAGCTTCAAGGGGTTAATAGTTAATTAGTTATTCTGTAAAAGTGTAAATATAATAAGTTTTTATGACTTATTAGTTACGAAAATATCCGCACTATATCCGCATTATTGGATGCGGATGCGGATGCGGATGTACAACATGATGCGGATATCTGGTCCACCTCTAGTAAATACAGCCTATAACCAGCTTAAGCGGTTTGCCCAAGCTGATCAGGTGCTAGCATATATTTATGTTCATACAACACTGGGCTACAGCACTTCTATTGTCTACCACTATACGCATTGTGTGTGTTTATACTATCAGAGGGGCTCGAACAACCGACAGTCAGGACGATTGTCCATGCTTTATCCAACTCTACCACATCGTGATTTTGGCTAACGCATGGATAATCGTTCTGACTGTTGTTGGTTCGAACCCTGCTGAGAGTATATAAACGTTTAGTAGCTCACGGGTATCTGTGGGTTATACTTAATATATATACATGTATAGTACATAGAGAGAGAGAGATAGTGTGTGTGTGTGTGGGTGGGGGTGGGGGTGGGTGGGTGGGTGGGTGGGTGGGTGGGTGGGTTTCCACAGTTCTCAACCTGGACCCAAATCACCTTAGTTGAGTGTGAGTGTCATCTCTGTCACTCCCCTTGAGTAAAGTATTACCCAGGGCTCAGGTGATCATCTCAATATAGACATACAAGAACTGGTGACCAGCCTGGAAGTGGAAAGATATGAGTGATGGTGGTCTTAGGTTAGGAAATCAATTATGGGGGAGAGGTGACAAGGAATGTGCAAAGAAAGTGAATATAATGCCAGATAGATTGACCGGATAATTCATTGTCATGATTTCTATCAATCTATCTATATGCTCAGGCCCAATCCCCATTTTGGGGGTAGCCGACTCAAGACAGAGCAAGAACAGGGAAAACACAAAAACAACATAAAACAAAAAATAAACACAGATAAAAAACACAAACTCACACACATCCAGGTCACCCAGGAGAAGACCCAGAGACCAGGGTTACCAAGGTCGCTCCAGCACTCCTCCGGCCCCTGACCACCCGGAGAGGTTCCGATCTCGGCAGGCAGACATACAGCGGAGCCAAAGCCACAAGCCCTCCCACCACACTTCCAGGCACACCCTTCATATTAATCGTCCCCCGGGCCAGGCGCCTGATGGACTATTATCTAGTCGAACTTGCGCCCGACCCCTTACTCCAATGACCACGTGTTCACTCAACTATTCACAAGCATTCTCCATTTACTCCTGTCCACCACCACTTCCCCTGCCTGATCTATAGTCATTCCTCTATCATCCAAAGCCTTTCTTACACAGTCTCTCCATCTCAATGGGGGTCTTCCTGCCCTTCTATCTCCCCTTGTACCTGACTCACATATTCTCTTTGTAAGCCTTTCATCTCCCATTCGTTCAACATGACCATACCAGCTCAGCACCCTTCTGCCCACTCTGGCTGACAAATGTTCCTGCTGCCCCACTCTCCTACATATCTCTTCATTCCTCAATCTGTCTCTACGAGTAACTCCACACATACTCCTCAAGCAGCTCATCTCCATCACATCCAGCCCTCTTTTCTCCTTTTTCTTCAGAGCCCATGTCTCAGCCCCATACATCACTGTTGGCACAACAATTCCTTGATACAGTGCACTTTTTACTTTCACTCCGAGATTTCTCATCTTCCACATACTTCCCATTGCTCCGAAAACCTTCCTTCCTTCACACACTCTCTGTTTTACCTCCACTTCCATACCTCCACTCCTGCTTATCGTTCCTCCTAGATATTTAAAACACTCTACTTGTTCCAATATTTCCCCATCCAGCCTCACATCTAGATTCACCCTATGCTCTCCCCTATTACACACCATTACTTTACTTTTATTGACGTTCACCTTCAGTTTCCTCCTTCCACAAACCACACCAAACTCTTTGACTACCCGCTGCAGTTTCTCATCAGAATCCGCCACCAATGTTGTGTCATCAGCGAACAGCAACTGATTCAACTCCCAATCTCTACCATTCTTTCCTACTAAACCCAATCCTCTTCCCATGATTGTACTGGAAGTTGGGCCGCGTAGTGGAGGTGTACGAGGGCGAAGGCTCAGTAGGGCGAGTAGCGCTGCTCAACACAGCTACTGGGACAACAGTTCGTCCGGTCGCACGACTGTACGCTATGGAGCTGGTCTCTTCTTCATATGAAGAAGCTCCACCTGATGATGCTGGATCCACCACAACCCGCGGGGGATCCGCCTCGGATCGAGACTAGACCCAGACGCGCAGCCCGTGGCGCCATTGATATATGGCGCCACAAGATTGCTTCTGGGCAACTCTAGATATAAGGTGGGGTTCAGGTATTGTGTTTGGGGGTGAGTGTATCGTTGATTCACGATAGTTAGTGGTATAACATACGTTGTCTATGTATCATACCCTATATACAGTATGTAAGTATGTAAGCTTGACAGTAAGTGTGTAAGCTTAATAAGTTAAATAAGGCCTATTATACGAAAAGTATAGTATTTACGAGTCTTTAGGAATGCATATATGACGATTATCATTTAGCCATGTTGTTTTATTATAAAAGCGGGCGGTTTGTGCCGTCTGGTACATCCGACCACTTCAGGCGACCCTCATACCTGATGAGGCCATTGTCTAGGTGCAACCTTAGTTGACGCACTATATAAGGCATTAATGTCTTATTCGAGCTTTTCAAGGATTCTAATTCATTGGAAAAGGTTTCTACTTGAACCCATTTGATCAAAGTTACTTCAGCTGCTTTAAATTCACGAGCATCAATGTTGTGACCCCTGTTGCAGAGTTGGCCCGTTACTTTAAGCTTGAGATTGGATACATATCGCAATACCCAAGCTACAACTCTGACTAGTTTATATAGTCACCACTATATTGCCCACAATACAGATTCCCATGGAAGGTAATGACAGTAACAAAGTTTGTCGGGTACTTCTAGATCAAGGGTCTCAACGTTCCTTTATAAAGAGGTCCGTACTAGTCGGACTGAAGCACCGAATCGTAGGGGCTGAGACTCTTCGATTACAGGGCTTCACAGGGGTTACTGATAAGCAAGACTACGAGATAGCGGAGATATCATATTTCTACCGTAAAAACCGGTACTTTATGACTTGTATCGTAGTAGACACCCTACCAGAATATGTATCTGTAGGTGTGAAGAAGGTGGAACACGCATTACGTAGCAAAGGGGTTAACTTGTCAGATCCCATGGGAAATCAGAGTGAGGTGCATGTTCTACTTGGTGTGGATCATTATTATGAAGTAGTATACCCTGGATTTAAAAAGATGTGTGGTGTAATTTTAATCCCCACTAAATTTGGATACTGCATGAGCGGAAAGGTGCATACTACACAGTCAAAGGTCCTGGTCGACACGGTCTCGATATATAGAGTCAATGTAACCGCGGCAGAGGAGTTGGGAAGGGAGGATTCCCAACCTAGTGACCCTAAGATGGCTGCCGAGTTCGAGCTGGAACGACTGTGGAGATTGGATCACATAGGCATTAATCATATGGAGACTGATTATGACTCGGAAGTTGCGCTACAAAGGTTTGACGAGTCTGTGTGCTACTGTGCCTCAGACCTGGGTCTGGGGACCAATGTGGTAAACTATCAATGGAAGTTAAATATTACTAAGCTATAATGAATAAAATAAAATCAATCTAAATGAAAACTACTCTATATCTAAATTGAATTCAATCTGAAACAAGCTAATTTATATCCAAAGGTCTCACATAATAAATGTATATATAGGGTAAGGTTATAAGGGTTAATATTAGCCAGGAATTAACTCACCAATAGTTCCACATGGCAATGAGGCAAGGGAGAACGTTTTACCCAATATGGCGGTGGACAATGGGGAACGAGACTTCGGTCCCGAGACACGAGTCAAGTTAAAGAAAGAATAAATGATTACATGGGAATGGACATGATTATTATGCTTATCTGTCAGTCAGTCATGGTGTCGATGAGAGCGTCGTGATGGTGTAGCTGTGTGTATTGCTGTATGTGTATTGTGATTAGAGGCACAATGGCTCGATCAACTGAGGGCGGAAATTTAGATGTTAACTGGTTGGTGTTCGTGAAGGCTCTGGTGTTCCTCGAAGACACACCTTGCTGCCTTGGCAAAACGCCAGGAGCCCAAATTATCGTACCGCATCTAGGTTGCTCTATACGATAAATTATATTAATATATACGATAAATTCATATATACTACATAAGACCATGGCAATATTGCTTAATAGCATATTAGGCCTTTTATAACTTAACTTATTTACAATCTTATAATATACGATCTACTCGTCCTACGTCGTGCTGTAGGAGCGATCGTGACGTCACAGTGACATACGAGATCACAAAAGAGTCATATTCTATCGTATTTATACGATAAGGTCCGCTCATATAAATGTAAATGAATAACAAATACCGGGAGTGATACTCACTATTAAATCACCTTAGAAATGTTGAAGTTAGGTAATGTAGAAATATTGATGGATGGTAGGCAAATGGCTACTTCTCGAAATATTGGTTGTTTACATCGAAGGGACCACGAGGGCGCACCTTAACAAAAAAGAGAATAGGTTAATTAATATTGAAGAGATTTAAATCATGATAATATGGCTAAGCTTGTCGGTCAATCAGTCAGTTGGATGAAGTTATATGGTGAGAGCTGGATGAAAGCCGGAACGAGGGTCGCGGCGAACTTAAGAGTGGAGATAGTGTTGCCTCGATGATAGACAAAGGAGCTCAGACGTGAGGCGTCTCATCCGAGACGTCATTGTCTTTACGCTACGAATCTAGCGGATACTGCTAAGTTTGTAGCGGATATCTAGCGGTAAATATCGTACCGCTTTTATAATATAACAACATGGCTAAATGATAATCGTCATATATGCATTCCTAAAGACTCGTAAATACTATACTTTTCGTATAATAGGCCTTATTTAACTTATTAAGCTTACACACTTACTGTCAAGCTTACATACTTACATACTGTATATAGGGTATGATACATAGACAACGTACGTTATACCACTAACTATCGTGAATCCACGATACACTCACCCCCAAACACAATACCTGAACCCCACCTTATATCTAGAGTTGCCCAGAAGCAATCTTGTGGCGCATATATCAATGGCGCCACGGGCTGCGCGTCTGGGTCTAGTCTCGATCCGAGGCGGATCCCCAGCGGGTTGTGGTGGATCCAGCATCATCAGGTGGAGCTTCTTCATATGAAGAAGAGCCAAGCTCCATAGCGTACAGTCGTGCGACCGGACGAACTGTTGTCCCAGTAGCTGTGTTGAGCAGCGCTACTCGCCCTACTGAGCCTTCGCCCTCGTACACCTCCACTACGCGGCCCAACTTCCAGTACAATCTAGGATTTTCATCATGGATGAACACTCTCTCGCCTACAGAGCGTGCTGATGGATGACCAGCAATCTTAGATGTCCTCTCACGCAGTGCCAATAAGTATTTATTCACCCATCTCTTTTTAAAATCACCGATAACCCTAGAAATATATTGGTGCCGTCGTGACACCGCAGCTTCGGTGAATATTGAAGGGTCCTCTAACTCTGCCTGAGACTGCAAATCAGTAAGAAATGCTGTCAACGACTTGCCATAGAGCAAATGCGCTGGTGTTAGTGGCAGTGGTTCTTGCAGGTCGGTAGGCTATATATATAGGTGAGAGGACGATCATTAACAACCGCCTCGACTTCAGTGAGCACAGTTACTAGTTCAGTCCTCTTTAACAAGCCGCATCCATCAGGCCTGCCTTCATGATGCCTACACACCGTTCCCACATTCCACCAAACCACGGCGCTTTGACTGGTATAAATTTCCACTCGCACTTCCGCTCTCCCAAGTAGGCAACAACTGTTGGATCGTCGCTAATAACTTTCAAGTACCTGGAAGCTTGAAGAAAAGTGGGATCATTGTCGCTAAGCATCAAATGAGGGAAGGAACGATGTGTACAAAATCTCCTGAATGCCAGCATAAACTCTTCATGAGACATATTGTCAAAGAGTTCTAAATGTATCGCACGTGAAGTGGCACAAGTAAATAGCAAAACATAAACCTTGTCGAGTTCCCTAGTTCTGCACCGGTATAGTCTAGTCCTGTAACTCTGAAGGGTTCTAGATGATTAACGCTGCACTCTGGCAAGGGTGGAGCAGGTCCATCCGTAAATGGTCTTCCTTTTAGTCTACGGAACACCAAACGCCTTTTGACTACTCGCTGAACTACCTGTCAAACTCTGGGTATCCACCAGTTGAGACGCAATTTAGAAATAACGTGGTGGACCCCGTAGTGCATTTTTTTTTTTTTTTTTTTTTTTTTTTTCTATATTCCAACTTACTTCCTCTCGGGCATAGGCTGAGAGCCTTAACATTCACCGCTTTACAATGCACAGTGAAGCCCGTGAGGTCTTGTTCCAGTCTAGGGAGTGAGACATGTGAAGCACTTAGAGTACAACGAGCACCTGCCATCTTGCCTTCACATGAGGCACGGTGCTCACTCATGGCCCGAAACGACCCCATCTCTGAAGCCACCTCGTTCCCATGCTTCACTGTCTCACCCCCTACACTCGGACTCTCACACTTACACACACACAACGCCACCTGTTGAGCAGATAACTCACCAGGCATTGCACCCCTATAGCATATTTTGAATATGGAAATATTCATACAGTGCTATTTAATCAGGGAACAATGAGGGTATTTTATTGACGTTGCGGTGGGCTTGTGGTAATGCACTGATACTAGTACATTTACTATACTATTACTTCCTCGTGTGTGCGTTGTACCAGTAGATCGGTGACATGGTGTGTTGCTGGCATCAGGATGGGATTGTTGGCACTGTCGTCTACACCTGACCACTTTAGACGTCCCTCACATCTAATTATGTCATTCTTCAGGTGTAGCCTTAGTTGACGCACAATGTTAGGCATTTTATTCTTACCAGAACTTCTTATGGACTCTAATTCCTAACCGAAGGATTCCCTTTGAACCCATCTAATTAGTGTTATCTCAGCTGCTTTTATTTCTTCTGCATTTAAGCTTTGACCCAGATTGCAGAGTCATCCCTGTAGCTTGGCCTTTATGTTAGTGATGTAACGCAACACCCAAGCTACGACCCTGACTAACTTATTGTACCCACTGATCCTTAACCACTCTAACATAGGACTCGGTGTTGATGTCGGTTGAATGACGGCTGTCACCATTTCTAAAGGCAAAGCTAACTCTACCTCGGCATTCCAGACAGCCCAATCCCCTTCGTGGAGCAGCCATTTTGGGCCATGCCACCACAGGTCGGACTTAATTAATTTGGACGCCGTTAATTCCCTACTTATAAAGTCACTGGGGTTTTCCTTGGTTGGTACATAATGATAGATGGCGTTTGGTAGTAGGGATCGTATTTCATCCACCCTATTGCGCACATGGACGGGCAATGTCCTTTGACTATTGTTTTTTGTTTTTTGTTTTTTCTATGTGAATGAGGGAGACAAAAGGCATAACTGCCTGCAGCGAGTGCCTCCCCCAGATTTCAATGAGTGACAGGGCCGAAATCAAGGGACGTTCGAGCCAAAATGCCTGGACACATGGAGTTTGAAACAATTTAAGTCATAGGAAGAGGGAAAGCCTGATTCTGGGAGAGACGTCCAGAGCTCAGCAGTTGAATAGAAGAACGTCGGAGAATAGCGTTTCACTCAGCAGTTGAATAGAAGAAAGTCTGAGAATAGTGTTTCACTCTTGGGTTGGAAAGTTGCACAGAGTAGGGGTGGGATTGTGTTGCAAGGCGGGTACTACGTACCCTACTTAGAGGAGGTGGTGTACACTAGGAAAGCTCCGAGGAACACTTATTATTGTAGTAGCGGTAGCATAGCGAGAGATATGCAACATTGCGGCGAAGAGAGAGAGATTGCAGAGAGTTGGTGAGTGGACGGGAGTTAATGATACGAAAGGCTTTCCTTTCTACTTTATCTAGGAGTGCGGTGTGAGAGGATCCTCCCCACACATGTGAACAATACACAATTAAAAGAACTACAAAAGTCTGCAGTCTACAAATATCAATGTCTTTGCTGTAATGCAATGTACTGTATATAGCTTGCACAAGACGTCTACTTTGAGTAATTGAAAATGCATTTACAACTTGGATAACACATGAACAGGCAAGAAACGCATCTATTTTTGTGTTATAGAACATATTATTGGCTTACCTGTGTTATCATACTAGTAATCAGTGGTGGGCACGATTTCCGCTAATCAGCTAACAGCTAGTAGCAAAGCTAAATATTTCGTTAGCTGGTTATCTTTTAAGCTAACTTTGAAAATCGTTAGCGGACCGAATAGCTTCCTATAAATGTACTGCCGCTAACTGTAAGTCAGCTAATCAGCTAATGTGCATTCGCTGGTTAAAAAAAGTGTATTGGTCAAACACGTTTGCAAACTCTAAAAAGACATATTTATGCAATTAATAATACAATTGCAACATTGCAACAGGCAGTATTACACTGACTATATCACGTCACATTCACATGTACAGTACAAAATACAAGACTCATGAGTCAAATTATGACATGAACGTCACAACGTGTCGTGAGCCCTAGCGCCGACTTGAGAAATTCGCTACAGAAAAACTACGACATTTACACATTTTCAAAATGTTACCATAGATCTATTTGGGTATATATTTGTATTTATTTATTGTTATATAAGTTCCTATATTAGAAAGTCAATTTGTTTCCCAGGCAACCACAGTCTCAAATGCATTTTAGTTAATTGTTGTTTAACAATAATTAATAATTAGATTATTATAACTATCAACCCCTTTAGCACCATGATGAAATTTGCATTATATTCTAGTTATCAATAGATTAAATTCTTTAGCCAATTATCTACTTCTAGGATATACAACTTAACTTTAGGGGTTAAGTTTATTGATTTTGTTCTACTCTCTATGCCTATCTAAGTTTTCTAACTCAATGCAAACAAAATTAATCTGTTCGACGGAAGTGTCGTTACATAACTCATGAGTTATGACTCATGAGTAATAAGTCATAATCATAAATAATCAATCATAATGACTATATTGTTGTTATTATTTACTATCTAGTAATATCTTATCGTTCTTATGATATTGCATACAGACAATGTTGTACATAACTCACCAGAGAAACAATATATTGCATACAGACAATGTTGCACATAACTCACGAGAGAAACAATATATTGCATACAGACACTGTTGTACATAACTCACGAGAGAAACTATATATTGCATACAGACAATGTTGTACATAACTCACGAGAGAAACAATATATTGCATACAGACACTGTTGTACATAACTCACCAGAGAAACTATATATTGCATACAGACAATGTTGTACATAACTCACCAGAGAAACAATATATTGCATACAGACAATGTTGTACATAACTCACGAGAGAACCAATATATTGCATACAGACAATGTTGTACATAACTCACGAGAGAACCAATATATTGCATACAGACAATGTTGTACATAACTCACCAGAGAAACAATATATTGCATACAGACAATGTTGTACATAACTCACCAGAGAAACAATATATTGCATACAGACAATGTTGTACATAACTCACCAGAGAAACAATATATTGCATACAGACAATGTTGTACATAACTCACCAGAGAAACAATATATTGCATACAGACAATGTTGTACATAACTCACGAGAGAACCAATATATTGCATACAGACAATGTACATAACTCACCAGAGAAACAATATATTGCATACAGACAATGTTGTACATAACTCACGAGAGAACCAATATATTGCATACAGACAATGTTGTACATAACTCACCAGAGAAACAATATATTGCATACAGACAATGTTGTACATAACTCACGAGAGAAACAATATATTGCATACAGACAATGTTGTACATAACTCACCAGAGAAACAATATTGCATACAGACATGTTGTACATAACTCACCAGAAACAATATATTGCATACAGACATGTGTACATAACTCACGAGAGAAACATATATTGCATACAGACAATGTTGTACATAACTCACGAGAGAACCAATATATTGCATACAGACAATGTTGTACATAACTCACGAGAGAACCAATATATTGCATACAGACAATGTTGTACATAACTCACCAGAGAAACAATATATTGCATACAGACAATGGTGTACATAACTCACGAGAGAAACAATATATTTTATTTTAGCTACCGGTACTCGCTAGTATATTGAATTGAATTTCGATTAACAGTGTCCGTAAATATAGTGATATAGTAGTATAGTGATATAGTAGTAATACTGAACAGGCTTGTATTAATGTATGCAAATACATGTGATTGTAAGCTAATGTTTATTTCATTTGTTCATTTAATTATTTATGTGCAAAAGGATGCACATGCCCATTAATTAATCATCTGATCTTGGCATTCTATGATTCTTCTAGCCTGTTTTGGAAAGCTGTGTCTAAGCAATAAACTACAAGTACAACCTAATGCATATCATAGTTTTAGCTTTCTAGGTTTGTGTTTAAGGGTTTAAGAGGAAAAAATGAAACCAATGCTAAATTCATATGATAAAAGTTAGCTGTTAACCCTTTCACGCATTTATGACCCAGAGGTTGCCAGAGTAGCAATAATAAACAGAGTTCTCTCACTCTTATAATTACCTCTCCAAAATTAGTTTTCTGCCCGCAGCTAACTCAAAGACAACTGCCGAGGTTGAAGTAACTAAACTAAAGGTTTCTAAATACCCCTGATGGTAACAAAGGCTTTAAAGTATCCCCAATAGGCTGAAAATCGCGTCATATGTCGGAGAGGGTTAACTGTTATCGTTAGCTTCCACTAATTTCCTTAGCAATTTAGCGACTCAGCGTTATCGAAGGTAACGTTTTAAGTTAGCTGATTATCGGTTATCTCAGCTAACGTTTCGGTTAGCTGTGCCCACCATTGCTAGTAACTAAATATAATAATTATATATAGCATTTACAGTTCCTTAAATACTGACAATCAAAACAAATTTGGTTGTAATAGATATATAATACTTGGCATCATAACCAAACATTATTTGGGTTTGATTTATAACGACATTCAAAAACAGGATAAAATGATTTAGTATTGGCAATATTATACGCAGATGCAGTGAACAATAAATTGTTAACTTGTTTTACTGGCCACGTTTCCAATAACATCCCAAGTCCTGAATTCCGGATCTCCCAACATATATCACTGTTGTGGTCTGCATAGATTGTTGTCAACAGTTGGTACACATTATGCAAATCCTGACTACACTTTACAATGTCGCTCTGCGGAAGGAACGAAATACAACCCGAAATGTGTGTCCTATGTAGCCTATATAGGAAACACAGAAATGGTATGAAACTGAACACACCATGAGTCCGAGGATATGTAAGTCATTGTGTTCGGCTTAGTACCATAACCATAACCCAGCCCGAGGCCGTATATACACCACAACCAACTGACGTGTGTCATACATAACCAACACCCGCTAGTACCATAACCATAACCCAGCCCGAGGCAGTATAGACACCACAACCAACTGACGTGTGTCATACATAACCAACACCCGCTACTACCATAACCATAACCCAGCCCGAGGCAGTATATACACCACAACCAACTGACGTGTGTCATACATAACCAACACCCGCTAGTACCGTAACCCAGCCCGAGGCAGTATATACACCACAACCAACTGACGTGAGTCATACATAACCAACACCCGTTAGTACCATAACCATAACCCAGCCCGAGGCAGTATAGACACCACAACCAACTGATGTGTGTCATACATAACCAACACCCGCTAGTACCACAACCATAACCCAGCCCGAGGCAGTATAGACACCACAACCAACTGACGTGTGTCATACATAACCAACACCCGCTAGTACCATAACCCAGCCCGAGGCAGCCATAACCCAGCCCGAGGCAGTATAGACACCACAACCAACTGACGTGTGTCATACATAACCAACACCCGCTAGTACCATAACCATAACCCAGCCCGAGGCAGTATAGACATCACAACCAACTGACGTGTGTCATACACAACCAACACCCGCTAGTACCATAACCATAACCCAGCTCGTTTGACTCACAATCAAAAGGGAGGGTCTGTACGCAGCCACATACCTTACCTCCGGCCCCGCCCACTGCCCAAAATGTACAATTATTATATTAGATTACATTAACCTAACTTAACCTAACCTAACCTAACCTAACCTAACCTAACCTAACCTAACCCTAATATAATATAATATAACATAACACAAACATAGCTGGATATGGTATGGGAGGGAGAAGTAGTGGAGGAGGAGGTGGGGATCAGGAGGTCAGAAGTGTGGGAAGCCATGAAAAGAGTGAAGTTGGGGAAAGCACCAGGAACAGATGGAGTGTGTGGGGAAATGTTGAGGTATGGTGGTGAGATAGTGATAGAATGGGTATGGAAAATGTGCAAACTAGCATGGGAGAAGGGGAGTGCACCCGATGACCGGAAGACTGGCATAATAGTCCCCCTATATAAGGGCAAAGGGGAAAGAGGAGTGTGTGGTAACCACCGAGGAATATGTCTTCTAAGCGTAGTAGGGAAGGTATACAGTAGGGTAGTGATTGAGAGAGTGAGAGTGAGAACGGAGAAATGGATAGGCGACGAGCAGGGAGGTTTTAGGAAGGGAAGAGGATGTGTAGATCAGATTTTTACCCTGAATTGTGTTGTGGAGAAGTATCTGGAGAAGAAACAAAAGGTGTATGTTGCCTTTATGGACTTGGAGAAGGCCTATGACAGAGTGGATAGAGAAGGTTTGTGGAAAGTACTTAGAATATACGGAGTAGAGGGCAAGTTGCTGAAAGCAGTGAAGAGCATGTATGAGGGTGCAAAGGCGGCAGTACGTGTGGAGAGTGAGCAGAGCGAGTTCTTTGACCTGAATGTTGGTTTGAAACAGGGGTGTGTGATGTCCCCGTGGTTGTTTACTGTATATATGGATGGAGTCATGAAAGAAATACTATCAAGAGCAATGGATGTTGGTGTATCGCTGAAAAGGGAGGGAATTGAGAGGAAGCTACCTATACTGCTGTTTGCGGATGATACAGTTCTGATGAGTGATAATGAATGGGAGTTGCAGGGTCTGGTAAATGAGTTTGGAACAGTGTGCGAAAAACGGAATTTGAAGGTATATGCGGGGAAGAGCAAGGTTATGGTCTTCGAAAGGGGTGAAGTCACAGAGTGTGAGGTGAAGCTGAACGGTCAGGCTATGGAGATCGTCAACTCTTTTAAGTATCTGGGCAGTGTGTTGAGTAAAGATGGGACTATGGATGAAGAAGTGCGGGAGAGGGTACAACAGGGGAAGAGGGTTGTAGGAACGCTAAAAGCAGTAACAAGAAATAGGGTGGTCAGTATTGAAGTGATGAAGTCCTTGCATGACAGTGTGGTAATCTCGACACTGACTTACGGAAGCGAAGCTTGGACGTTGGTTGAGAGACTCAGACCAAGAGTGAGAGTAGTGGAAATGAATTACTTAAGGAGTGCGTGCGGACTTACATGGAGGGATAGACAGACTAATGACGAAGTAAGAAGGAGGTGTGGTGTGGAGGTAGATGTGCTGGAAAGTGTGAAAAGGAACAACTTGAGATGGTTCGGCCATATGGAACGTATGGAAAGCGAGAGAATGACAAAGAGGTTGTATGAGAGCGAGGTGGAGGGACAGAGAGGGAGAGGTAGACCGAATGAGAGGTGGAAGGATGGAGTGAGGAAGTACATAAACGAAGGCGGTGCTGGTTGGGGGGAGGGGCGTCGACTGACTGGGGACAGAGGTGCATGGGGGCGGTTCGTTCGTGGCCACACCTTCGGGGATCACGGCGTTAGGCAATAGATAGATAGATAGATAGAACACAAATAACAAAATAAAATTATAAAACTACACTAAATTTTGAGTGGGATCGAACACTGGATTCCTGGGTGCCAGGGGTGGCCACGAACGAACCGCCCCCATGCACCTCTGTCCCCAGTCAGTCGACGCCCCTCCCCCCAACCAGCACCACCTTCGTTCATGTACTTCCTCACTCCATCCTTCCACCTCATATTCGGTCTACCTCTCCCCCTCTGTCCCTCCACCTCGCTCTCATACACCCTCTTAGTCATTCTCTCGCTTTCCATACGTTCCATATGGCCGAACCATCTCAAGTTGTTCCTTTTCACACTTTCCAGCACATCTACCTCCACACCACACCTCCTTCTTACTTCCTCATTAGTCTGTCTATCCCTCCATGTAACTCCGCACGCACTCCTTAAGTAATTCATTTCCACTGCTCTCACTCTGTTAATTGTTAATTACATACACTAATTACTATATAACATTATGATAATTATGCAATTTGTTTTTTATTGTGAAATCGATTATATATTGCTAAATTGAAAGGGTAATATAATTACCATACCAAAACAATTCCGTAGCCTACTCCGGTGTGGCAGCATCAGAGATAGTTGCCAAATTCGCGAGTGTAATGATTGTAGGGATATAGTTGATATATATGTATGCACACACAATTAATATATGTATGTTACTACAAAACAAAAAACATATTTGTGAATGGAGTGTAAAATAAAGCTGGATATATTGTTGAGTTGCCTAGTTTATTACCGCTTGTCCTATGATAGATATTATAGTGTCCTTGGACAATGCGACAAGTTTATGACTGGTGGTCACAACAAGAAGCTTTTGCGTAGAGCGTCTAATTGGGTGACTTCAAGCTAATTTTCGAAAAAAATAGGGTGCAAATACTTGTTCTCGGACGTTATGAAATAGGCCTATCTTGTGACAATCGAATATTATATCATAGTCGTTCTGCACTCTTTAAATTTGGTCTATTTGTTAGTATTCTTCCAACAAGTCAATGAGGACGCTGGGATTGTGGCTGTGGGCGGAAGAACAGGGCAATTAAGAAGGATTTGCACCCATCTAAAAATAGACAGACCGGTAAAAATTTAGTCGGACATTCAGTATGAATCGAAATGTTTAAAGTAGGTTGATATGGTGGTAGGCTACTTTCTAATGTAGCTTATTCGTTGGAGAACTATGAATTGTTCGGGGTGGTATATGAATAGAATCAAGAGTTACCTAACATACTGCACTTGATAATATAGCTAACTTACAATCATACCATCATGAGTTAGGCTACTCATAGGCTACAGTTCCATGTTGACCGTTGCCAAATAACGTAGGGTAATACACACTTTCATCTCGGGGTTAAGAGCTGTGTTCCTCTTGGTTTCCTTCATGGTTGAACTTTAAACGGTATCTTTCGATTAACTCAGAGTCGCTATATTAATCCAATTAGTCTTTTCTAACATATTCCTTAGCAGGGGATGGCGGATTTGTTATTCAACCATCTTCATCGTCCTCTAAAAGTAACTTTTAAGCGCTAAAAGTCACCAGTGGAGCTTTTAGTTTTCGCCGGGTTTAAAACATACTTTCAGCCGCTAAAAGTATTTTTACCCAACTGTTATCTTTTAAAAGTTGCCACCATCTTTAAAAGCTACTTTTAGGCCTAAAAGTGTTTTATAAATACCGGCCCTGACCTTTATTTGACTTTATATTGAAACTAACTAGCCAAATCCTAACCCATTTCAAGAATTAATTATAATATATTTAATATGATTTTTGCTAGATGGATAATGTAGATGCAAGCTATTAATCATTATCAATTTGACTATGGATATTTTTATGTAATTTCGTAAACATGAAATATATAACCGATATATGTTGACTCATATTTATGTGCAGTATACCTACACGTCTTACACTCTAAATCACCAACATGGTAACACATCTTCATGCATGTGTATGTTATGGTACAGTAATATTAATTAATATTAATTAAATTATTAATTGATTCACCAATACCGTAGGCTACATAATACCAAAACATATAAGATAATGTGAACCATTTGCTAGCATCAGCTGACCATTCAGCTAAAATATATTATCAACATATCAGAATCAAACTTATAACATGTAGTGTACCACAAACTATACATTTCACTATGTTTACATTTACCTTACATGTACAGGTATGAACGTGACATATAAACCCCTAAATGTGCTTAGTAAAATGTTGCCGGTTTGAGAAAACGTAAAGTTATTTTCAGTGATTGCATGTTTGCATGTTGGTGGGTCCTCGATCCTCGGTAGCATGTCTTAACTGTGGCTCTAGGAGCATGACAAGAAAACACACTCACTACAACACGCGAATACCTGCACACACACACACACACACACACACACACACACACACACACACACACACACACACACACACACACACACACACACACACACACACACACACACACACGGGTGTGTAATAAACTAATATGCCAAATTGTAAATGTCAATAATACTCTTATACAGTATATTCCTCTAGGTGTTTACTTTTTCAAATTGATGTACAATATTGTAAATGGTGTTTTTGTGTTGACTATAAACTGGAATATATTATTTGTCAGGCTTTCTTTCATAATACATTGTATGTTTTACGTACGTCTATGTAGTACATTTTGTGTACATATTAGTGAACAATTACTTGCGTATAAACTAATATTAACTAATTAGACTGACTAATGTTATACGCAAGTGTACAATGTGTAGTTAGTTATGTAAGCATAAAACATAATACAACGACTGAATTATAGCATGTATACTGATAATATATTTTAATTTGCACGAAACAAAACATTTTATCTCTTGAAACGAGTTTTTGTTTTTCTCTTTACAATGACCCATCGATATTCAATTGTTTCCAAACTACATTTTAAAACCCGCTCATAGCTACAATACATGCTATTATATACTCACCAACTACCACAATTTCTTAATTGTTCTTAAACTTAATATTGTTTGCTTTCACCAAGTTTCACCCGTGTTTTCTGTAGTGTGATTGAGTATCCTAGTGAAGATGATAGTGGTACGTAGCTTGTCAGATTTTGGTATTTTAGATACAATACCCTTTATACATAATTTTATGAATACACCTACATCACTAATAAATGCAAAGTGTCTACACAATTCTCGGCATTTTGTAATAAATTAACTTATATATCATTTGGGTTCCATCCCAATCAAAAGCATTGTTATCAATGGAATGGACAAATACCGCATTACTTCTCTTAGCCTCATCATATTGAGTTTGACGTTCTTTTTTCTTGATAGTTAAGCTACTTCCTGTGCTACCTACTCATAATAAATGTTATTCTATGCATGGGATAGTGTACACTCCTGTTTTTCTTCTTGACGAAGATACAGAATAAAGAGCTCATGAAATGATCAATGCAAATTAAATTTTGCAACAAACATTACAATCATCCACCATTTCCAAATATCAAAATTTGTTTATCTATAAACATATTCGGTTTGTTGTACTATAGAAACGTTTTCATCCATCTCGTGTTCATAATAGGCGTCATACTTCCCTTATTGTCGTATCTGGCATGTGTAACCTTCCTCCCCTGCTAGACCAATGATGCTGAGTGACAGGACCACCGATGTTCAATCAATGACCTATACCAGAAACCTGAGAAACGTACATCAACACCCTCTCCCTCAGTTTGGTTATACCATTAACCACATTAATGCTGCACCACAGTATCAGAAGCCAACAGTATTCCATTGTCCCTTTCCCCATTCCCTCTGTATAACCAATACAGACCAAGGTATTCTTAACCACAACACTTCCACACATCACTCTTGAGTTAAGAACACACCAATACAACCACCAAAACAACAAACTGCATGTATCATAACGTCCGCAATATGTCCAGCACCAGCATTAATATAAATATCTGCATCAGCCTCTCGCCTTTGTTCATACAGTTTCTCATTTATCGCTGGCGTTATGATATTCTCCTATCCTAGGTTTATATTGCGACAGTTCAGGTATATATTATTGCAAATTTGATGGTAATATGTCTTATTTTCCTGTCGAAGAGTATGCTGAGAATGTAGGAGGGAAAATTATATTGTGATGTATTTGAAAGTGTTATTTGAATTATGTAAAGGTGTATATAGTGTTCAATATCAAGAACCTGTACTGTTTCACGAAAATATAAAGATTGACACCGGCAATGTTAAGCAAGTCAAATCAGCCTCAGCCACATAAGCCTTCTTCCACATATTTAGTATATGTTATGTTGTTTACTTTGATTATGGTTACATAATATAAGACTATAATACCTGGCAGAAACCTTAAACCACTAGCAGTTGATGTATCGATACCTACTGGAATATTATGAAACTGCATCACATATCTGTATCATATTATAGACTGGTTTTCACAATTAACACCTTAATTGGCTATGTTAATTTTTTAATAGTTAAGTAATTGTGATGGGATAAGTCAGTTTCTCACCAGCTTAAATATAGCAGGATATCAAATAATGTGTAGGCTATGACTGAATTCTAGCAAGTTATATTACAGGACATCTATATATACAGTATATTGGGGAATATGTAAAACAATGAAAAATAAATATTGAAAGATATTTTAATGATTGTTTTCAATAATATAATCGCCCTCTTTATAAATACAAACATATTTAAGGAGACTGGTGAAATAATATGCAAGGTTAAATTGTATATAACTAGTTGTGTATGCATTTGTATTTTGTTTTTTGTGTTGTGTTGTGTTGTGTTGTCCCTGTTCGGGTTCTGTCTCGAGTTCGGCCACCCCCAGCTATTGGATATGTGCCTGAGTATATACATAGGCTACATACATGCATTTGGGAAATTAAAAATAAGTAAAATAAACTGCTTTGCCTTATGGGAGCCTGAAAAGTTGAAACAAGAAGCCTACAACAGAAAATTGATGCCAGGCATAACAGACTGGAAGCCCAAGAAGAAACCGCTGATACAGCAAGTGTGGGAGGAAGAAATTTCGTGGAAAACAATTACTGCAGGATATATATTTTTGTATTTATGATTTTGCTGACATGTGGAAGGTTGGAATAATATGCAACATATAGATATTTTGGATTACAGGAACAAATCGCTTACATGACCAAACACAAATGCGTGCGAAAGCGAAAAGAAGAATGAGTGAATGTATGTATCTGGGAGCCATGATTGAAAACAAGGGAAAGCTGTACTAGAGAACTAGAAAACAGAGTAACACAAGGAAGAAAGGTAGCTGGAGCCATGAAAGCCTTGTTTAGGAGCAGAAACTTGAGTATGGAAGCAGTGAGAGGATTGCATGAGGGTGTGTTGGTGCCGACATTGAGACTCTGGTATTGTATAGTAATGCAAAGTCACAAGAGCAGTTGAAATGGATTTGCTAAAAATATGTGTAAGGAGTTCGAAGAATAGACACAGTAAGAAGTGTAGAGTTAAGAAGTCGGTAGAGCAAAAGGTTGAAGACAGTTTTCTCAGATGGTATGGTCACATGACAAGAATGCCTGAAGAAAGAATAGTTAAAAGGATCTGTGTCAGTGAAGTGGAAGGAAGAAGGTGTGGACAGTCGAGAAGAATGTATGATAAGGTGTCAGAATGTGTGTCAAAAGCGTGAAAATGGAATGGTTGAAGCAAAGGAATTAGCAAATGACAGGAATGGATGGAAGAAGATTGTTAGTGAGAGTACATGAAGGTCTCTGGACCCTTTTAAATGACAAACCCGGAAGGTTTATATCCAAGATGTTGATGTGAAGAGACCTTGTCCGGAAGTTTAACATCTGAGATGAAGTCATTGATTTCGGGAGCTGATGAGTGATTGGTGCTTCTGAATGCTTGTGTGCTTTCTTATTGTGGGCGAACTGTTATAATTATGTGTTCCTCTCTTGTCACCTCTTGTTTCCTTTCTCTAGCTGATCCTCCATACCCCTTGTGGGGTAAAGGCTGGCTACTGACTGACTGACTATTCACAATATTATCTTCATGATAACGATAATGGGACAGTAAGTAATGACTACGATAATGTTGTCAGCAAGATAAATTTAAAAGTGTGTGTGAATCCGTATTGGAACAGGAACAGCCTGACTGGTCTCTGTTAACATACAAAGCTTCCCAGCACTTCCATGTTTCCTCCAGCCATACATCCACCAACCACCCTCACCACCAAACATAACCCTGGTCGTCAATACGGAAGTTGACAGGTAGCTGTTGAAACCAATGACAAGGGCAGATTCGCTGAAATGTTCATTGTGTTTTGTTTTCCCTGAAACTCTGTGTGTCGGTACATGGGTGATCGTGTGTGTATGTGTGTGAACACAACTAGAAGCGCAAACATACTAAGGACCGTATGATAAACATATGTGGATATAAATAAGTTATACTAGATGTATAGGTTTAGTATTAAGACAAGTATATTAGGAGATGATCCAACCTACTTGATATATTAGTGTGATAACACGTTCACACGTATACTGTATATACATAAATTTTACCTACACTGCACGCCAGTGGTTGCTTTTCTTGCATAGAGTAAATTGCTTGCTTGAAATGCTGCCATTCCTATTATCTACTCCCAATAATATATTATAAACAAATTGAAAATATATATCTACCTCTCTGAAATGTGTATCTAACCTGTTGAGAGCAATATGAACACCTGAGGAAAGGAGAGTGTAAACAAAGGCACTTATTATGTCCAGCCTACAACCAATGCAGCTCCCTTATAGCTAGTCAGATCCACATTACCTCACCTCAACCTACCCAACCACACTACAAGGCAATAAACTCCACACCACTTCTCTCCAGATACAAAGTAACACAGATTCACACTGCCAATCAAACCATACCCCCAAGAGCTCCTTCACAAATCATAAACCTTGGGCGGACTTGCTCGTACGTGACTATCTTCCACAACCGGCTTCTTACTTGAATGCGATATGAAGCCAACATAGGGACTAGTTGAAACATATGGATATACAATAATGAATGTTATTATAAGATTGTATTGGTATGGTCATTTTGTTTTTTCTATTATTGTTGGAACTGTACTGTATTTATTACGCTACATATACTGTACAATCAATTCAATTGCGTTAGTGCTGGAGAAGAAGGCAATCAAAAGGACAAAGCCAAAGGGGAATGTCTGAATAAAACAATCTCCCGCACGTCGCCTCTTTGTTTTCTTGTTTTTTCTATGTGAATGAGGGAGGCAAAAGGCATAACTGCCTGAAACGAGTGCCTCCCCCAGATTTCAAAGTGTGACAGGGCCGAAATCAAGGGACGTTCGAGCCAAAATGCCTGGACACACAGAGTTTGAAGCAATTTGAGTCATAGGAAGAAGTAAAGACTGTTTCTGGGAGAGCGTTCCAGAGCTCAGCAGTTGAATAGAAGACAGTCTGAGAATAGCGTTTCACTCTTGGGTTGGAGAATTGCACAGAGTAGGGGTGGGATTGTGTTGCAAGGCGTTTACTATGTACCCTACGTAGAGGAGGTGGTATACACTGGGAAAGCTCCGCGGAACACTGATTATTGTAGTAGCGATAGAATAGAGAGAGAAATGCAACATTGCGGCGAAGAGAGAGAGATTGGAGAGAGTTGTTGAGTGGACGGGAGTTAATGATACGAAAGGCTTTCCTTTCTACTTTATCTAGGAGTGCGGTGTGAGAGGATCCTCCCCACACATGTGAACAATACTCAATTCAAGGACGCACTGTGCTCCTTTACAGAGCTTAGTTCCCTGGCCGGTTTTGACCCTCACAGATCATCACAGCGAGTATTAGATTGATGTTACTGACACTTTGATCACCGGTTCAAGGAAGAGGAGAGGGCTGGTGGATGTGGAAGGCGAATAGGAAAAAGGTAGAAATGAGAGTGAGTGATGGTAATGAACAGTGCAGAAAGAATGGTTGAATGAGTGGAGGGATGGAGTGGGTGAGTGAAGGAATGGTATGGGTGAGTGGGAGGGAAGGGGTGGGTGAGTGGAGGGATGGAGTGGGTGAGTGGAGGGATGGAGTGGGTGAGTGAAGGAATAGGTTGAGTGAATGGGAGGGAAGGGGTGAGCGAGTGGAGGGATAGGGGGGTGAGTGGAGGGATGGGGAGGGTGAGTGGAGGGATTGGGTGGGTGAGTGGAGGGATGGGGAGGGTGAGTGGAGGGATGGGGAGGGTGAGTGGAGGGGTGGGGAGGGTGAGTGGAGGGAGGGGGTGGGTGAGTGGAGGGATGGGGAGGGAGAGGGGATGGATGGGGAGGGTGAGTGGAGGGATGGGGAGGGAGAGTGGAGGGATGGGGAGGGAGAGTAGAGGGATGGGGTGAGTGAGAGGAGGGATGGGGTGAGTGAATGGAGGGATGGGGTGGGTGAGGGGAGAGAGAGAGAGAGAGAGAGAGAGAGAGAGAGAGAGAGAGAGAGAGAGAGAGAGAGAGAGAGAGAGAGAGAGAGAGAGAGAGAGAGAGAGAGAGAGAGAGAGAGAGAGAGAGAGAGAGAGAGAGAGAGAGAGAGAGAGAGAGAGAGAGAGAGCTAGCTTCATAGATATACAGACTGCATAGACCTTGTGGTCCCTACTCGACTGTCCAGAGTTGATTCTTCCATAACATTTACTACAAAGCAGAAGATTCTCTCCTACCTGTATGTAGCCTTCCTTTATTATCTCTGATAGGTTCTTGTCATATTCAACTATCTTAGACTATTCACCTGTAATAAGTCCTTTTCTATTCCCTCTGCCACTTTTATCTGTCTTACCTCACCATCTTAATTGGAATGTATATTATTGATTTATATAATATTGATTATTATCGGTATATATATATATTTGTTCTAGTTTGCTCCCTACGCCTCTATCATATAGTATACTTTATATTATAATATGTCATGTTATTGCATATGCGTAAGTTATGGCCCCAATAGATTCCGAGGTCGGGGGTTTATAGGTTGGATGTTGCAGGTGAAGCATAATTATCTGGTAGGCTTTACTAAATTAATGGTTCTCCCTCACTACCAGTCTGGTATACACGGTGGTGAGGGAGGAGGGGTGATGGGAGGGGCTAGGTCCAGTATACAGGTACAGGTCATATAATGTAACTATAGTAATGGTTCTCCCTCACTACCAGTCTGGTATACACGGTGGTGAGGGAGGAGGGGTGATGGGAGGGGCTAAGTCCAGTATACAGGTACAGGTCATATAATGTAACTATAGTAATGGTTCTCCCTCACTACCAGTCTGGTATACACGGTGGTGAGGGAGGAGGGGTGATGGGAGGGGCTAGGTCCAGTATACAGGTACAGGTCATATAATGTAACTATAGCAATGGTTCTCCCTCACTACCAGTCTGGTATACACGGTGGTGAGGGAGGAGGGGTGATGGGAGGGGCTAGGTCCAGTGTACAGGTACAGGTCATATAATGTAACTATAGCAATGGTTCTCCCTCACTACCAGTCTGGTATACATGGTGGTGAGGGAGGAGGGGTGATGGGAGGGGCTAAGTCCAGTATACAGGTACAGGTCATATAATGTAACTATAGTAATGGTTCTCCCTCACTACCAGTCTGGTATACACGGTGGTGAGGGAGGAAATTGAAAACAAATGAAAAGCAAAATATAAAATATGGCCGTTTGGGGCAGAAGGAGGCCTCCGATCGAAAAGGTGTAAGGAACGAAAGTTGTTCGCAGCCCCCCAACATGGGGGTACGGATGAGGTCAGATCCAAAATCGGAGGTCATTTTGCGGCCGAAATCGAGGTCGCCGTTTAATGAGGCACAGGGAGGTCGAGGCCGGTGATTATGGTAGTAGTAGTATTGTGATGATTGTGGTAGTAGTGATTGATGATGATTTTTATGGTAGTAGTAGTGATGGTGATTATGGTGATTACCCGGGCAACGGCGGGTACCCCTGCTAGTATAATATATAGAGGGAATTTCAACATTACTTTTAACTGATATCGACCGAAAATTTAAAATGGAATTGTTGGAATTAGAACATAAATAACTTTGAAGAATGTGAATAGTTTGCTTTGTAATTAATAATTGAAAACCAATGAAAACCCTAAGAAGCTAAGAAAATCATACGAAGGGATGAAAGAGGAAAACACTAAATACTAAATGTATTAAGTAAAATAAACAGTTGACAGGAAACACAATGTCATCGGTGAAAGAGAGAGAGAGAGAGTATGAACCATATACTCAAGATAGGTATGTATTTAATACACAATTATGGAAACAAAACACATAAATATGAAAATGAATCAATTAAGAATACAAATGAAATGGAGATGTGAGTGTTATATAATAAGTATATAGCTAGAAGTTATTATACTGAGGGATGTCACCACCAAAACATGAGCAGGGTAAAACAAATGGGAGTCAGGTTATGTGCTCACATAGCTGAAGTTAGCAATCACAAACTATACACCCATTATGTTTCGAGTCAATTATAAATAGAAGACGTTGATTTGGAATGTTCTATTATCAGCATCCCCTTGATCCTGCATAGACACTCGTACATAAGAAGTTGATAAGTATCTCCGAATCAAAGTTGAGTGTCCTTGTCTTGTAATCATATAAGAAGATAGGAAGCACTTGTATATTGCAAATCCGCAACATGAATATTCTACATAGGTATCGATATTACCATATACAACACGTTTGTCAAGAAAATCCATAACCCGACATGAGCAACACTGCAACCAGATCCACCTCTGTTATGGATCTCACTTCCAAGATAAGGACATTTAGCTGAACACATATTTATGTTCTCACCACATGTGTGTAGAGACTGGACTGTTTCACACAACAAACAATTAAGTACTTGAGCATCAGTCATAGTACAAGACACCTTTAAACCTTGATAATCAGACGCTGCATGTAGTGCCACAATAGTATAAGAATCTCTAACGTTTCTGTTTGGAGCACTGTATCATATTTAAGACAAAGTCAATGATCTTGGTATTGCTGACCGATAATCCTCACTAACTACAACTGACTGCCCGAACTAGTAACCAGTCCATACAAGTGTTGAGAGGTGAGGATGCTCGAGCAAACATCTGCCTCACTCTTGAGTTGACTTTGGAAGAATGAGGAGGCCTGCCTAACACACTTGACAACACTCACTGAACACCAGATCAATAAACACTGAAGGAATTCCACAGACTTGGCAAACCTCCAACAGTGTGTCTCAATGAACTGAGTCTAATACTATGTTTAGATCGACATAGACTAAACTCTCTCTTACTGGAAACTCGAGACAGTGTTTCACAAAAACGGAACGCCAGTATTTAGTCAATTGTTGACTTCTTGGGTGTGAAACTAGATTCCTCAGCTCTCTGACCTTTTAGCAGGTTTACGCATATAGAGGCAAACGATAGTATAGAATGAATGATTGTCAAACATAGAACACAAAGGTAATCAAAAAACAAAAACAAGGGAAGTAATACAAGTTTATATTGGAATATTTAGGTGGATAATAGGAGTACAAACATGGTAGAATTTGGGGGAAAGCAAGAGGATGAGGAAAGGGAAAAGTAGGGTAGTAAGAAAGAGGGAGGGGAAGGAAAACTGGGAGGAAAGCGTAGACAGAATAGTAAAGAGAGTGGAGGATGGGGTAGAACAACAATGAATGAGAAAGAAGGGGAAGAATAGGGAAATAATAGATGGATATAAATATATACAAATGTGTGTGTGTGTGGTGGGGGGGGGGGGGGGGGGGGGGGGGGTGGGGGGTGGTGGGAGGGTGGGGGGGGGGGGGGGGGGGGGGGGGGGGAGAGGGAGTGTATCAACAGTGGAGGAAATGGAGAGGAAGTGTTTCCTGCTTTTGTCAGAGGCACGGAGGAAAACCAATTTGTTATGGAAGGAGATAGAATGATCTGCATAGCTTTATACAAAGACACTGACCATATGATCCAGGCAAGGTTATAAGGACAAATACACTACAACAAAGTAATTACACGTGGACGAATTGTAAACCAAATACAAGATGTCTTAGATACACTGACCATACATAATTAATGATCCAAATACGATGACCAGGATAATATAATATATATATATATATATATATATATATATATATATATATATATATATATATATATAATTATATATACCTAAACCCCACATAAATGAGTGAATAAACTTAAAAACAAAACACACGCACACACAAACAGAGAGAGAGAGAGTTACACAGATACTCAGACCACACAGACCTTGCGATCCCAACTAGGGGGCCTGGCACCGATACTGCTAGAGACAGGGACAGTTTATAGTAGAAGAATGGGACAGCAAGGAAGTAGGAGAGAAAGAGAGGGAAAGGGAGAGAGAGTATGGTTGAGAACAGTTTTGGTGAGTGGGAAGTAGAGACAATGCGAGAGTTATAGTATAAATCCTCATAATAAGCTATCGAAAAGTTGCTTGAGAAGAGAATGTCTCCTAAAATGAAGGAAAATTATTGGACATGCAAGGACTGAAGAATAGGAAAAGGTAATTTTTTATTTTTTTTCTATGTGAGTGAGGGAGGCAAAAGGCAGAACTGCCTGTAGCTAGTGCCTCCCCCATAGTTGAAAGAGTGACAGGGCCAAAATCAAGGGACGTTCGAGCTAACATGCCTGGACACACAGAGTTTGAAGCATTTTAAGTCATAGGAAGAGGAAAATACTGATTCTGGGAAAGAGTTCCAGAGCTCCGCTATAGAATAGAAGAAAGTTTGGGAGTAACGTTTCACTCTTGGGTTGGAGAGTTGCACAGAGTAGGGGTGGGATTGTGTTGCAATACGGCTACCACGTGCCCTACGTAGAGGAGGTGGTATAAACTGGGAAAGTTATTAGGAACACCGATTATTATAGTAGCGATAGAATAGCGAGAGAAATGCAACATTGCGGCGGAAAGAGAGAGAGATTGCAGAGAGTTTGTGAGTGGACGGGAGTTAATGATACGAAAGGCCTTCCTTTCAACTTTGTCTAGGAGAGCGATGGGAGAGGAACCTCCCAACACATGTGTACAATACTCAATACAAGGACGCAACTTGCCCATGTACAGAGCAAGAAGCTGTGCAGGGGTAAAGAACCCCTTGAGGCGGTTGAGCCCACCCAGCTTCTGGGAGGCTGCCTTAGCAAAACTGGTAATATGGTCCCTCCAAGTGAGAGCAGAAGAAAAAGAGACACCAAGAATATTGAGAGAAGATGAAGGATTGATTTTTGTATTGTTCAAGTATAAGGGTTAGTCCGCTGGGAGTTCTGGACGAGTAGATAGATGGAGAAATTGGGTTTTGGAAAATTAAAGGTAACAAGGTTTTCTCTGCCCCAATTGTAAATAGTAGTTAGATCAGAAGAAAAGTGTTCTATGGCTTCATTACGTTTGTCTTTGAGGGATTGTTGGCTGGGGCGTTCTGGAAAACTAATTGAGTAGTGTAAGGTTGAGTCGTCTGCATATGAATCGATGGGACTTGAGGTACAGTTGAGAAGATAATTTATGAAAATTATAAAGAGAATAGGAGATAGGACAGAGCCCTGAGGAACACCGGAGTTGATAGGGTGAGGAACTGAGCGATGGCCGTCCACATTCGCAGCTATGGAACGGCCGGAAAGGAAATTAGAGACAAAGGCACAGATGGAGGGACAGAAACCGAAGGAGGGTAGTTTAGAAATTAAAAATGTGTGCCAGACTCTACCGAAGCGAAGGGCTTCGATATGTTTAGTGCAATAGAAAAAGTCTCACCGTAAGTCCTGAAAGGAAGATGACCAAGAGTTAGTAAGATATGAAAGAAGATCACCAGTAGAGCGTCCCTTTACCCTTGTTTAGCGGGGCCCGCCTTCAGTCAGTCTAGAGAACCAAGGACTATGTGGCGGGGCCCGACTTAAGTCTGTGTGCAATTTTGGAGCAATAATGGCTCTGAGAGAGAGACAAGAGGGTGGAGGAGCATAGGTAGGCTCATGACCGCTCGGCACGGGTCCCGCGAGACTACTGACGTTTACGCCACACACACCCACACTCACTGCCTCGCTACACAGGGAATTATGTAAGGAAATTACCGTATTTTAAGGATTTTGCGCTCGTCTTGCACGATCGTTGCAAGAGAACGCGTGGTCGTAGAAGGATGGTTCTGGTGTTATTGGAAAGCTCAATTTACGGCCTTTCAGGGATACATAATAGTATTACGCTGTGGCTCTTGTTTATGCATGAAAAAGAGCACGGAAACAAGGTAGTTTAGGGTAAAACCATCCGCTTGCCAGGTAGTAGAAGTTACTGACGGGCCCGCTCGTAAGGCGTTAAGGAAGCTATACTGGCGATCTGAGAGCAGATTATGAGAAAAGAAATGATTAGCCCACTGAGCACCAGGCAATATAATATAAATGTCCACCCAGCAGGTTGTCAAAAAAAAAAAAAAAAATCCATAAAACACCTGGAATGGGTTAGAAATGAAGGAAAACCCACAAAACAAACGATCCCCTAGGTTAAGGGGTCCTAC
>CM064539.1:24847758-24998022 GCA_032716605.1 Paralithodes platypus
AGGGCACGTGGTACCCGTCTTGCAACTCAATCCCACCCCTACTCTGTGCAACTCTCCAACCCAAGAGTGAAACGTTACTCTCAAACTTTCTTCTACTCAACAGCTGAGCTCTGGAACTCTCTCCCAGAATCAGTCTTTCCCTCTTCCTATGACTTAAATTGCTTCAAACTCTGTGTGTCCAGACATATTGGCTCGAACGCCCCTTGATTTTGGTGCTGTCACTCTTTCAACTATGGGGGAGGCACTCGCTATAGGCAGTTCTGCCTTTTGCCTCCCTCAATCACATAGACAAAAAAACACAAAATATAAAGGGAACATGTCAAAGGATGTACACAACATATTACATACATACAATAGGAGAGGGTCGAATGTGATCGTTTAAAGAAATAATTGATATGTGTTTATGGGGAGTGAACATAGACAAGATAGACAGCATAAGACATTTCACAGGAAACATCCCATCTCAATATTAGCTCTACTCTTCATTTAATTTCCCTTTAAAACGAAATGTAATATGGAATTCAGCATGAATTGCAATATATAAGAGTGATAGAGAGCTAAATTCAAGGTACGTTAGAGCCAAATTCACTTTTTCTATTTTATAGGGACACTCACTTCTGGCAGCTTTTCCTTTTGTTTCATACTTCCACATAGACGCAAATAATACATTAATAAATAAATATATATATACTGTATATACACGTAATCACATGCAAATGTGTTTCGTCCTCGCCTGGAATCCAACCCAGGAAAGAAGAGCCAGGCATCACTATACTGTATATGATTCGTGGAAGCTGGCGACCGTGAGATGATTGGCAGTTCCATTCCTAGCCCAGATTCACCCAGTCTGGGAGCTTAGTGGAGTGACTGAGTTAGCTACCAAAGGGATGTGGAGAAAGTATCACACACTTCCTATTGAGATTTATCCAACCCCGGAGAGCTGGGCAACAAATGTCTACACTTAATTTATTTAAGTTTGCTCTGATATTTATTTTCAGTCTGTACGACAGATCTTGATGGCAGGGACATAATTGAAATATGTGTAGATATTGTTTCGTTACTACATTTGAAGGTTTCATCAGCCATTTTATGATATTTAAAACAAGTGATACAGGAAATGTCCCACCGAAAATATGACGTTTAACAAATATCCACCCAGTAATAACATTCAATGGAAGCTATGTAACACAATACTACCGAATATAGCTAGTAATATAAAATGTTATATGACTAGAGACCAATGTGAAGAGAGGGTCCGATGGAGATGACAAATATTTTAGAAGTTAAATGAAAGTGAGGCAAATGGATTGTGAAAATGAGGTCCATTATGAATGTTATTTATATTATAAATGTTGTTGTTGTTGTTGTTGTTGTTCCCCAAGCTGCCTGGTCGAACAGCCCCTAGGCCCGGAGCAATTCCAAGGCCATAACCGAGTGCCCCCACAGAACCCTCCCCGCCGACCACAATAAAGCCTGGGTGACCGAAGCCACTCCATGGCGGGGAGCTGAGGAGGGTGCGGAAACGCCCGGGAAACCAAAGCCCCACCCAGGGCCCTGTGCCCCTTAGCAATTATGAAGAGAAAGTTGAGGGGCAAGGGAAAAATGTGATGCTTTGGCTTCCAATCTTGGTAGATTGGGAGGTCAATCCACGGAAGAGATCTAGAAAATATATAAGGTAAAGGAACAGTCAGAGTAAGCTATGGATATGGCAGAGATTGCTCAGCTCTCCCTCTGATAGACCAGCCCATTACCACATGACTAGAACCCAATCCTCTCAGCATGAGCTAGGAAAGGCCCTAGAAAGCTGCCTTTGGCGGGGGGATAGCTCCCCTATTTCAACCCCTATTATAAATGTTATTTAGTGCAGTAAATAACCGTTAGGACACTGCCAGGATCCATAACAATTTTCATTTAACCATTTGTAGGGTGGACTGTTTTAGGAGATAGTGCGAAATTGTGCTTTCATTAGGTCAAACATTTCTTGATACCTCACATGATCAAATGTGGTAACTTGCTCATTAAAGTGTTAAATAAATGCTACACATTACAATGGCATTCATAAAAAGCTAAATATTTTCCAAGACACTATGTTGAAGGTGTGATGGACTACCCCCACACACACACACACACACGCACGCACGCACGCACGCACGCACACACTGTTCCAGATAGTCCTAGAATGGTGGACGAGAATTATACCAAGATCCTTCAAGTCTTCCTCTGTTCTCTCCTGATCAGAGCTGCTTTACCCTGAATCCCGTGAGATCTGTGTTGTCAAGTGGAGGCAGGAACAGGAACCAGAAAACACAAAATAACGGGGTGAATACAACATTAATATTAACATACTAGGAATGTATAGTACAGTAGAAATAGAACAGAGGGAGGACACAACAAAACATACAATAGCATGGTTTCTAGGAATGGAAAGAAACATCTATCTATCTATCTATTGCCTGACGCCGTGATCCCCGAAGGGGTGGCCACGAACGAACCGCCCCCATGCACCTCTGTCCCCAGTCAGTCGACGCCGCTCCCCCCAACCAGCACCGCCTTCGTTCATGTACTTCCTCACTCCATCCTTCCACCTCTCATTCGGTCTACCTCTCCCTCTCTGTCCCTCCACCTCGCTCTCGTACACCCTCTTAGTCATTCTCTCGCTTTCCATACGTTCCATATGGCCGAACCATCTCAAGTTGTTCCTTTTCACACTTTCCAGCACATCTACCTCCACACCACACCTCCTTCTTACTTCCTCATTAGTCTGTCTATCCCTCCATGTAACTCCGCACGCACTCCTTAAGTAATTCATTTCCACTGCTCTCACTCTTGGTCTGAGTCTCTCAACCAACGTCCATGCTTCGCCTCCGTAAGTCAGTGTCTTGGATTACCACACTGTCATGGAAGGACTTCTTCACTTCCATACTGACCACCCTATTTCTTGTTACTGCTTTTAGCGTTCCTACAACCCTCTTCCCCTGTTGTACCCTCTCCCGCACTTCTTCATCCATAGTCCCATCTTTACTCAACACAATGCCCAGATACTTAAAAGAGTTGACGATCTCCATAGCCTAACCGTTCAGCTTCACCTCACACTCTGTGACTTCACACCTTTCGAAGACCATAACCTTGCTCTTCCCCTCATTTACCTTCAAATTCCGTTTTTCGCACACTGTTCCAAACTCATTTACCAGACCCTGCAACTCCAATTCATTATCACTCATCAGAACTGTATCATCCGCAAACAGCAGTATAGGTAGCTTCCACTCAATTTCCTCCCTTTTCAGCGATACACCAACATCTACTGCTCTTGCAACCACGGGGACATCACACACCCCTGTTTCAAACCAACATTCAGGTCAAAGAACTCGCTCTGCTCACTCTCCACACGTACTGCCGCCTTTGCACCCTCATACATGCACTTCACTGCTTGCAGCAACTTGCCCTCTACTCCGTATATTCTAAGTACTTTCCACAAACCTTCTCTATCCACTCTGTCATAGGCCTTCTCCAAGTCCATAAAGGCAACATACACCTTTTGTTTTTTCTCCAGATATTTCTCCACAACACAATTCAGGGTAAAAATCTGATCTACACATCCTCCTCGTCGCCTATCCATTTTTCCGTTCTCACTCTCACTCTCTCAATCACTACCCTACTGTATACCTTCCCTACTACGCTTAGAAGACATATTCCTCAGTGGTTACCACACATTCCTCTTTCCCCTTTGCCCTTATATAGGGGGACTATTTTGCCAGTCTTCCAGTCATAAGGTGCACTCCCCTTCTCTCATGCTAGTTTGCACATTTTCCATACCCATTCTATCACTATCTCACCACCATACCTCAACATTTCCCCACACACTCCATCTGTTCCTGGTGCTTTCCCTAACTTCACTCTTTTCATGGCTTCCCACACTTCTGACCTCCTGATCCCCACCTCCTCCTCCACTACTTAAGAACATAAGAAACATAAGAAAATGGGAGTCTGCAGAAAGCCGATTGGCCTAAGCAAGGCAGATCCCTGTCCCACACAACCCCAATTACAAAGCCCAATTATAGGCTCAACACTCTAATACCCTGAGGATCATCTTACCAAAACGGTTAGAGATTAACGCAGGATTACGGGGGTCTGCAGAGCGCTGATTGGCCCAACCCTGCTGATCCCCCTTCACACCCAACCCTTCTCGTCCATATGCTTATCCAATTTTATCTTAAAGCTCCCTATCGTTTTTAATCCCACTATAGCACTTGGTAGTCCATTCCACCCATCTACAACTCTGTTACCAAACCAATATTTGCCTATATCTTTTCTGAAACGAAATTTATCTAATTTGAAACCATTGGTACGAGTTCTTTCGCTATCACTGAGCTTTAGTACATTTGTCATGTCCCCTTTGTTAATCCCACTAACCCACTTGAACACCTCTATCATATCCCCTCTAACTCTGCGTCTCTCTAACTTCTCTTCTTCTCCCTCCCATACCATATCCAGCTATGTTGTATTTTTTTAAGCCGTTGGGTTGTTGTTGTTCCCTAAGCTGCCTGGCCGAACAGCCCGTTGGGTAATGTGTTCTACTGTCGGACCTGTAATTACAGATAATTATATTAAAATAGAACACTATGAATACTAGTTAAATCAATAGAGTACAACGAGGAAAGCAGACATCTGGCAATGTTTGATATAACCAACATTAGTTCCAACTTGTACAAATTATATTTGTTGTATGTTGTTTTAGTTATGCGAGAGTATATTCACTGTGAAACGCATTATCCTTTATATAATTAAAGTCTATATTAGGAAGTGCAATTTGTATGACCATTTTCGTTATATATAAACTAGCATAAATCAATGTATTTCTATAACATATATAATTGATGGCAGCTGTCCCTCCACAAAGTGAGACTAACACTCTAGCCCAACGTAACTGAATTAACAAGTTGTTGTGAGACCCTTCTGGAGCACCACACTCACTGTAGTAATTTGAAAGCGGCTTAATTAACTGTTGACAGATGCCTCGAAGGTGGCCGCAACTGGGAGAACCTTGTGTATATTTTAGTTTATTGTTATTTGGGTAATATGTGTATAATACAAATTAACAAATTACATAGTAATCATTGTAGTGCATCTGTCTTCGGTTTAGAAGAGAAAGTAATCCAAATATGTATTCATTAGAGAAAGCTAGTTAAGTTTGAGATGATGAGACATACCATTAACCTCAATACTTTGTAGAAGATGCGTAGTTGTTGAACCATCTTACACATGTGAACAGGACTCTACATATTGCTACCCAATATATAATAATCAAATACCCTGTAGGAAACAGACTCACCCAGGGCAGAACTAAAACTGCAGCACCTGCCATAATGTGTCTATAGTCCGCTTAATTACAATATGTCAATGATCTAATATTCATAATTCATTATTCTTTCTTATTTTCTTGGTATTATTTTCTTGTATGACATCTTTTCACCATATTTCATCACATATCATAATACTATATTGATATCTCGCCTGTGTTTTCCACCTCAATACTCATCCTAATGTTATATTCTGGTAGCGTATTATTCGTCACATATTACCTTTTTTGTTTCTTTGTATACCCTTCAACTATACTTCATTATCTTTGTATACCCTTCAACCATACTTCAATATCTTTGTATACCCTTCAACTGTACTTCATTATCTTTGTATACCCTTCAACTATACTTCATTATCTTTGTTTACCCTTCAACCATACTTCAATATCTTTGTATACCCTTCAACTGTACTTCATTATCTTTGTATACCCTTCAACCATACTTCAATATCTTTGTATACCCTTCAACTGTACTTCATTATCTTTGTATACCCTTCAACTATACTTCATTATCTTTGTTTACCCTTCAACCATACTTCAATATCTTTGTATACCCTTCAACTGTACTTCATTATCTTTGTATACCCTTCAACCATACTTCAATATCTTTGTATACCCTTCAACTGTACTTCATTATCTTTGTATACCCTTCAACTATACTTCATTATCTTTGTATACCCTTCAACTGTACTTCATTATCTTTGTATACCCTGCAACTGTACTTCATTATCTTTGTATACCCTTCAACTATACTTAATTATCTTTGTATACCCTTCAACCATACTTCATTATCTTTGTATACCCTTCAACTGTACTTCATTATCTTTGTATACCCTTCAACTGTACTTCATTATCTTTGTATACCCTTCAACTGTACTTCATTATCTTTGTATACCCTTCAACTATACTTCATTATCTTTGTATACCCTTCAACCATACTTCATTATCTTTGTATACCCTTCAACCATACTTCATTATCTTTGTATACCCTTCAACTGTACTTCATTATCTTTGCATACCCTTCAACTGTACTTCATTATCTTTGTATACCCTTCAACTGTACTTCATTATCTTTGTATACCCTTCAACTGTACTTCATTATCTTTGCATACCCTTCAACTGTACTTCATTATCTTTGTATACCCTTCAACCATACTTCATTATCTTTGTATACCCTTCAACTGTACTTCATTATCTTTGTATACCCTTCAACCATACTTCATTATCTTTGTATACCCTTCAACTGTACTTCATTATCTTTGTATACCCTTCAACTGTACTTCATTATCTTTGTATACCCTTCAACCATACTTCATTATCTTTGTATACCCTTCAACTGTACTTCATTATCTTTGCATACCCTTCAACTGTACTTCATTATCTTTGTATACCCTTCAACTGTACTTCATTATCTTTGTATACCCTTCAACTGTACTTCATTATCTTTGCATACCCTTCAACTGTACTTCATTATCTTTGTATACCCTTCAACCATACTTCATTATCTCTGTATACCCTTCAACTGTACTTCATTATCTTTGTATACCCTTCAACCATACTTCATTATCTTTGTATACCCTTCAACTGTACTTCATTATCTTTGTATACCCTTCAACTGTACTTCATTATCTTTGTATACCCTTCAACCATACTTCATTATCTTTGTATACCCTTCAACTGTACTTCATTATCTTTGCATACCCTTCAACTGTACTTCATTATCTTTGTATACCCTTCAACCATACTTCATTATCTTTGTATACCCTTCAACTGTACTTCATTATCTTTGTATACCCTTCAACTGTACTTCATTATCTTTGTATACCCTTCAACTGTACTTCATTATCTTTGTATACCCTTCAACTGTACTTCATTATCTTTGTATACCCTTCAACCGTACTTCATTATCTTTGTATACCCTTCAACTGTACTTCATTATCTTTGTATACCCTTCAACTGTACTTCATTATCTGTGTATACCCTTCAACTGTATTTCATTATGTTTCCTCGTTTTCTTTCCTTCTCACCCTCCACCACCGCCTCATATTTCCCTCATCTTGGTCAATCTGTCGTCCATTATGGTGACCATTTGTCCTCGAGCTGGTCTCATGATGTTCCTCTCCTGATTCCAGTTTGCTCCCATTTCTTGCAGACGTGAGAAGTGGCGGTCCTGAATCCTTAAGCTGGTCTGGAGAGTGTCCTTTCTTGTGTGTGTGTGTGTGTGTGTGTGTGTGTGTGTGTGCGCTATGTCCTAATGTCCATTTCCTATATTAACTTTCCCTCACTTGCTTTATTATATTATGTTATTATCATGCGTTAATAACCGATGTGGATATATTCAAGAATGTATAAATTATAATGGGTGGCAATAATTTGAACAAATACACTATTTAAGCCTGAAGTGAGATGTAATAATGCTACTGAAAGATTTAATAGGGCAAGACTGTGAAACAAATAATGGGTCAAGTTGTGAATCGGTACAAATATAAACTGTGCATGGCTTGGTGACGAAAAGGTAGGATATAAACTGTATCAATTAGTAGTACATAGAAGTTAGTAGAAAAACAAATACAGTCTGCAAATTATTGAATGTTCGATATATGAAGGATGTTGAAAATGGGAACGTTCATGAAAATATGTAGAAAGTGAAAAGGTAAACATAAATACGATGCTTAGATATATCGGTTGATGAAAGAATGGTATCAAGTAAAGAATCATATGTGAGAGTACATCAGTAAAAAAGCGAGAGAGAGAGAGAGAGAGAGCGTGTGTGTTTGTTTGTGCACTGAAATAATGTAAATGGAGTAAATTTAGCAGATAAATATTTCAAGGTAATAGGAAGGAGATGCGATGAAGTTACTGATCGTGATATGAATGTTTATTGGAAGGAGTACAGAGAAAGTGACAAACACGGCAAAATTAAAATATGCATAATTAAGAATGGGGAGAAATTTGTGTTACACGATATACAGTAATGCGAAAAAGAAAAAGATCAAACGACATATGTAATATGTCAAAAGTATGCCGTGTAAAGAAAAGTAGAAGTAGACCAAATTAAAGTGACCTCCATTGGTTATTAATCTTATCTTTTTCATTAGCCTATTAACTCTTTGAAAATTATATTACTTCAGTAACTATTCTACCTAACAGTATAAGAAGACATTCAATAACAATATAATTTCCAGGTACTGGAGTTCCAGTCCTGACGATATGCTTGACTTACAGTGTGCTGGCTTAATAATCCAATAGGGTTGATAGCCTCTGAAGTCCTATTTAAAAAAGAATTTATTTTTATTTTTCGGACAGCTGCATTGACAGGTGCAGTCACGAGCATAAATGCTGGACATCAACCAGATAACGTCAACTCCTTCATCTCTAGGGGTTTATACTAAGCTGAATACAATCGTTTGACGGTAGCTAGAGTGAAATACAGAAATAATTGTGAGTTCGAATACAAAGTTTTGCAATAGCTTTGGAGGCAAAGGATCGAAAATTATTTGGTTGGTGTCGCAGTATTTATGCTCGTGACTGTACATTCACACCGTCACATTATATATACATACTAGTTAGAACTAGAAGCTGCCTAGATAATATAAATATACTATTTTGGATTCATATCACTCAAATTACCAAAATACAACCTAACATTACTAATGTATAATATTTACTTTCCTGGTATAAAACTATGACTTACAACTCCCTACACATGATATAATTATCCACAAACAGGCTGCATAATATTAGTTTATCACCTCAGAGTTTACACCTTCACCACCAGATGGCCGTGTAGAAATACGAAAGGATAAATGGTGAACTATTCTTGTTACTTTACAGACTTGGGAATGATGTTACCTTTGGGCAGGTAACGTGCAGACATAAACATAATGGATTATTGACATGAAATAGATAAATACGTATAAGAAAAAGGATACAATACCTGGTAAATATACACTTAATAACCCTCAGTGGTTAGCCAATTTAACAAATTAAGACAACAACAGACACAAGTCTGGCAAACTTTCCAACGTGAATACATAATTGTGAGCAACTGAAGACGCCTGGTTTGTGTGTGTGTGGAGAGAGACAGAGATTTACATCGATTTACATATATACACTGGCCACACAGGCCTTACGATCCAAACGAGGTGGTCTGGACTTAATTCTAGTAGAGAAGGCATAAAAAAGGAAAGTTGAAGGAAATTATAGAACAGAAGAAGGCTCTCTCCCCACCCTCCGTTTCCTCCGGCAATTGCCGTACATGAAAAGGTTAAAATTGATTAATCTTGTTGGTTTGGTACCTCTGCCTGCAACTATATCTATGTGTCAGAGAGGATCGTCTCTGACACATAGATATAGTTGCAGGCAGAGGAGCCAACCCTACCGAGCTGTACACACCAGATGATCAGCATAGGGGTGCAGATACTTCTTGGACCGAGAGTACATTTTGGGTTTAATTTGATGCATGCAACCCGGCAACCTTAGTAGTATGTACATTTCTAATGACGATTGTTTGTATTATTATTTGTTTCTAGATTTGTTTATTTACTTTTTTGTTTATTTATTACGCTCTATTCAGTTGAACAAAAACAATAATAACGGTGATAATTACTCCATACAAATGTGTCTGTGGTATGAGTCTAGATTTTTCTTAACTGTATCTATAGAGGAGCTGTCTATTACTTTATTTGGGAGTTTGTTTGTTTGAAAAGTGGGGATTGGGCCTGAGCAAATAGATAGATAGATAGATAGGGAGTTTGTTTGTTTGAGAGAGAGAGAGAGAGAGAGAGTGTGTGTGTGTGTGAGATAGATAGTTTTATATGAGTGATGGTTGGCTAAGAGGTATACAATATTTGACAGCAGAGCCACACGGTAATGGTTATATAATATTGACGGTCAAAAATCTATATTTAAACGAGTATTTTGGACAAGTGACTGGAGCCATACATTAATTCTATCAGCTCTACATATTTGGAAATATATTTATGTATATTTGGTATTAAAGGATGTGTTGCTTTTGACATTTAATTGACGCATTAATAATGTTCAACACTAAAACGAAGCTTTACCGGCAATATGTGTGTGAGTGTGTGTGTGTTATTGGTGTGTGTATGTGTGTGTGTGTGTGTGTGTGTGTCACACTGGAGCAGATAAAGACATAGATACATAAGTAAAAAGACGCTTTCAGTAGGATTGCATACTTCGCAAAAGTACCTGGTGCCCTTTGTGAATAGCTCCTCAACCTTGCCTTTACAACATATAATTATAATGGTTAGAAGATGCGTGTCTCTGTATATATTCCCCAGCGGCGTCACTAAGTTTATTGTCCAAGGACGAACTACACACAACTTTGTCCTTCCTGCCTCAAGATGTTTCTGTGTAATTGCTTCCTGACAATCCTCTCCAGTTGTTTACATTTGTATAATATTCAACAAGACAAATTTGCTAGTGTTTGTGTTTTCATTAATCTACCTTGCAAGCTATAATGATCCTAAGAAATATATATGGTTATATATAATTATATTTACTATCAATCGTATACAATGTTCATAAGTGTTAAGCGTTTGTGTGTGTCCTTCTAGAACCCAAACACATGGGACTATGGGGAGGAGACTAGGCCGGGGTACTCTTCTCCTTCCTTACACTTCACTGACATACATCCTTTTTATTAATTTGTCTTCTAGTCATGTAGCTCTACCATCTGAGAAAACTTTCGTCTACCTTTTATCAGTAGAATTCCTAACCCAATATCCCTCCCATATGGTCAAACTTCTTACTCTGTCTATTCTTCGTACTTCTACAGGCATAAATCTTTTATTAGCAAGTCCATTCAACCTGGTCACACTCGCGACTTGTCATTCTTTTGCCATACCAGAGTTTCGCACTCATACATCAATGTTGGTACGAACAAACCCTTATGTATTCTACTCACTGCTTCCACACCTACTGTAATATCCTGCTCTTGATCAGGGCTTTCCTTCCTTGTGTTACCAAACTCCGCTTTCTACATATCTTGCACATTTTCCTCGTTTCTCCACCATGCCTTCAAGATATTCTAAATATATCGCAACCCATGAAACCGGAGTATTAGCAAATTACTCCAGTGCTTGTAACCACTGAAGTACGATAGCACAATTTTTAGTTTATTCTGGCAAATACTAGTTGGTATATTTCAATTTAGAAAGGACATTTATGAATCAAAGGGGTAATACTACCTCCAGTGCCAGTTTACTCCTCAATCAATCTTTCCTTCATAATATGAATTTGACTGATTTAAACTGTTTGGCTTTGGGGGAGACACTCGTTACAGGCAACCTGCCTTCTGTCTCCTTCATACACATAGTAAAACAAAGTTCCTTAGCAAATTATTGGAAGAATAACATAACAAAGACGTAATCGTACTTAAAGTGGTACGATAAGTCATGTACTACACAACATCATGTCATTGGTCGCAAATACATGTTTTAACTGTTCATTAATCCTTGTATATGTAGCTCCATATGTTGTGTTTCTGTCAGTGTCCCTCTAGCCCCAAAATCCTTGGGACTATGGATATGAGACTTGGTATGAGTACTCAAGATGTTTATAGGGATGAATTTTAGCAAACAATGTTATATATATATATATATATATATATATATATATATATATATATATATATATATATATATGAACTATATTATCACATCGCAGGTAAGTGATCACATCCTTTATTATGATAATGCTGCCCTCACAAGCTGTTGGGCATCGTTGTTAACCCTCACAGGATAAGAGTACCTCAGTTTCTTAGTAATGTTATTTATGCATAAATTATGTTTTATTTCATAATCTCGAAACATCTTATGCAGTGTGATGCAGTATATTTACGGCCGTACACTCCCTTGATTGACAGGACTAGGACATGTCCTTGTGCCAGGGACTATATTGGAAATAATACATTGTGTGCTTCATGTTTAATCCAAATATATATAAAGCTAGACTGCCATATTTTTAATAATCATTCTCCACGTTTTGTTTGAAAAAGTGTTAGAGCTCACGGTATACAAAAATGGACATCGATAAAAATTATTTGCTCTTGGTAAATTTTTATTTGTGAGCAAGGATTTTGGAGTAAGGATTTGCGGATATTCCTGTAAAATCCTGAACATTTTTCCACAACTCCGTCGGCCTTTTATCAAGGGGGTTGCCTCTATAGTTGTATTGCTTTTACCGATGTTTGCTGTTAATGTTTATGATGAAAAATGTTTCAACTTTGCATTGTGTATTAGGTGACAACTGTTCTAAATTTATTTTACGTATTATTCCGAGTAAAATACATAATTTTAAGTTTGTAGGGGAGACAACCTTATACAAATTCGGGTGGATAGGACTCGTCAGCCTTGGTCGGCAACCTGTCTAGTGGAGTAAAACTAATACAAATCTGCATTGCTTACCTAAGAGTGAAACAGGTTAGTGGATGGATTAGCCGCACACCACTGTAGAAAAAATAGTGCTAATAAGATACATAGAAAGCCTCAGAGTCGGACGGACCTTAAATTGAGTGGTCAATCCTGTAAGTCCTTCAATAAACTGGCACGAACTGTCCCTCTTACAGGGGATAAGTCCGCTTGGGAGCATTTTGTGTATGGCCATTCTCATTAGGGCGTCCGGCAATAGATAGATAGATAGAAGGTTGTATATATTATACTTAATATGTTTTTAACCAAAATATATTCCTTTACACTGATATAGAATTTAGGTACTCACCATATTTCAGGTAAATAATTGTATGTTTTCAAATTTTGTAAATAAACAGATAAGCTAGCAAATACACATATCCTGCCATTTAAATGTGTAAAATCAATACTGGAATTAATATTTGTATACTATTATCCATAATATCAATTAGGGCTTCTCCATGTGAATAGCTTAATCATATTTACCAAAATGTCAAGAGTCTCATAATTATTAATGCTATGTTTTAGCATTGTATTAGGTGGGGTGCTTAATTAATGTATAAGTCCCCCATCAATATTTTCATTATTTACTTACACTCTCTTTCGTTCCTGCCTGTAGACATTGGCCTCTTTAGTATCATTCTCCATCATTCCCTCTTATCCTATCACTGTAGTTTCTCTTAACAGCTCATAACTCACCCTCCCCCCTACTTCGCAGACGATATCTGAGACACTTTATAAGTGACATATATCGACTTTGTCTTGCCGTATTCATCATTTACGTAACAGTGTCCTTGTCATCGTTCGCTCCGTGTATGCATTTTCAGACATATCACTAATCATGCATTAATCAATAATGTGTCTATTTCTATCAAGGATGTTCCCATGTGTTCACATAGCCTATATATGTAACGGCTTGCAGTGATGAGTGGTACTGTAACACGTACTGTTAAATAATTCTAATAAGCCACTATAATGCTTTCATATATTCCATTGAATTACTTCAACCAAGTCAGCTCTTTTCCTTAGATGATGCTCTTTATATCGAGTTTATTAAACGGAACTATAACATTTACCTGTATAAGCCATAGCACAATTAACTGAAGTGTATATATGACTGAATATTTGCATTACTACATAAACTTAGTTATTTATAGATTACCAAACCTGTAGTTCTGTCGGTAGTATTCCTTAGAAGTTATAATAATAATAATAATAATAATAATAAAGTTGAACAAGCTACTAATTATGTAAAGGCGAATAATTGAGGTGTTAGTCGTCCGATCTTAACCAAAACAATTATTACATTAATTTTGTTCGTGATGAGATCATTTCACAAAATAAGACAAGCAAATGCTGATAATCGCTAAATATATATACATATCATACAGCTTTTATGGTGTCTGCCAATAATAATGCTTTATCTATATACACACCAACCATTATTCCTTCTCACAGATTAGGTTTAAATGATGTACTTGCAGCTAAAGATAATAACGTATCGTTATACAGTCATATGCCTCCATATCCCAACCAAAATTGTCTCCGCCTTAATCCCCCTCCCCCACCTACCTCATATTTTAGGTACCCCACCCCTCTTCCCTCCCTCTCTCTCTCTCTCTCTCTCTCTCTCTCTCTCTCTCTCTCTCTCTCTCTCTCTCTCTCTCTCAGCTATAAACAATATACATTTTGCCTACGTATGTATGCATACTATTGACATATAATACAAGTAATGTTTTACTTAATAAAATCAATTGTACATAGTAAACACTACAATACGGGAACAGACTGGCACAAACGATACTGATGGTCCGGGCTCAGAGCAAGAGGAAATAAATAACCAAGCCGGGTTTGTTATGCCCCTTTCCCACTGGTGAGACAAGTCACGATTTTCGTCGCCGATGCCTTCGTTTTGTCAAATTCGCAAGAATACGTGCGACGTTCACGATTTCGACCTTACAAACAGATGACAAATTATACTGGGCGGAGATGTCGCCGATGTCGGTGACGCAATCGCCGACGACGTTAGTCGTTATCGGGGAAGTGAGCGATGTTTCGCCGATGAACCTCTGCGAGGCATGTCACATTTTCAAAAATCTCTTGCCAGATCATGCGAGGATGAAAGAATACTCGCCGTATGTTCTGCGACGTCGGCGATCCAAGCGATGGTTCGGGTTTTTTACTTCGCGAGGTGATAAGAGTATTTTTTTAGGGCACAAATTCTTGGGATGAATGAACGATTCATCATCGTCGATCATCGATGATCGGCGTTGGTGGCATCGCACATACGTCGGCGAGATCGTCGAGGTGTGCGCAGCTGAGCGAATGTAACGTGAATGTGCTAATTGCAGAGTGGAATTAGCATATCACGCCAAACTAATGGGCCGAACGTCATAAAATATGAAAACTAATGGGGGTAACCATGAGGAAGTAAGGGGACCAGAAAAACGAACCATCTCCCCTTAATTCGGAGGTTGGCAATGCTTCGCCGGAGACATTTTTCTACCAAATAATGTACAAATTTAGCTTTCTCTCAAAACAAAACAAAATATATGTTGGCTCGCTACCGCTCACCAGGAAAATATTGAAACCTGGATGGGGGTAAACGTCTTAAAACAGTAGGCTGAACGGGGCCGAACGGATACAAGGCAAAGAGAGAGGGAGAGAAATAGGAAAACAAAAAGAAACGAGGAGAGAGAGAGAGAGAAAGAGTAAACTAAAAAAAGCGAGATGGGCTCAATTGTTAAGCCGTAACGCAAACATTGAGCCCACCTGCTGTTTGTTGTTTTCTCTTTCTCTCCCTCTCTCCTAGATTTTGTTTTGTTTTTCTATTTCTCTCCCTCTCTCTTTGCCTTGTATCCGTTCGGCCCCGTTCAGCCTACTGTTTTAAGACGTTTATCCCCATCCAGGTGTCGATTTCTTCCTGGCGAGCCATAGGGAGCCAGCATTGTATGGAGAAATCCGGCTTCGCCGGAGAAAATGTTCTATCGAAAAATTTACAAATTTAGCTTACTCTCAAAACAAAAATATATATATATGTCCGCTGAGCATGATGGCGGTGTTTAGATTATTCTATCATCATTATTGGATTTTATAGAAATAAATCTATAACGATTGTTTTTCGCTCTTATAGAATCCATTCCGCAGCAAAATATTAACTCTGTCTGTGTTCACCAATAATAACTGTGTTTTATATTGTTTTTGTTTTCATGAACGGCAAGAGGAAAGGTTATTCTATAAGATTTCATCATCAACAACAACAAAAATAACAATATGTGGAATTTCACCGTAGGTGAAGGCATATTCACCAGTCCGCCCGTATTTGCCCTAACTCTCAGTCGGTTTTCACCCATAATAATTGTTTTTTATATTGTTTTGTTTTCATGAACGGCAAGAGGAAAGGTTATTCTATAAGATTTCATCAACAACAACAACAAATATAACAATATGTGAAATTTCACCGTAGGTGAAAGATATCTCACTATAGGCCTAATCTTTTTTTTTTACCCACCTCTCCGTAGTTGCTCTTTGGCCTCGGCAGGTGTGTCTTGAGCATTCCGCGCGACTTCCGCAAGGCCCCTTCGCATGCGAGCATACCCCTGGTGGGTATACTCTCGGCGAGTATTCGTGCGCACGTCGACGACTAATCGACGAGGAAATCGCCGATGATCGTCGATGTTCTCAGAACATCCGAGAGAGCATCGGCGATCAGTCGTGCGACGTTTTGGAAAAATTCAACTATTTTTTTCGTGCGACTAACTCCGCGATGTTTCACCGATGTCGCAGATGATCACAGAACCCTTCGGCAATGCTCGAAGATGCTTGCGAGGGTAACCAATCATCGTGAGTCCTCGCCCAAAATGTTGAACTGTGCGAACATTTGCGATGACCCGCGAGGGCCCTTGCGAGGCCCCTTGCGAGGCCTTGAGAGTCAAACGATTTTTCATGAGAGATGTTGAGACATGTCACGAATGTGCCAATTTATTGGTTTAGGCGACGAAAATCGTGACTTGTCTCACCAGTGGGAAAGGGGCATTACTATGCCGTTCACAGTGGACTGGGTCATTTTATTTGGGAATACATTACGTCTGTGTGTGTGTGTGTGTGTGTATGTGTGTGTGTGTATGTATGTGTATGTGTACGCAGGTGCTCACACTTCCATTGTTATGCTGGCAGTACATAATTTGTAATGTATTTTGCTTGACCCTGTGTGTTGTTGAATGTAATTTAAATTGTTTACTGTTCGTTAGCTGGTTGTATTTTGGAATATTGTTTCCGACCTCTTCATTTTACATTATAACGTTGTTAAGAACATAATTATATATTTAGTATATTGCTCGTGTTGTCATTATATTTGCCTTTAATCATACATGTATCCTTTGGTAAGTATTTCTTGCTACGCATAAACAAATACGATAATCTACATTACAAAGCAAATCATAATCTTAAATACGATGGATTTATTGACAGATGTAGTAGCTAGCTTCCCGAGACTGATAACTAATTAACAAAAGATAAATACGTTGATGGCGAATATGGAATGAGTAACATTATTAACAATGTTAATTGAATTAATACAATACACAAAGGATCTTAATTAGATTACGCTTGCCTTAATAGTTCAATAAATCATGCTTACATTTATATTTCCTTCATAACTTAATGTCTGTTTAGTACATATGCATTTTGAGAAAGCTAAACAAAATATGATAATATTAAATATATTTGTTTACTTTCCACGTGCCATATACACACGATTAAATAATTGTTTGAAGTACAACTATGTATTACTGTATGTGTGTCCTCCGATGCATTGACAAATACAAACACATTTATAATATGGCGAAGTGGCAAGGGAAATACACCTTGAAGATGAAGAATACCATGAAATATGTACTGTTGAACATAGAATTAAATTAGTGAGATATACTTTGATAACAGTAACGTAAATAACAGAACTGTCACGAGTTCAAGAATAAACTTGTGTTAAACCACTGCTACTACTACTAATAATCACCATGTAGATCCATATAGCTGCCGCTAAACATGATCTTTATCGTATTTCGTGTCGAACCCTTATCTATGTATTACTTTATTATGTAAGTCTCAGTGGTAGCTTCAATGCTAATTACTTTATTATCAATATCCAAGAGGCTATAAGGGAATAACAATAGAAATACAGTGTTTTATGCTCCTGTGATTATGAAGGATCTCTTACTATGTTATAGTTATAGGCTGATAACCATACTCCACACGATGTAGATAGATACTCATATCTATCGTATCTTTAAGTCTCTTTGTTTACTCTAGCTCTCGTTATAATTGCGATATTTATTGATATATAAGAATTATGATAGTTTTACTATAGTTGGAGTATCGTTATATATTTATAAGAATATATTTCGGTTATAAAAACAAAGTTATGAATTTTGTTTATTTGCACTTTTTTATAGGTTTTTATTGATATAGTTTAAATATTATTACACTTCAGATAATAGTTTCACAGAGTTTCACAGAGTTGTAAATGACTGAATAATTTACCAAGACGACTTGGATTGTTATAACACGTATTGAATGATATCAAAATTCTTGGTTATATTTAATGTAGCTTGTATGATAACTAATAACACCGTTGTTTCCTATAAGTTCCAACCAAAGCTTTTCTCGTCTCCTATTATATATAATTTGTACTCACTAGGATTAAATGTGGTGTCTTTCTGGGACTCTCTCTTTTGGAGTCCATGATGACTTCGTAAGGCTGTGGTTGTTTACGGCTACTGGCTGGTTCTGGTACTAACTGTTTGAGTTTTAATCTTGAGCTTATATAGGGCTCAAGTGAATATGTCCACGTCCACACTCACGTGTGAATAGCTTCCAAGTTTACACTCACGTGTTTAAATTATATATAGATCTCTATGTAATTAAACTCTGGACTCGGAAGTAATCTCTTAGGACTTGTAATCTTGGATTAGATTTCCAGTGTTTACCAACATGGTAGTGTTTATTTAACATATAGTGCTACTTGATCTACTTCCACAGTAGATACCTGAATTACACTTTAAAACTGAGTTATTAGTCCTTCACTTAATCCAATGATACATATATTAACTTCTAATATATACTATAAATCATAAATCCATTATGTAAACAACAGCTGATCAATGATTACTCACAGATATACACAGGTAAGTTCTGGCTATTATATACATTGGCTGATTATGATGAGGAGACTCTCGGATCCTTATCTTCTGTACCATTATCTCATAATTCCTTATTCGTTAGTGGGTATATACCTTATTCTAGCCTTTATATACATTCTTTATTCACTAGAAGATTCATTCATGTCGACTAACTCTGTTCCCGACATACTGACTGCAGATAAAATTGGCACTGTAGTATAGCTTATATTAATACACTGATTATTTGTATGGTGAATTGCAGCTTGACTTCAAGAGTTTGGTTGTTATGAGTTAGGTGTGGACAGATATGCAGATATTGTGTGACTTCTGCAGCACTTCTGTCATTAACACAAACACACGGCTCCATATTGTTATACATAAGTTTACCAATATGGCTCTAGGTGTGGTATGAGAGGACTTTATGTATAGATGTCTATATGTATTTATCCTGATACAATTGAACAGCAATTACAGTATATAGATAATACAAACAATCAGAATACCTTAATTTGTGTAGATGATATCGACATAAGTACGCACACACACATACACACACACACACACTGGAAACTGAACTTTCATCGATAGTGGAAACAAATAGCAGCTTGGAATTAAAAGATAAGGAAAGGGGAGAGGAGTGTAGGGAAATTAGGCCTTTGCTAAATTCACTAGAAGCTAGGCAGGAAGAACAGGACAAATTCATGGAGGAGGTGAAGAGTAAAGAGGTGATGGAGGAAGTACGAAAGGAAGTAGTAAAGATGAAGACAGCTCATGACGAGATTCAAGACAGAAACAGTGAGTTAATACAAAACATAGCCAAAACAAATGAAACAGTAGAGATTTGTAAGGAGGAAATAAAACGGAGCTTTGCAGAGATTGTTGTCAAAGAAAAACAAGTTCAAAACGAATTAGCGTTGGTGACAAAGGAAAGTAAACTCGATGTGGAGGTGAAGAATGTTATTCGGAGAAATGAGAAATTGCTTCGTGACACAGTGGACAAAAACAAATCAGTGATAATATTTGGCCACACAGAAAAAAGATATAAAATCGAGGATAGAAAGGGACAGAGATGAGCTAAATTGTAAAAGGAACACAATGAACCATTTACTTGAAGAGGATGGTCCGGAAATTGAGATAATGGAATATAGAAGAATTGGTAAGTACCAAAAGGGAAAGAACAGACCAATTAAAATTACGCTAATGAATAGTCAGATGGCGGAAACCATACTTAAAAATGGTCCAAAGTTAAATGATGTAGAAGCTTTTAAGTCTATTAAAGTGAGAAGAGACCTTTCTAAAGAGGATAGAAAACTACTGAAAGCTAAGTTTGAAGAAGCAAATAAAAGAAATAATGAACGAACTGAGGAAGAGAAGGAATCTTTTTTTCTTCCGGGTCGTAGTTCTGCAAATACGGAAATGGTACATAACAAAAGACAAACCATCCCAGGAGCAAACGGGGGAAGAGGAGGTGTAACTGGGTTGACAGGGAATGAATGTTTACATGTAATTTACACCAATGTAGATGGGTTATTATCAAAAATTCTTGAAATACAAGATGTTATTAATATAAACAAGCCCCATGTTCTATGTTTAACAGAAACCAAATTAAATTCTCAAATAAGAAATGAAATACTCTCAGGTGAAAATTATAATGTATGGAGGAGGGATAGAGTTGGGAGAATGGGAGGAGGGGTCTTGATATTCACAAGGAGGGAGCTTAAGGTAAAGGAGTTGCAGATGAAAGAGGTGGGTTCTGCTTCAGAAATAGTAGCAATAGAAATAGTGAGAGGTAACGAAGGAATTATAATAGTAAATGTGTATGTGCCGCCACGAACTGCAGCCTGGACCAGTGAGGAACACGAAGCAATGCTGAATGAAACTTTAATAAATCTGGAGTATGTTATCAAGGAGGCAGAAGATAGGAACAAAAGTATTATTACCGGAGACTTCAACAGTGGGAATATTGATTGGTCAACTTTAGAGTGTCCTGAGAGAGAGAACAGTTGGGGATGTAGACTACTAGAGTTGATGACAACATACCTGTTGCATCAACACATAGAAGAGCCAACAAGGGTGAGAGGGAGTGATACTCCTTCATTATTAGATCTGGTTTTTACGAGATGTGCCAATGAGATATTTGAGGGAAGTTATAAACCACCAGTAGGTAAAAGTGATCATGTCGTATTAGACTTTAATTTTATATTGAAGTATGACTTATTACCAAGTAAAGAGGAGTTCAAGAAAGACCGGCTGGATTATCCTAGAGGAAGTTACAACAAATTGCGAGAGTTTTTCGAAAACATTAATTGGGACGATAAAGTATTGAATAAATATGATATTAATGAGCAATACGAAGCCTTCTGTGACATATGCAAACAAGGTGCTGACAAATACATACCAATAGCCAAGGATTTTCCTAAAACAAAGAATGATTGGTTTGGTGCTAGATGTTATAAAGCTAAAGTTGAACGTGATAGGTTATGGAAACGCTATAGAAGACACAAGAGTGATCAATCTTACGAGAGGTATAAACTATCAAGAAATAACTACACCAAAGTGAGGAGACAGGAGGAGAAGGATTTTGAGAGAGGGGTGGTTATGAAGAGCAAAGATGATCCCAACATATTATATGGATTCATAAATAAGAGAACTAAAGTGATGGAAAAGATCCAAAGGATCGTTCACAATGGAGAAATATTTGAGGAGGAGGAAAAAATGGGTGAGGTTTTTAATGCAAAATTTCAATCGGTGTTTGTTCATGAAAATGATGATGGTGATGATGCTTATAAGAATCCAATACAGAGACCAGTCATGCCCATGAAAGATATTATAATAAGAAGGGATGAAGTAAGGGACTGCATGTTAGACCTAAATAAAAGAAAGGCTATGGGGCCGGATCAGATTTCTGGGTGAATGTTGAGTGAATGTGCAGAGGAACTAAGCTTTCCCATAACAGAGATTTTTAAAAAATCTTTGTCCCAAGGCAAGCTACCCGAGGTGTGGAGGGCTGCTGATATTGTACCGATATACAAGAAAGGACCGAAAGAAGATGCAAATAACTACAGACCCGTGTCTTTGACTAGTGTTGTAGTAAAACTGCTTGAGAAATTGATCAGGAAATTTTGGAATTGTCACCTCGAGGAGAACCATTTACTATCGGATTGTCAGTTTGGTTTTAGGTCGAATAGGTCAAGTGTCAAATTTGCTGAGCTTCTATGATAGAGTGATTGAAATTATGCAAGAACGAGACGGATGGGCAGATTGTGTATTTTTAGATTTCAAAAAAGCTTTTGATAAAGTACCCCATAAAAGGCTTCTATATAAACTTGAAATGTGTGGAGGAATCACCGGTGGACTCTTAAAATGGATGAAGGATTTCTTAACCGGGAGGAAAATGAGAACCATCATAAGAGGGAAATATTCATCATGGAGTGATGTGATAAGTGGAGTGCCCCAGGGCTCAGTGTTGGCCCCATTGATGTTTTTAATTTTTATAAATGATCTGCCTCTTGGAATTAGAAGCTATATTAACATGTTCGCCGATGACGCAAAATTAGTAAGGAAAGTGGTTGATAACAATTGCTGTAAAATGCTCCACGAGGACATCAATAAGCTGTATCAATGGAGCCGAATGTGGAAAATGGAGTTCAACATTGATAAATGCCACGTGATGGAGATGGGAGACGGCCAGGGAAGATCCCATGGGGAGTACAGAAATGGGCGATGTAAGGTTGGAAAAGTCAGAGAAGGAAAAAGACTTAGAAGTTGTAGTGAACAGGAGGTTAGATCCCGGTGACCATATCAATAACTTGGTAAATAAGGCATATTCGTGGTGGGCTAATATTAGGGTAGCGTTTAAATTCCTAAATGAAGACATGGTGAAGATATTAATAACACAGTTTTTAAGGCCTAGCCTGGAGTATGCAGCGGTTGTATGGAATCAACACATGAAAAAACACATTGGTAAGCTCGAGAAAATTCAGCGTGTGATCACAAGATGGGTGCCAGGGTTAAAAAACTTACAATATGAAGACCGGCTGTGCCACCTGGGAATTCCCTCACTTGAACAGAGAATGGAGAGGGGAGATATGATAGCTTTATTTAGGTGTGTTCACGGAAAGGAATATATTGATCAAACACATTTTGTTTGGCCAGCGGGGGGGTGACGGGGAGGACGAGAGGACATGACTATAAACTGTTGAGGAGGAGAGCTAGGAAGGATGTTAGGAAGTTTGGTTTTCCAGATAGAATGGTGGAATAAGTTACCAAACGACCTAGTGTGTGCACAAAGTGTTCAAACTTTTAAAGTAAATTATGATAAGTTAAAGGCTAACGGGACACTACGAGAGTAATCTCAATCCTGTAAAATACAATTAGGTAAATACAATTAGGTAAATACACAAACACACACACATACAGAGAGAGAGAGAGAGCAGTACATGCATGTGTTTGGTGGATGGAATACAATAACTTATCTTTAGTTAGCTACTAACTATTGTTTCCGGATATTACTTTCCTGAGGATGAAGGGAAATAGGATATGTTTATATTAGTTATTAAGATAGTATTAATGCTTATGCTGAGTGCCATTCATCAAATAGTTTGCTTTCTCATTTTGGTATCCGATATGTAGTACTTTACATTTATCCGCATTGAAACTCATTTGCCAAATTTGGGCCCAACTTGACAACTTATCTAGATTGTGTTGCATATCGTCAACTTGTTCTTTTGAGAGTACGCTATTTGCTATTTTTGTATCGTCAGCAAATTTTGAGATTGTACAGGTGAGACCCTCATCTATGTCGTTGATGTAAATTAGAAAGAGAATTGGTCCTAGTACCGATCCCTAGGGTACCCTGCTGCTTACATTGGTCCATTTAGATGCCTTACCGTTTATGACTACTCTTTGCTTTCTGTCGCCGAGCCAATTTCTATCCATTTCAACATATATTCCATGCGCTTTTAGTTTTAGCAGTAAACGTTTTTGGGGAACTTTGTCAAAGGCCTTTTGAAAATCAAGGTATCTACAGCTTTACTCTCATCGTAGAGGTTGAGGATATCGTGGAAGAAGTCTAAGAGGTTTGTTAAACAGGAACGTTTTTTACGAAAGCCGTGTTGAGTATCTTTAAGTGTGTTATTTTCCTCTAAGTGATTTACAAGTCTGTCTCTTATGAGTGTTTCTAGCATTTTACATACAACTGAGGTTAAGCTAATTGGACGATAGTTACTGGGTAGGGATTTGCTGCCTTTTTTTAATATCGATGTTACGTTGATTAGCTTCCACTGATCAGGCATAGTTCCAGACTGCAAGGATTTATTGAATAGAAATGTCAAGGGTTTAGAGAGCTCATCCTTAGCTTCCTTTAGGACTCTAGGTGAAATTGTATCAGGTCCAGGTGTTTTATTTACCTTGAGTTTATCTAAACAATTCAATACTTCTCTCTCTGTAACGGTGATATTGCTTAAAACATCTGAATTATCAATCTGAATCGGCGATGGTGTAGGGATATCACTGAGGTCTTCCGTTGTAAAAACTGATGCAAGGAAGGTATTGAGGGCATTACTCATTTGTACTTCGTCCTTGGTGTATTCTCCATTTTCATCGACTAACGGTCCAACAGTAATTGTTGAAGTAACTACTTTTTTCTTTCTGATATAACTATAGAATTCTTTCGGGTTTATTTTACTTTGATTCGCAACATGTAACTCCAGGGTCTTTTTACTTTTTCTTAATTAATATTTTTGCTTTGCGTCGTAGCTCTACAAATTTCACCCGTTCTTCGTCATTTTGTAAGGATTTTAATCTATCATTAGCAAACTTTTTAGCAAGCAGACAGTTTGAAATATCTTTAATCCACCATTTGGTCTTATTATTATGGCCTGTACGCCGTATTTTCGATGGTATGCAGTCCTGCACTGAACGGTGATAAAAGGGGGACCATGCGAGCACAGGTGTTTGTGTGTGTGTAAGGTGGGATATATCAAGTAAGATATGGCTAATAAAGTATTGGGAACAATTAATTGTACGGTACAAGAATGAAAAATAGAAAGTCAAAGGAGTAGGTGGTATAATGGCAGGAAGGAAGAAAGGATTTTGCTAACATTTCTGTTGTACCTATTATAGTGAAATATATTTATCTAAAGACAAAACAAGGAACTAGCACGAACCAAATTAACCCGATAATTAAACCTGTAGCACTTTCATTATCTCAATCATCCAGGTCATTAATCATTGAGCAACACAGCCCGATTGCATTAGCGAAAATCTCATTGGAGCGAATCTAGAAGGCAATATAATTATCACTGTGAAGTTAACATGACTATTATTACCGTAGCGTTATGCGTTGTTTACTATTATCAACTGATATTTTAATCCTTGGTAGGAAGGTAATATACAGGAATGAATGGAGAAAGCTAGTGAATAGAAGAGTGTAAACACGGTCGTTTGAGAGACGGGGTCAGGCGACAATTGGACTGGATGCATGGTGGGCGGGTGCAGCTAGCTGCATGTCTGCCTGCAGAAATCGGAGCCTCTCCGGGAGATCTGGGACCTGGGAATCAATGCTGGGGACCCCAAATGGGCCTGGGTGTCTGGGTATTTCTTCTGAACGACCTAGATGTGTGAGATTTTGTGTGTTATTTTGGTTTTGTTGTGTTGTGTTGTGTTGTGTTGTCCCTGTTCGGGCTCTGTCTCGAATGGGCCACTCCCAATAAAAAAAAAAGGGTATGTGTATGAGTATATAGTTAGAAAGGTACGAAGGTTGACTATTGTATTATATTTTGTGTTTATCTGGTGACTGTTGACATTAACTCCCTCAGACATATATGACGCGATCGCGTCATATGGACTAGTGAACCAAAAACTCATATGACACGATCGCGTCATATGGACTTATCTCCATGCCTCTATAATAAGTTATATGTTTCACTAGCGTCATATGGAGCTCAGTAAGTCTGATAAGTTATCTTACGATAAAACCGTTGGTGGCAACCTCAGCCACTTCCGATAATTCTAACGGCCGCAGTGTTGTTGTGAGTGTAGTGCGAGGCAGTGGCAATGATCCCGGGGCTCCCGCCTCCTCGGACTTATTGGAACATAATATGTCTGAAGGAGTACAAAGGAGTACAAAGGATATCAAGCAACAACAGGTCTAGTGACCCTTCTAGCCTGCTTGTCCTCCAAAACACTGAGGATCAAGTGTCCAAACAGTGGTTTAGAGTGGGTAAGGGAACATTGGAAAGAGAACTACTGCCCTGGAACTAATGTCCGTGGCAGGACTAGGAAGTTAGTAGGGGTCATAGGGGTTAGTAACTGAGGGGAGGATAAAATAAAGTTATTCATTTACAAACGCAGTCAGTCGCGGGTTTGATGCGAGATATTTGTCTAAGCGGAGTTTAAATGAATCAACGGTGCTGCAGTCTATAACGTCTCGGGGAAGCCCATTCCACAAGTTGACAACTCGATTGAAGAAGAAATTCTTAGATTCGTGTGAGTTAAAAGATTTACCAATAATTTTGCAACCGTTTCCCCGCGTGTAATTAGATTGGTCGATAGTGAAGTACTTACTACAGTTCATATTGTCGATGCCTTTGATGATTTTGAACACTTGAATTAAGTCACCTCTTAATCTGCGCTGGGTTAAAGGAAATAGATTTAATTCTCTAAGACGCTCTTCGTATGGTTTGTTCTTTAGGCTAGGTATAATTTTGGTAACTCTACGTTGAACTCATTCTAGCTTGTTTATGTCTTTTTGGTAATAAGGGCACCAGGATTGAACTCAGCATTCCAGAAGAGGGCGGACTAAGGAATTGTAAAGGGTTAGGATAACGTCTTTGGATTTATGCTCAAATGACCTGCCTATAAAGCCAATTATTTGGTTTGCCTTCTTAACAACTTCTGAACATTGTTGACTCGGTTTTAGGTTACTCGATATTGTTACTCCCAGATCGGTTTCTCTGTTTACATTCTTAAGCTGAGTGCCATTCATCGAATAGTTTGCTTTCTCATTTAGGTATCCGATATTATGTAGTACTTTACATTTATCCGCATTGAAAACTCATTTGCCAAATTTGGGCCCAATGTGACAATTTATCTAGGTTGTGTTGCATATTGTCAACTTGTTCTTTTGAGAGTACGCTATTTGCAATTTTTGTATTGTCAGCAAATTTTGAGATTGTACAGGTGACACCCTCATCTATGTCGTTGATGTAAATTAGAAAGATAATTGGTCCTAGTACCGATCCCTGGGGTACGCCGCTACTTACATTGGTCCATTTAGATGCCTTACCGTTTATGACTACTCTTTGCATTCTGTCGCTGAGCCAATTTTCTATCCATTTCAACACACCGTCTTGTATTCCATGCGCTTTTAGTTTTAGCAGTCAACGTTTGTGGAGTTAACCTATAACTCCTGCGAGACCCTGAGATATCGATAACCGCTTTCAGACCTTGTTAAGCTAAGTATTACCGCACTAGATGGCACCCCCTTAATTATACACACCAACAAGTGTAATAATGATTGATGTAACACTGTTGTCACAGAACCTTCCAATATTGGCGTGTTGTGATTTGGTAGAATTGTAGCACACAGGAACCGTTGATATCACCTCAGTAAACTGTTGGACTTTTTCCGTGGACTTGAGCAACCTTCTGTTCCACAGTCTGCAGCGCTATTCATTCGGCTATGCCTTCCTCTGTGTCATTATTATGTTTAAATACCGTTAGGTGTCCCTCATAATATTATAGGCTACTGGTACTTTTGATTATATCAGGTACTGTCCTGTTCTTTGTAATAATCAATTAGCCTATAAACCTCGAATATTGTAATCCAATAATAGCCCCTGTATTCGTATGAACCATCTATTTATAATTCGTTTATGTGATTAATCCTCCTCCCATTTATCTTGTTGGATCAATCAGTACCCTCATCCACCTAATCTGGGAATTCTGTAATGGTGATTTATCAATGCCATCCTTTTCAGAAACATTGAATCTCCACACTTACACATCAACTATAGCATATTAAATAGTTCACTAAGTTTACTGGTAAGACCCACGAATTAAGACTCTCATAATACATAAGTTATCAAATCTGATTATTGCCATTAATCATATATCGGTGAAATGGACATAATCATACCTCATTGTCTTAACCACAGCAACAACAACAATAACTCTCTCACTCACATAACGCAATAAATTATTCCATCAGCATATCCACCAACCTGCCATCAATAACGTAAACACAACCAGCCATACAGAGACAACATTCAGGGACACATTAACATTGGTCCACAACAAAGCCACCCACAACACGCCTCCATCAAAACAGATAAAGGGAGATTTACACCACCACCAATTCGCGCAACTCTGCTATGGAAGCTAATTATATATACGTTAAGAAACAAACTGTCAGTTTCACATATTAAAATTAACTTTTGGTCCAGTTGTAGTTACCAGCGCTAAATAGTTTCAACATGTTGGTAGAATTAAGTTGTGAACCAAAGATTGCCGGAAATAGTCCTGGTGGAAAACAGGTAAGCCTGTCCAACACTTAGGAAGGGGCGACAGGCTGCCAGAAAACAACTGGATCAAGAGAAAAGTTTTAAATACAAAGATGTAAAACTTGAAATTGCATGCTACATGTTTTGCCGACACTTAATATGAAGTTGCTTCTAAGAGTTTGTTCTCCAATACCTTTGACTTCGGTCTATGACGGCATAGCTTTCATATTCCCAAAATAGTTTTACCCTCCCCTACTTTATTTCTGACCGCACCTCACACATGCTTGTCAAATTCGTAAAGTCTATTTAGCCCTTCAGTAGTATGAGCCTGGTTAATGTATAGCCTACAATGCGGGCAACACAATTTCTAAAATTATCTATTAACACGATAACTTACAACCTGAACTTGTGAGATAAATGCCAAACCGACTGTACACTTAATTAAAAGAACACTCAAGCGGGAGGAAATTCGAGATTCCTTTGATGTTCATATTTCACTTGACGTAATTTTTGGATGAACTGACTTACTGATGGCATAGTGAACTTGAGGGGAAATGTTGCTGTAATATGTTGGGCGAATGTTTACTGTATGTATATTGACGTTATCAAGATGTCTCTGTTGGCATAAGATATTCATTTTGTGTTAAGGTATTTGATAATAATTACACCATGTTGTTTATAGTCTGCCAGTCTGCAAGATACAGCATTAGCTGACAAATAAGTATTCTACCACTCATAACATAACAAATTAGTGTTATAATACATAAATTAAACCACACAATTATTAAATAATTAATGAGAATAAAAATAACATATATTAGCGTATACACCTTCATATGCTACTACTGTTATCTAGAACATATAAACATGAGGAAAACAACATATCCAACTCAATATGTAATTGTTTGCCTTAATATACCATTTTCTTCTATATCTAAAAGAAAGGAAAACTTGGTGTAATGTAAGTGCGGGTGTTGTGGCAACACTGCCTCACTTCCAAGTTGTGTTAGCTAGTGCCCGGTCGTGCAAGCGTCACCTTCGTTATTGTGGGTTCGTGTTTCCTAGTGAATAAGGTGCTGCAAAGTATCTTGAGGAACTGCCGTGGAAGGAGGGGACAGATGGTGAGGACATTGGGTGATTGTGAGTTTACTGTTTGGTTCCTTTTAGTGTGTTTATCATCCATCCCGCCTCACCCTTCATCACTGGTAACTCAGCTCCAACCCCACCCCTGTTCCATTCCCCTTCACTATCCTCATTTTACTTCCTCTACATTTTGTGTTTCCATAAATAGCCTTACACAAATTAATGGGAAAGTATAGTTTATGTTGTATCTTATGAATATTATTATTCTGGTTTTCCTCCCCACTGTTGTTGTGCATTATGCGTGTTTGGCCGTCCCTCATCACCCCCACCTGCCCCTTGTTACTCCCCTCCCCCTCCCCCCATAGAGTACAGAAGGATAGAGAGGAAAGAAGGACGCCACAAATCTGAATATAGCGAGCCGCACGTTCGAGAGATGGCAGCACGGTCGCAAAGGAAAATGGGAGGGCCCCAATTAATTTGTAATAATCCCTACCTTCTACTAATAGCGCTATTAATAATCAATTATACGCTATCCAGAGACTCTATAGACATGACAGAGTTAATAGACATAAGTAGAGGCTACTGTAAAGGTCAGATCATCGTGAATTTGTCGTCATTATGAGGAGGTTCGCAGCCACTTCTCTTCTACCCCCACCATTGTTGTTGTGAGAGTGGGGAGTTGCCAACGTCAAACATGCTGGGCCAAAATATCCCTGAATGTCATAAATATAACCATAGACTACAGTAGATCTGGACTGGACACGAAAATAGAACTTTGTAGTAAGGGACACAAAATCAGGGAACGAACCCCCAAATTCGAACCTCGAAACTGCGAAAATATCACATTTTCACTGTTTAGTGGTTCGAACTTGGGTGGTTCGTTCTCCGATTTTGGGTCCCTTACTGCAAAGTTCCATTTCGTGTCCAGTCCAGATCTACTGTAGTCTATGTTATAACCTCTGAACGTATTTCGTGAAATGTCTTGTTTTAGTGCAACTTTATAAATTAACATCTACATAACATGTAACTAATAATATATATTCAAAATTGCATTGTAATTCTTGTTGTGTTGCTTGTAGTCATACAACTTACATCATAACATATATAAGTATTTTTAATATTGTATATGTATTCCTAATATTTTCCTCTTGTTTTTATATATCTAATTTATTATAAATAACTTATAAGTGTTTTTACCAACATTAAAGCACTCTTAAAGACGTTCCCTCTTTAATATATTGCCCCTTAATTTTTCGGAATTTCCCTTAACTTTGGTAACACTGCGGACAAGCCAAGCGCATAGATATCAAGGAGTATCTAATAAGGAAAAACGACCGAGGTGTTTTGGTTGTATGCCCTACAACAGTGCTGCCACCAAATCCCTAGGACGCTCTGCAAAATAACCGTGTGAAGTCACGCTTTGAACTCTATCCATCTGTACTCTATGCCTCCCCCTCCAGAGCCTTGTTTACCCCCACCTTCCCTTCCCTCCCTATCCCACCAACACCTTCCCTTCCCATCCCCATCCTCACCCTCCCTCCCCACCACCACCTTCCCTTCCCAACCCCACCCCACCTTTTTTCCCTCCCTATAGTTATGACCGGTTGCAAAGCATATCATTTATACTGTAATCATACTTTTGCGTATGAACCATATAAATATACTGTACAGGGTGATTGAAAACTCTACTGACAAACCTATTGAGGATAAACATGAGTATATCAAATGAGTACGGTAGGCTATATCAAATCCACGATTTTCATGGCCCTTCATCTCAACTAAATTCCGAAATAACAATATAAAGACGGAACTATGAACTACTGTATATAACGGCTATATGTTCATGCAATTAAGCATCTATACTCTGATTTGATTGCATTATCTTCAATAATCTTATTCGGTGGCTTAATACGGGAGGCACAGGCTGTAATATATCTGAGATCGAATCTCCCACGGCAGTGATGTGTTTGTATACTGTATACAGTAGTTAAATAGTTGCGTTTGCTTTAGTTTGTACATAGACTGGCATTATATGAAGTGAAATAAAAAAGGAATGCAGATATTGTGTTAATTTTATATAAATTACGCATTGATTGTCTTAGGTTAATATCTGCAATCATTCTATAGTTTAGGATTATGGTAATCTAGGATACGATATAATATTATGTTGGGATATATTAAATCAAGTCATGAAAAGATAAAATTAGGTTAAAATAGTTAGGCTAGCTAAATTATGGTAGTTATAAACTTATAATATTGTAAGCCTACTGTAACCAAGAAACTTATATATCTATGAACTCTACTATACTTGAACGTATTTTTAAAAATATAGGATGCCATACATTAGTTTAAATTTATCCGCAATAGAAATACAAACAATAGTCGTTTTCCGAGGGGCTCAAACTCCTCCACTTTGAATTCATGCCTATTACGGTTACTACTGTGCTACTAAATAACCTGACAACCGTCGGTGTATTCGTGTTCATTATTATCTTACACGTGAGTGACTACTTTTGTCATTGTATTATCAGTCAAAACTATCATAATTGCGTTAATATGGTATAAACTCGACTTTTTGTTAGCGATTACGAAACACAAAGGGAATATATTCAGGCCAAAATAGTAATAAATAAAGCCTGGGACCCGGGGAGTGAATAATGGTAGATGACGACGGTTATGCCAGTGTGATAGGGATATGACGATTCCATGCCCAAGGTCTAAGGATGACGGAAACTACAAAGGAGTACAAAGGAGTACAAAGGAAGTCAAGCAACAACAGGTCTAGTGACTCTTCTAGGTTGCTTGTCCTCCAAAACACTGAGGATCAAGTATCCAAACAGTGGTTTAGAGTGGGTAAGAGAACATTGGAAAGGGAACTTCTGCCCTGGAACTAATGTCTGTGGCAGGATTAGGAAGTTAGTAGGGGACAGATGGGTTAGTAACTGAGGGGAGGATAAAATAAAGTTATTCATTTACAAACGCAGTCAGTCGAGGGTTTGATGCAAGATATTTGTCTAGGCGAAGTTTAAATGAATCAACGGTGCTGCAGTCTATAACATCTCGGGGAAGCTCATTCCATAAGTTGACAACTCGATTGAAGAAGACATTTTTAGCTTCGTGCGAGTTAAAAGATTTACCAATAATTTTGCACCCGTTTCCCCGCGTTTAATTTGATTGGTCAATAGTGAAGTACTTACTACAGTTCATATTGTCGATGCCTTTGATGATTTTTAACATTTGAATTGTTGCCTCTTAATCTGCGCTGGGTTAAAGGAAATAGATTTAATTCTCTAAGATGTTCCTCGTATGGTTTGTTCTTTAGGCTAGGTATCATTTTGGTAACTCTACGTTGAACTCGTTCTAGCTTGTCTTTTTGGTAATAAGGGCACCAGGATTGAACGCAGTATTCCAGAAGAGGGCCGACTAAGGAATTGTAAAGGGTTAGGATAACGTCTTTGGATTTATGCTCAAATGACCTGCCTATAAAGCCAATTATTTGGTTTGCCTTCTTAACTTCTGAACATTGTTGACTCGGTTTTAGGTTACTCGATATTGTTACTCCCAGATCGCTTTCTCTGTTTACATTCCTAAGCTGAGTGCCATTCATCAAATAGTTTGCTTTCTCACTTTGGTATCCGATATGTAGTACTTTACATTTATCCACATTGAAACTCATTTGCCAAATTTGGGCCCAACATGACAACTTGTCTAAATTGTGTTGCACATCGTCAACTTGTTCTTTTGAGAGTACGCTATTTGCAATTTTTGTATCGTCAGCAAATTTTGAGATTGTAGAGGTAAAGACCCTCATCTATGTCATTGATGTAAATTAGAAAGATAATTGGTCATAGTACCGATCCCTGGGGTACCCCGCTACTTACATTGGTCCATTTAGATGCCTTACCGTTTATGACTACTCTTTGCTTTCTGTCGCTGAGCCAATTTTCTATCCATTTCAACACACCGTCTTGTATTCCATGCTCTTTTAGTTTTAGCAGTAAACGTTTGTGGGGAACTTTGTCAAAGGCCTTTTGAAAATCAAGGTATATAATATTTACAGCTTTACTCTCATCGTAGAGGTTGAGGATATCGTGGAAGAAGTCTAAGAGGTTTGTTAAACAGGAACGTTGTTTACGAAAGCCGTGTTGAGTATCTTTAAGTATGTTATTATCCTCTAAGACTCAATGGTTCCCAAACTTTTTTGATGGCGACCCTTAATACAATGTTTCTTGGTCCTTGCGACCCTACACCCTGAAACACTCGATTAGTACGTTTATATTGTTATTGATTGTTATATTCCAAATAGTTTTACAAGATAATTATATGTATTCTTACATTATAGTATGTTAACCCCGATAATTTAAGTTTCTGTAACATCTGTGTATACAGCCAAACAGTTCATCAAGTCTAGGTCATGTTTCTTTAATAAAAAATAAAATACTAAAAAAAGGCCTTCTTTAGTGGTAGTTGATGCGAAGGCACTGCAATATAAAACTCTTCTTAAGTATGTCTTCCCTTGGTACCAAACAAAACACATTTGTTGGAGGTTACCTGCAATTTCCACTGATTCATCTGTCGGTAATGAAATATGTCCTACTTTTTTCAAAGCCACACTAAGGTGAGATGATTATGTCTTCTGACATCAGGTCAATTCAATACTATTTGAAAGTGGTACCGATTCCAACTTCTTCTTATCATCTGTTCTACAAAGAGTTTTCGCCATTGCCATGCAGGTTTCTCCAGGTGACACATGAGGCTTTTTGCATCTCACAATATTCCACTACTTCAAAGGTCGCCAGTGAAGACTTATCCAGAGAAAATAGATGATGAGCTGGGAGCATCAATCCGCCATCGTTTTACCAACACTTTGTTTTTCCTTCTAGTGAAATTTGAATGAACTGAACTCAAATGGCACTTCAATGTGTTATCATTCATAGATTCGATAGCTAGGACTTGAACGCTTTGGAAACATTGAGGTCTGACATTTCCAAAGCGTTTTCTAAACTCAGTGAAGCCATACGGTACTTAAAAAGATCTGGTCTATAATGTAACTGTATTTTACGTTGAAATTCTTGCCATTAAAGTATTAATGAAACAAAAAAACTTAGAATATATCATATTTCGAAGGGAAAATGACTGAGGTGTTCAACATGATAAAATTTCACACTAATGCACACATCATGATAACCCGTATAGTTGATTGCACAACTCATCTTCCTCACTCACACTCGCTTACCCAAACAGTCTATCTGGCAGTCAAAATGGAAATCTGACTGTTGCTAAAATATGAATACTAATATGCCAACCACAACATTAAGCTTAAAGACATGCAAAGTTAGATTAATCACCTTGAAATGCATTCAATGAAACCCCCCCCCTCATTCACTCACTAATCCACATTCACAGGCTTATAATACATACATTTAAGAATATATTCGTAATAATCCACATACAATGAAAATTATATGTATTATATTTACGATTAAAGTACATTATGTGGCTTCGCTCCATCAAAAACATCATCACTCACATGCTCACAAATAATCTTGATCTTGCTTGTTGTTATATCAATGTATTATAGTTACTATAATCGTTACAATAGTGTTGGGGTTCTAGGTTGCGAAGTGAAAACGGGTAATAAGAAAAATATACACTTACAAATAACCCATAATCATTGTTATGACCGGGGCTACGAATAAAACAAGGGCACTTAATGATTGGACTAGTAATAGGGCACTATGCAACAATGGTACGCTAGATCCAAACCCCTGAACTTATATGCCGGCGAACAAAACACCTATACCCTCCAGAGTTAATCGGTGATAACGGGGTATCCTTAACCCGTGGAGCCCCGGCTAGTTTTGTAATGTTTGCGCTCCAGAACCCGGCCGGTTTTCAAAAAATGGTTTTATTCCAGAAACAATAGCGAATGGGTTAGGAATGAAGGAAAAACCACGAAAAACCGCTCAAAAAGCTTAAAAAATGGTCCTACAGAGCCCCCGAAAACGGATTTTACAAGAGTAAAAAATTGAAGGCAATTATCCCCAAAAAACAGGTTATTGCGCGCTCGCGCGCACGCACGTGGACTTTGAGAGATTTCAACCATCGGCACGGTTGCGTGGGATACGTACACAGTTCCCATACAAATCTGAGCCCTCTTGAGTGGCTACACCTGAGGTTACGGTCGGCGCAATTAGGGTGACGCGTCAGGCGCGTCTCTGGGGCTGTGCGTTACATACATCGCCGACGCGTCAGACGCGTCGCTGGGGCTGTACGGGTTAACTGGGCATAAATGTACTCTACTTCAGGCTAACCCACACTGGTATAGCCTGATAACACACAGGATGCAAGTTACATTAAAATGCATAAACAAGAATCTATGGGAAGATCAATTAAATCACTCCAAGATTTAATTCAATAAAAATATGCTTTAATACAGTTACTCTAAACAACAATAAACTCTTCACTCCTATCTGAAAGAAAGTGAAGTATAGTCCTACAGCATAGACCTGGAAACTTCTGAAGAATGTCTGATGCTCATAAGATGCTCGTATCTTAACTATAAATAAAGGCAGGAGGCAGGACACCACACGTGTACGTGGAATACACAAAAAGATAGGACATATAATGTTAACTGACACGAGAATACTATAAATACGCAACGGTAGTAATGCTCGACACTAAAAGAAGTACTTCCTTATCAACGAAACAGTCTACTATGGTTGTGCAACTCAACAACAACCTAGACTAATACATACTTGTAAATAATAATGCATACATATCAAAAGAGCTTATGTCCTAACTAGAGTCTGCTAGGCGAATAAAGTCTAGCTGGGATATCAAGGTTAGGAAACTGTGGCTGAGCAAGACAGGCTCATAGCCTAGCGTTGTCCTTAAGGTGGTATGATTAAAGTTACATTAATGACGGGGATGCTCACTTGGTAAACCCAGATCTTAAGTATCTGGCTCTACCCTGGCGATCCCTCTAAAGTCAAGCAAAGAGGCAGCACTGTGTTATAAGATAGTAGGCTAATACCCTCTTACAACACGATGCTGCACTCGCAAAAGACACAACCAAAAGGACGACCTAGGCTACCACAGAAACCGTCGAAGTCGTGTAGGTATAAGCGATCCGTACACACATCGGTGACAACGACAACAGAAACCTTATCCCAGTCTAGCATTAAATAACCAAGCAGAGCACTACTGATAATGAGGGAGACACACACAAAGAGTCATCAAACCTCCATAACTTAAGGACATTGAGGGAGACACACACAGTCATCAAACCTCCATAGACTAAGAAACCTTATAGCCTATTCTAATACATGTAAATATCTCTGAGAGCGACGCACACAATACGATGGGCCGATATGAAATCGTGTACAGAACCCAAAGAGAGTGCTGTGATGTTAAAAGATTAGAGGAATGAAAGAAAAGAAGTTGAGTGAGAGAGACAGTATCAGAATGGTGGGGATATGGGGGACAGTTGTAAAAACGGTGTTAGTCGTGCGCGTCCCTAGCCTGCTCTGAGGAAGGGACGCTCCTGGAGGCCCCCGCGAACACAGGAGCCCACAAAGACGCGGTGGTCGGCCAATCACAGGCCGAGACGTCATAAGGCAGCAGGTGTCACGTGACACAGCCAGCCAGGCCAGCCAATCAAGGGGCGTGAGAAAGCACGCGCACGAGCCTCCGAGCGAGGGAAGCAACACATGTATATGCACGCACACACTACCACCTCACTGCCTATATTGTTCTCTCTCCTTAACAATATACAATGCATGTTATATTCATTCAATGAAATAAAATACTTCCCGTTGTCACAGACGAAAATAAAGACCACCACTGGACTGTCTGTAACAATACTATTGCTAGGAAAGAAAGAACAACATTCTCTGGTAACTGTAGCCCATTTCAATGTCCCTGGCGAGCGCTAGTGCCTACCGGGAGGCGATTCTGCCAACGCTGGTAGGCGTCACATCATAGTGATATAAATGGGCAATTTTGGGTTTCAGGCGTGTAAGTAAAATTATATAATTGCTATAATGACAATGTTATTGCTTCCAATCAGTGAAAAACACGTTACTTCTTGCAACAAGTGAAACTTAAATATAATAACATTTTACTTGTATTGCGGTGTGAAAACGGGTAATAAGTAAAAAGTAAATATATTAACATTGATTCTTCTTGCAATAAGAACAAATATATTTTATAAGAACATTTTACTTTAAGCAATACGTAAACAAACAAATAAGTTCATTTCGTTGGGTTAAAGATGAAAGTGTTAATGGCTTGTAGTATAATACGACAATATATCATAAGGGTGGCAGACCTAGGATAACTAATATTAAATTTACCTCCCAAACGTATACCATTCTTCACCATATCCGAAACATCGTGGCAAACCAAAACAAAATCTTGAGATATGTTGAATTGTCGTATATACAATTATAGCCTGCTTAAATATGTAGGATGCACACAATACCAACCATTCATTAATGAACTTCTTGAATATCACTGAATAATAAGACTGGTCAACCCTCGAGTGGAGAGTAACTGAGTGAGTAAGGGTCACTGGGCATCAGACAGTTCAGACTCCAAGCCAGGCACACAACATCCCGTACCGTATGGCTTACGGATATTGGACATGATTAACGGTAGCCGCACCAAGTAGCTAATGAACGAAACTTATCATGTGATGGAAAATTGTCTTGTTAGGATTTTAAATACAGGAGTATAAATTCTTAATACTTGAGTCTAAAGTCTAACGTCATTTGATATTGTACTCATATATATAAATTCACACATTTCATGGTGGATTTTTGGCACTAATTATTATGTTCCTTCCAACAACCAACCATACTCCTAAAATTGATTAATGAAATTTACAAACATAGTAGTTTTTCCATTATATTTAACTTTTTTCTCCAGACTCTCCCACGACCCTCAGAAAAATCCCTGTGACCCTTGTTTGGGTCGCGACCATGGGTTTGGGAACCACTGTTTGTCTAAGTGATTTACGAGTCTGTCTCTTGGGAGTGTTTCTATCATTTTACATACAACTGAGGTTAAGCTAATTGGACGATAGTTCTGGGTAGGGATTTGCTGCCTTTTTTTAATATCGGTATTACGTTGGCTAGCTTCCACTGATCAAGCATAGTTCCAGACTGCAAGGATTTATTGAATAGCAATGGCAGTGGTTTAGAGAGCTCATCCTTAGCTTCCTTTAGGACTCTAGGTGAGATTGTATCAGGTCCAGGCGTTTCATTTACCTTGAGTTTATCTAAACAATTCAATACTTCTCTCTCTGTAACAGTGATATTGCTTAGAACATCTTAATTATCAATCTGAATCGTCGATGGTGTAGGGATATCACTGAGGTCCGTTATAAAAACTGATGCAAAGAAGGTATTGAGGGCATTACTCATTTGTACTTCGTCTTTGGTGTATTCTCCATTTTCATCGACTAACGGTCCAACAGTTGAAGTAACTACTTTTTTTTTTCTGATATAACTATAGAATTCTTTCGGGTTTGTTTTACTTTGATTCACAATATGTAACTCCAGGGTCTTTTTACTTTGCTTAACACACAAAGAGCGGGTGGTAGGGTATTTTACACTGTGCCGCCCAGCATTTTTTTTTAACCCTAAATAGGGTTGTTTCCGTGCTCATTTTCATGCATAAACAAGACCCAGAGCGTAAAACAAGTATCTATCCCTGAAAGGACGTAAACAGAGCTTTGCAATGACACCCGAACCATCCTTGTACGACCACTGGTTCTCTGGCAACGATCGTGCAACACGAGTGCAAAAAACCTAAAATAAGGTAATTTCCGTACATAATTCCCTGTGTAGCGAGTGAGAGGAGGGGGAGGAAGGTGGAATACAGTTCAGTACACCCACGGCGGTCGTGGGGAGCGGTCATAAGGTTACTACGCTCGTCCCACCGCTCAGCTCTCTTTCAGCAACATTACGTGCTGAAAATGACACTCGACATATGTGGTGCACCGCCACATAGTCCAAATTTATTTAACTCGACAGATGTCGTGCACCGTTGGTTAAGGGTTAATTAACTTTTTGGCTTTGTGTCGTAGCTCTACAAATATCACCCGTTCTTCGTCATTTTGTAAGGATTTTAATCTATCATTAGCAAACTTTTTAGTTTGAAATATCTTTATTCCACCAATTGGGCTTATTATTATGGGCTGTACGCCGTATTCTCGATGGTATGCAGTCCTGCACTGCTTTTAGGTAAGTGGTTTCGAATAATTCCCAAGATGTATTTGTGTCGTTTTTAATTAAAAAGCTCCAGTCAGTTTCTTTAAACATAGCTCTAAATTTCTGAAAGTTTGCTTTCTTGAAATTAGGGACTTTTTCGATGCTGCTATTTGGTTCGTTACTAGTAAACTTTAAAGTGAAAGTTATTGTACGATGGTCGCTGTTACTGAATTCATCACCAACATTCAAATTCTCTATTAATTCTTCTTTTGTTGCAAGTACAAGGTCAAGAACGTTATTACCACGGGTCGGCGATCGAACAAATTGATAGAGTGTACTCTCTTGCAAGTTCGCATAGAAGTCATGTCTGGAGTGTGAAGTAAGAGTATTGCCCCACTTGGTCACAGGAAAATTAAAGTCGCCAAAAAATACGGTATCTTGTGAGGCACTTACATCTGCAATTTGTTCATAAATTTCTCGGTCAGTTTGCACTGATTGAGCTGGAGGTCTGTATATTAATGCAAGTATTATTTGTGTACCTTTATTATTCTTTATTAGCACAAAAGATGTGTCGACGTTCACAATTTGAGGTTTTGACAGGACCCGGGTTAAGACTTTCTTTGATATAAAATAAAACGCCACCCCCATTTTTATTTATTCGGCTGTTCTCAAACATTACATAACCGGGAAGTGCACACTCTGCTAAAAAGTCTCTATCTTCTGTATTGAGCCAAGATACTGTTATGCCAATCACAGCATAATTTTCTGTAAACACTAGCCTAGTTCCTCTAAATCTGAAAATTTATTGTGTATGCTACGAGCGTTTGCATAGAAAACCTTTAAAGTTGCGGTTTTAGAACTCACAGAACGTTTTTTAATCAAATTTTTGGTTCTGGTCGGATCTACATTTACATTCATGGCTGTCCTCGGTCCTCGGTCGTTATCCCTGGCGTTTTTTTAATTTGGGTCGTGTTGGTGGAGCTTTATCCAAATTCGCGGTTCTTGTCGGATTAGCATTTAATTCCTTCGCAGGTTGCCGTCCTCGCTGTCTTCTGTCGTCCTCCCTGGTTGTCCTGTGCTGAGTCGATTTCTTCTCCGAAAATCCTTCATCGCATCGTTGAGAAGACGCCCAAAATGTGCTGCTCCCACCTGGTTCAGATGAACTTCATCATCCGAAAACAAATAGTCATTGTAGTAGAAATTGTCCCAGGTGTCGACGAATCCCACATTCTCCTTCCTGCAGAGGTTTGCTAGACAACGATTTTTGGTGGTGGCTATGTTGTAAAATCGGCTCTCTACACCGAGCCGGGGGACGATTCCTGAGACGATGATCCTTGATGACTTCTCCATAAACGACTTGATCAGCTGCTGGTATTTTAAAAGCAAATCTTCCGACCGGGCTCGCTGTACATCGTTGGATCCAACGTGGATGACGTACATTGTATTAGCAGGGACCAGCTTTGATACTTCGTTAACTGCAGGAACTACATCGTCCACACCACCACCAGGGATACAAAAACGCTTCCTGGTCTTAGGTGCCTTGGCGCAAAACTCTGTGAGCTGACCACGTATTATCGAGTCTCCCACGAGCCGGCCTTCTTCTATTTCCTCTTCGTCATCTGAGTCTGTGAGTATTTGGAAACGGTTTTGACACTCGGTAATCGGTATGGGTTTCCTGGTCTTGGGGCAAACGTTGTTCTTCACGACACGGAAGTTGTCTTGAGGGGGAAGAGAGTCACTATTTGTTTCTTGAGTATTGGAACCATCACCTGAAGTGGCTACTGCAGGCGTTCAATTGTTGGCAGTTGACGTTGGGGCGTTGGTGGCTGCTGGAGTTGCGGTGACAATTGAAGTTTGTGGTACTCCAACGTTGAGTGTTACAAACTCTTGGAGTTATTCCAGCTTCATGGTGAGGACGTTGATCTTGTTGTAGGCTTCATCTAATTTCACTGTAAAATTCTCTCGTTGCTGGCAGAGCCGGGCGACTTGAAGATCGACAGTAGCAAACATGGACTCACCAAACCTACCGGCGCAGTTCGTACAAGCGCGAGACATGGTGACAGTCACTTTCTTCAGATCACTTCACTCATTTAAAAAAAAAAATCACTCACTTTAAAACACTTAACTCACTTTAAAACACTTCACTCACTTTTTAACACTTCACTCACTTTAAAAACACTTCAATCACTTCAACCGAAAACAAATATGTTGAAATACGCAGAAATAGGTTATCAGGGATGATAGCCTAACCGAAAACAAAAATGTTGAGATACGCAGAATTAGGCTTCCAGGGGCGATAGCCTAACCAAAAGTATTTGTTTTAAATTGAAATACTCAAAAATAGGCTACCAGCGTTGAGTAGCCTAACCGTAAATCATACAATTGAAGTACGCAGAAATAGGCTACCAGGTGTGATAACCTAACCTTAAACAAATATATATATAAGTCCCTTTAGGAGAAAGAGGGGGGCCAGGGTAATCACGGATTGGAAAGGTGTTATATTTGAATAATGATAGCTAATTTCCTTTTACTTTTTTTTTTTTACTTTTTAATATTTTATATTGAACTCTATTTCATTAAGTTTCATGGAGAAGTTATATAATATGTAAAATTATATGAGTCTTAGTTTCAATATATACAAAAACTCTAGGTAAATACTGAGATTGTGTATGTTGGTAACTTTATATCCTGATGATGAACAGATAAACAGTCGAAATATTGAAAACAACACAGATGTTCGGTATTACCCGGGTCCTCCTCTTTCACCGTGAACATATTACTTGTATCATAGTAAGAGTAGAATACCAATACTTATTTATAACAATATTCATAAATAATACAGTACAAATCATAGTATTCTCAACATATTCACACATCTGCCACTGATGGGATCATTATTTTGATTTATTGAGAAAGGGGGAAAACTCACACAAGCAGCTTAGGTCAGATCGCGGTGACACAATTATGTGATACGACAGGATGAACAATACAAGGTATAACAATATTAGTTTAGGTTAACATGTGTGTCAATTATGTGATACGACAGGATGAACAATACAAGGTATAATAATATTAGTTTAGGTTAGCATGTGTGTCAATTTCATGCTGACTAATCCACAAGCTAAATCGTTCGGCCCCATGCATATGACAGCAACGGCAACATGACAGTGGAGTCCACTGCATAATGTGTATAGAGTAATTAAAAGAGGTAATAAAGTTATACTATATAACTATAACTAATGGATATAAAAGGCCTCTTATACGATTGCGGTATCACTTTGATACTTGGTGTTACCATTCTTGCCAACCACAAAGTACCAACACCCATACAGTTGGTTACCCTGTTCTCCTCCGTACCAAGTCGCGTGAGATTGAAACAATTGTTTGGACAATTTCTTCCGATTATTAGTGATTATGCTGTGTTACAGATTTAACAGCTCTAGCTTATCAGACTCCCAAATCATTAATTTGAGGTAAAGTGGGTTTGCATCTATGCCCCCCCCCCCCCCCACCTCTTCTTTCCACCTTATACAGTGTCTACTACCCCACTTCGCCTAGACCAGCCACCCTCCTCTGCCTCCCCTCTTATCACTTACATTCCCCGCCAGTCTAACTATTACCCCCTCCCCACCATCGCCTCCACCCTTCCCCTTCTAGTCCAGCCACCCTCCTCTGCCTCCCCTCTTATCACTTACATTCCCCGCCAGTCTAACTATTACCCCCTCCCCACCATCGCCTCCACCCTTCCCCTTCTAGTCCAGCCACCCTCCTCTGCCTCCCCTCTTATCACTTACATTCCCCGCCAGTCTAACTATTACCCCCTCCCCACCATCGCCTCCACCCTTCCCCTTCTAGTCCAGCCACCCTCCTCTGCCTCCCCTCTTATCACTTACATTCCCCGCCAGTCTAACTATTACCCCCTCCCCACCATCGCCTCCACCCTTCCCCTTCTAGTCCAGCCACCCTCCTCTGCCTCCCCTCTTATCACTTACATTCCCCGCCAGTCTAACTATTACCCCCTCCCCACCATCGCCTCCACCCTTCCCCTTCTAGTCCAGCCACCCTCCTCTGCCTCCCCTCTTATCACTTACATTCCCCGCCAGTCTAACTATTACCCCCTCCCCACCATCGCCTCCACCCTTCCCCTTCTAGTCCAGCCACCCTCCTCTGCCTCCCCTCTTATCACTTACATTCCCCGCCAGTCTAACTATTACCCCCTCCCCACCATCGCCTCCACCCTTCCCCTTCTCCCCCATCGTAACTCTTCAGCCAGAAAGGACACACTGGAGATTCTCCCTGGCTGAGGAGACGGACTGCTGCAGCGTCTCTGTTTCTCTAATGTAGAGCTTGTGAAATATATAAACTGAGGAATCAAATATATATCCTGTAAACAATCTGCTTGCCTATTACTGTTGAGGTCTGGGTGTCAAGCATAGTTATGTGTCATATAATCCAACATACGGCACATACACTTGCATGTTAATACCTTCTTCATGCCTAAGATAATTTAAGATTTTCAGTCAAATCACTTAAAACTCTCGGTGCTGGTGCCGCCAGATACGAGAATTAGATAAACTTTCTGGAATGTTTCCTTCCTGCCGAGACGGATTATAAACTTATCTCGCAGTCGTCTGTTATTTCAAAATATTATCGCAATTTCTAGCGCCTACACTTAGCTCGATAATGGACCTGGCGGGAATTATTATAATGTGGACTACTTGAATATTGGTAAAGCCTTCCTGGTGCCAGCTGTCTTGAGGATGCTAAGCGAAACAGTAAGTCGGAAATGTAAAGATTATTAATGTCTGGGATTACCTGAGATATTTTCGAACCACTACAGAACTCGGATTTATTTTCTTGAAATGTGTAATATAATTTCGCTGAATGTTTATATATATATATATATATATATATATATATATATATATACATATTACCTTTTGGCTGTTCTTTTATTCTATGCGAATAAAGGAGACGAAAGGCAAAGCTGCCTGTGACAAATAGCAGGAAGTGCCCATAAGGAAAGTATTTATATAGGATAGAATTAAATTAGCCTGAAAGGTAATGAACGCTTACATACCTACTGAATTATAATATACCGGTATTCATAAACTTGACCAGAGAGAGAGAGAGAGAGAGAGAGAGAGAGAGAGAGGGGGAACAGAATAATGCCATAGACAGAGAGGACGGCAGACAGTATAGGAGGAAGTATAACACAATATATAATGGTAAGACCGGAGCTTTAACACCGTGTTGAAGAGGGGACGGGCATGATGGCGGGAGGGGAGAGGGGATGGATGGTACACCGTGGAGGCAAGGATGTTTAATTAAAATGAACAGAATATTGGGAGAATAGAATGAATAAAAAGAGTAATTTAATTGAATATAAAATAGAGGACGCGGGAGAGTAAATAATGAAAGAGATAAATAAAGATGTACGCTTGATGAAATAATTAATACTATAACATACGATAAAATTACTTACTCATGTGTGTGTATATGCAAGCTAGAGAACAGTGTTTATTCATTTGCATAATAAATGTCGTATTGTGTACACAAGTTGGTAATTATATTGTGATTTTGTTTGTAAGGTAATATAAATATTAGGTGTGAGCCAAGAGCTCACTTCCCCCTATCTTGATAATATGTATTATGTATCACAGAGTCAGTCTTGTCTTTAGTTTTAACCGTCATTAACTTATAATTAGTTATTTAGTTGTTGTATCTTCTCCCAAGACAAACAGTTGTTTAGTCATCATCAACCTACTAACTCTTGCATCAACCTATTTACTGGAAGGTCAATTGAGCCATTTCTGGGCTATTACAGTATTGGTGTGTGGGACTGCATTCTAGTTTGTCCCTTAGCATGATCCCTCCCCTGTTGTACAATGGCGCATTACATTAACAATTAAGTTTATATGTATGATATTCATCTTCCATATTATTTACAATATTTGCATGCCCTTTTTCTGCTTCTATTATAACATTAAAGTATATTTTTATGTATACCAAAATTTAGCGATGTTATGATGATTTAAATACAAGACATTCAATTTGTCTTCGTCTACGGCTCTACGCTATTCCTTCACTACAATACTACTACATCCTCGCCTCTCTCTATATATCTGTATCTACCCCATTATGCTTTTCTTCATACACATTAATTTACGTTGGAATACAAAAACACACTGTTAAATATGAATTTGTGTAACTCCACTGTCATCAACTGTCTATAATTAGGATGCATATTACTGCAATTATATACGACAAATTATTTAATAAAAAGATACAATATATATTACAAAATCAGTACTCCTCGGTCACACTTTCCTCATACACTTCACCCCAACCCAAACTCCACCTCCACTCTTGTTCACTTCTCTGTCAGCTTATCTCACCATAAAATTATAAGAACACTTGAATTTGCATATGTAACAAACCAATTTCCTCTAACATCATATAAGAAAAATATTCATCAAAATGTTCAAATAAAAAAATATAAAGAACATTAGTAAATATATTCAGAATTTGGTAATATCACGGGTTAAGTTATATAACTGCATAACTGAACTTGAACAAACAAAATGCACAAAACTAATAATTCTAACCCAGTGGATATGTTATCTGTATATAATGTATAAGTTACACAGGTGTGTTAGGTGTTATAGTAACTGTATACAGTGATTGAGGTCAGTGATGAACCCAGGCTACACATGACCAACACAATACCAGACATTGCACACACCTCACGAGTTTGGACGGCACAAATATTTAGTATACTAATATCATAAATATTTGAGTCCAGTATTTTGTGGTTTAGTAAAGATGAAATACGAAATGTTAGTACAGCTTAATATTAATTTTACACTTGCCAAGTTGTCCAGGTAAGCTGGTGACATGGGTTGCCAAATGCCACCACATGATATGACAATATGGCGTAAATATTGTGAATACTATACATGTTTACATATATTGTGTATACATTAGGTATGCACTGCACTGCGTACTGGCGCGTATCAAGGGGGGTGCCAACCAGGCCCGAAAAAAGTTAGAACTTTGGTCCATTTTAACATATTTAAAAGCGGTTTTTGGCATTTGCCTGGCACACCCATATCGAGGCATTTTGGATGGTGATTGTTCTTTAAATTTAAATTAATTATTAGTCGAGCCCTAAAATGTGGTAGATGCCCTTAACCCTTCCAGCCCGGGTGTCATTGTGAAAGGACACCGCCGAAATTGGGCAGCAGCCCGGGTGTCCTTTCAAGAGATATTAAGCTTTCAAGCCTATTCAGCTTGGTCTGAACGCTGTGCGTCCGACGCATGTAAACAAAGTCGATCGTTGCGTCACCGCACCTCCGAAAACAATAAGGAGACGTCGGATCAATGTTATTGTTGTGACGTAAGACGAAATTAGTGTCTGAAAAGCTCCGATATTGTCAATATCGCGGCAAAATTCGCTCCACTGAAATCGTCATCACAACTGAACCAGTTGACTTACAGAGCTCTACTCAACGCCAGTCTACAGATTGAAAACCGCACTACGTTTATAGATGCGTGGGAAATTTCTAGCAGTTAAAATAAACAAAAATACGGTAGCCTAGGCCTAGACGTTTTTCGGCCAGATCGCCCGGATACGACCTATGTCCTTTGGAGGACCAGCCTGGGCCACGAGGGTTAATGGTGGTCTATCTATCTATCTATTCTATCTATCTATATGCTCAGGCCCAATCCCCATTTTGGGGGTAGCCGACTCAAGACAGAGCAAGAACAGGGAAACCACAAAACAACATAAAACAAAAAATAAACACAGATAAAAAACACAAACTCTCACACATCCAGGTCACCCAGAAGACCCAGAGACCAGGGTTACCAAGGTTGCTCCAGCACTTCCCCGGCCCCTGACCACCCGGAGAGGTTCCGATCTCGGCAGGAGACCTGCAGCGGAGCCAAAGCCACAAGCCCTCCCACCACACTTCCAGGCACACCCTTCATATTAATCGTCTCCCCGGGCCAGGCGCCTGATGGACTATTATCTAATCCAACTTGCGCCCGACCCCTTACTCCACCCTTAATGGTGGTATTCCAAGACAATGGTTCTGATGATGGTCATATTGGTGTTCGTAAAGGAGGGAAATAGTGTCCCGAGTTAATCGTCCAATACAAATAAATGTCCAGTAATTTATGAGGGGAACATTAACACACACTCTTACATATATACAGCTGCCGCTGAACACCGTACTCACTCTCTAAGTAACGTCGAGACTCATTGTGTGTAATTCTCTTAACCTATTAAACACGAGAATACCCTAGGGTCAAGGGTACTTATTTGTGAATTTCTAGCCTTGGATTCTGACAGAATTCGTTATATTTACAATATAGAGCATTATTTGTTTTCAATATGCTTTTATTGTACATACTGTATATGATGTATATATGAACCTTCAAGAGTGCTAAAATAAGTTGGAAAAGCGTTTGGGTGGTGAAAAACGTATATATTCGCCACCCGGTCACATTCTCAGGCGAGAGTGAGCCAGGCGCATCCCTCGCCTCTTGCTGTCTGTGAGGTAACTGTGACGAGCGAGGCGGTGTCTCGGAGTTATATAACGATATTTTATGCAACCCACTTGTGCTACATTACCGCGGGAGAGAAAAATAACCAATAAATTATGAAAATAAGAGGAAAAATAGGTGATAATTGAGGAGCGGGGAGGGGAGAATAAGGTGGGGAAAGAGGGGAAGGGGGGGGGGGTGAGAAACATATGGATGAGTGGTAAGAAGTACTAGAGGGAAATTATCTCACCTAATGACATATCCTTTGTTTTGAGAGCCCCTGGGGTGTTTATGATTTTTTTTTTTATGGTCTTGCTTCCGTGAGGCCTATCGCGTTCGCTATTGTGACCCTTCCGTGAGGACTATCGCGCTTCATGGGTTAACAAAAACTATATTTTTATCACCCACGACTAAGGAAGTCAAACATTGGCCTTGTTGTCATCCTATTGAGCTAACAGTACACTCTATCTAACTATCTATTGCCAGACTCCGTGATCCCCGAAAGGGTGGCCACAAACAAAACGCCCCCATGCACCTATATCCCCAGTCAGTCGACGCCCCTCCCATCCAGCACGCCTTCACTCATATACTTCTTCACTCTATCCTTCCACCTCTTATTCGGTCTATCTCTCCCTCTCTGTCCTTCCACCTCACTCTCGTACACTCTCTTAGTCATTCTCTCGATTCCCATACGTTCCATATGGCCGAACCATCTCAAGGTGTTCCTTTTCACACTTTCCATCACATATACATCCACACCACACCTATCTCTTACTTCATCATTCATCTGTCTATCCCTCCATGTAACTCCGCTTGCACTTCTCAAGTAACTCATTTCCACCCCTCTCACTCTTAGTCTGAGTCTCTCCAGCAACGTCCATGCTTCGCTTCCATAGGTTAATGTCGGGATTACCACACTGTTTTGCAAGGACTTCTTTACTTCCATGCTGACCACCCTATTTCTTGGTACTGCTTTCAGCGTTCCTACAACCCTCTTCCCCTGTTGCATCATCTCCTGCACTTTTTCATCTATACTCCCATCTTTACTCAGCACACTGCCCAGATACTTAAATGAGCTGACATTCACCATAGCCTGACCGTTCAATCTCACCTCACACTCTGTGACTGCACTCCTTTCAAAGACCATAACCTTGCTCTTCCCAGCATTTACCGTCAGATTCCGTACAGTACAGACGAAGCTAATATTATGTTTCTTTACCATAACAATACAAACCATCATGATGGACAGTAGCTATCATTACCTTATCATAATCACTACTACAAACATAATTTTTAGAATCAGCACTGTCATTGGTATCTCATTACCATCCTCTCTACCGGTAATAAACACTTGTCGTTTGCTACAATCACTACTACCACCATCATCACTACCAAGTCCACCATCACTATTACCACCACTATCACCACAGATGCACCTTTCCCGGGATCCAGACCACAACCTGTCTGTCTGAGGTGCTGTCCGGAATTGGTAATACTGGAGGATATATATTTACATATAGTTACATAGCTACACAGACCTTGCAGTCCCTACTAGGTAGTCCGGACTTAATGCTAACATAGAATTTGCTACAAAGTGGAAGGCAAGGATAGCAAAGCAGAAGGCTCTCTCCCCACTCACCTCTCCCTCCGACCGTTGGTCGGCATGAAATTAAGTTGGGGAAAGAAGTCCCCCAGCAGAATGAGAAAACTTCTACTGGGAAATTTATAATAAAGAACGAAGATGCGAAATATTATATACTACTGATGCTTAACCTATGTTTTTTTTGTACCTATATTATTCCCACTTCCTCAAAATGAATGTCTAGACTTCTTTTGAATGTGTCAATTGTCTTACATTGTACCACTTTGTTAGGCAATTTGTTCCACTCGATGACCACACTGTAGGTGAAGAAGTGCTTTGTGACATCGAGATTCGCCCTCCTGGTTTTTTAATTTAATTCCATTTCCCCGAGTTAATGAACTATGATCTATTTTGAAAAGTGAATCTACATCAATTTTGTCAAATCCCTTTAGTATTTTGAAACACTCGATTAATTGACCTCACAATCATCTTTTTAAAGTGAAAATATATTTTGTGTTTTAGTCTTTCATGATAAGATTTATTTATGGTGACGGAATCAACTTTGTCGCTCTACGCTGCAACAACTCGAGTTTCTCAATGTCCTTGCTCAGATAAGGAGACCAAAATTGCACGCCATTTTCAAGATGGGGCCTCATTATGCTTTTATATAAAGGTACTATAATAAAAAGTAATATAAGTAAAATTTATCTTAATATATACCAATGCTCGATTGGCCTTATTCGCAGCTGCTGCACATTGATCTGAGGTCTTTAGGTTTTCAGATATAAGAACTCCCAGGTCTTTAACTGATGCACTTGTTTTGATTGGCTGGCCTTTCACCTTGTATTCATATTTTTTGTTTATATTACCTATTTGCAAGACCTGGCATTTGTCAACATTGAATGGCATCTGCCATTTTTCCGACCACTCTACTATTTTATTAAAATCAGATTGCCGTTTATTTCTGTCTTCTTCGGTTAATACTGATTTTCTTATCTTTGTGTCGTCAGCAAACTTTGAGATAGTATTATTTAGTTCAACATCAATGTCATTTATATAGATTAGAAACAAAACTGGCCCCAGGACCGATACCTGAGGCACTCCACTATAACCTGGCTCCCACTCAAATTGTACTCAATATATCACAACTCTCTGAGAGAGAGAGAGAGAGAGAGAGAGAGAGAGAGAGAGAGAGAGAGAGAGAGAGAGAGAGAGAGAGAGAGAGAGAAAGTAAGCGTAAGTAGTTGCCGTTCGTCAGTCCATCGCACATTAATACTAGGAAAAATGGCACTTGGCAACTTAAAGTTTTACCAGATTATATTATAGATCAGCTCTAATCACTCTGTATTTTGTCTCTATACACATAGGGAACAATAAATAAACGAAAATATAAATAAATAAATCAGTATACCCTTCATCACTATCATTATCTTATTCACCTTTGACAGTACATTCACAAACCATAACAGTATTACCTATTGACTAAACTCGTTAAATGTATATGTGGGAAACCCCAAGATAGAGTATAATTATAGTGACATTTGGCTATGCCTGTTTTTTTTTTTTTTTTTGGGGGGGGGGGTATGAAGGAGACAAAAGATTATTCTCTGTGTAGGCGAGACACAAACAAAACCAGTGAGCGATGCCTGTAAAATGAAACAGGAGTTCTAGCAACTCCTAGCCTATGAGGCCTCCCCTGGGTATTGTGGCTGCACTCGTGTTGTATCCTTGTGGGGTCTTTCTGTCTATCTTTGACTGTCTGGTAACTGTACCGTTCTGTCCATATAATATCCGTCACCATTGTCGTGTCACTATTTTGGTCTACCTCTGCAACCTTCCTTGTACATAATATATAGCCAACATCAAGTTCAATCGTTTATCCAGTGTCCAGTCCCCATCTCCATCTTATATGTACCGTGCTCTTACCTGTTCACAATGCCTTTGTATCTCCTATCCCATGTTTATTGTACTACATTTTACCCCCCCCCCCCACCTCTCTCTCTCTCTCTCTCTCTCTCTCTCTCTCTCGCTCTCGCTCGCTCGCTGTCTCTCTATCTCTCTCTCTCTCTGATTGATTATTTTTTGTCTGAACTGTTTGCGATACAAATGCCATCTCCTGACAAACAGGTCAAATCTAATCATATGTTGCCAGTGTCAGACATGTTGAACTGCTACATTGTTATTGTTTAATTTCGTTGGAGGTGTTTGGTGTTGTGGTGAAATTAATACAAATATAGATTATTTAACACCGATAATATTTGTATGATGGAGGTGGTGGAGGTGGTGGACGAGGTTGGTGGTAGAGGAGGTGGTGTTGGTGATGGTAGTGGGTAGTGGTGGTGGTGGTTGTTGACGGTGATTGCGGTTGGTGGTGGTGATAGTAGGTGGAGGTGGTGGTGGTGATGACAGTAGGTTGAGGTGGTTGGTTGTGATACTGGGTAGTGGTAGTGATGGTGGTGATGATAGTAGGTGGAGGTGGTTGTTGGTGATAGTGGGTGGTGGCGTGATAGTGGTAGTGGTGGTGGTGGTGGTGAGGGAGGAAGGACGAGTCAAGAAGAGGAGGTTAATAATGTAAACTATCATATGTACAAGTTTTATCTGATGCTCAGAAGAGGAAGACGAATAACTATAAGAGAATGAACATGACTTGGGTTAGTGCTTAGAATCGTGATAGGAAAACTGGGAGGCATTTGAAAATTTGATGAGAAGCGAAAGAGATCTATAAATAAGATGAAACTACAAAGCACTAGGAATGTATAACAAAAAAATAAAAACAAGTATATAGGTAGATTATCTATCTATCTATCTCTCTCTCTCTATCTATCTATCTATCTATATACATATTCTAGACATATATGAAGGCAGATACAATTTGTGGAGAGATAGACAGATATACTGACAAATAGAAGGGGAGATATACAATACATATATATCGATATATACTGTACATCTGTATACTGTAAACACACACAATAATAGCTAGGGAGATAGCGAGTAAATGGGTTGTTGGAGGAAGTGGGTCATAACCATTGTAAGCTAAATGAGTGCACCATGAAAGAAGAAAAGGTCAAATTAAAGTAAGATGAGATGCTTTGAGAGATATATTAGGGTATAACAGACTGCGGAGGAGGAGTTTATTTTTGTATTTTATTTTATTTTGTGTTATTGCCAAAAGGTACATATACAATAAGAATGCCTGGGAGAGAGAAAGAGGCTTGACTTTACTTGATGACCTATATTTACCGCCCTATAGATTGAATGCGGGCTGATAATAAGGCATTTCGATACAGTAATTATCTGTGATACAATAATTCAGTTATATTGGGCACAACAAAAAGTATATTTATGTCTTGGTCATGTGTTACATGGGTCTATTTTGTTAATCATTAGATCAATACAGACACTACAGTTGAGAGAGAGAGAGAGAGAGAGAGAGAGAGAGAGAGAGAGAGAGAGAGAGAGAGAGAGAGAGAGAGAGAGAGAAACAAATACATGAAATTAATTATAATTTCAAAGACCTGATGTTCCATTTTAGGGAGACACTTTAGGTGAATAATACCTAAATTGTACAGTACAGTGTATTTATTGAAATAATTGCAAAATTATTATATTTTGTATTTAATTTTCGCTACTGTACAACCATATACCAATTCCGAAGGATATATTGTTATTGATAGAGCAGACGTAATGATTATCTGGAAGTGTGTCCACATACACTTAATTAATTACATTACTAGTAAACCTCTTCAGATCGAGTTTCCTTTTGCCCCGTGCTATATTTATAGGCAAAACATCTCATTATGATCTACAGTGTTGAACCCGTTTTGTATCTTAATCACTGTAATGTGTTCTTGTAGAATACATTTCCATTGAAAGAGCAGCAAGTTCTTAGCACACCCTCATAACTAAATAGCTTAATTAAACCATTCTGTACCAGCGACGTCTATCTAATTATATTCTAGCTTTATTTTGGCTATTTTATACAGTTTAAATACGGCCTCAAGCGAGTAACAGTTTTCGAACTAGGCTATCGCACTTAACACCACAGATCTTTCTGAAACTGCGCAAAATCGTCAACATATTGCTAGAATAGAACTAAAAAGACGTCACAAGTACAGATGGGGTTAATGAAATAAACTCTTTAGCCATATCTTGCACTCCTTCTAATCGCACTATATTTTGGTTTTACAGGTGCCGGAGACAAGAATTCCAGGGCGAATGATAGACAGAGCCGTAAGTACAACAACTATTTTCTGTTCCTATTTCAAACTGTCTCTTAATATAGTCGAACATGTTTTCTTCCTCTGTGTGTATGCGCGGTTTCAAAAACCTTAGACTAGTGGTAATCAGAAAACTAAAACATTTCTGTAAGTCATGCTTATTTTTTGTTTCCTAATAGTGACCATTTAAATTGAGAATTGTATTGACCGCCATGCATCACCTTGCATTTACCAAGGTAATGATATCAGCATATCTCAGATTTGTCATGCAATGTGTGAAGACCCACATTGTATTGCTTAAAACATTTCCAAATGAGATAAAGTTCAGAGGTAGAGAAAGAGAGAGCAGTGAGTGGTGGTGGCCGTGAGCTGGTGGTTATGGCTAGTTAGAGAGAGAGAGAGAGGAGTAAGTTACAAGGAGTTACGAAGAATAGTTAGTATCTCAGAGACCTTGCGGTCCATTCCCAGGAGATATTCAAAGTTGAAAGAGAGAGACTGATTAATGCACTACATTAATTACAGAGTGTGCAAAATACTATCTACATTCATCTTTAACTGCTCTACTGAAGTAGAACACATCTTATATGTGAAAAAGTGTCCACAAGTCCTAGTTTTGAACATTTTCAATGATAATTTCAAGCCATGCTTGCATGTTGTATTCATATTGATTATTGAGGCTAAAGATTTTGTTGTAATCCACATTGTCAAACCCATTAAGTATTTGAAAAACTTCAACGAGCTTACCTCATAGTCTGCGTGTCTCCAACGGAAACAAATCAAGGGCTCTCAACCGATCCTTATAGCTCAGTCTTCTAAGTTATGGAATATGTGTTGTAGCCCTAGTTTGTACTCTTTTCAGTCGCTATATATCTTTACTGAGTGCTGGAGACCAAAATTGAACAGCATACTCCAGGAGAGGCCGTAACAAAGCGTGGTAAAATGTGAGGACTATTTCCTTATTTCTGTACTTAACCCACTGAACCCCAGCTAGTTAATAATGAATTTACACCCCAGGACCAGCAGGTTGTGAAATCAAGTTTGTTTTCCAGAAAACACCAGGAATGGGTTAGAAATTAAGGAAAACCCATAAAAAAACGATCCCCTAGGTCATTAAGGGGTCCTACGGTGCGCCCGAAAGTCGGAATTAACATGGGGAAATGGGTAGGCAAAAACAGGTTTTCGCGCGCTCATGCGCACGCAGTTGAACTTTGAGAGTTTTCAACCATTGGCATGGTTGTGTGGGATACTTACACAGTTCCCATACAAATCTGAGCCCTCTAGGTGCCATAGGACTGGAGTAATTAACCGTGACGCACCTAATGTGACGCTGGGGTTTAGCGTTACAAACATTGTCGACGCAAACGTGTCGTCGCTGGGGTTCTGTGGGTTAAATTGCCTCTTGATATAGCCCCATAGTTTCTGAGCTTTCTTCTCTACTTCAATGCACTGCTTGGAAAACTTTAGGTCACTGCTAATCAGAACACCCAAATCCTTTTCCAAGGCTGTCACTTCCAGAGGTATTCTCATTAGCGAATAGGCTGACTTGCGGTTTGCTTGGCCGATATCCATCACCTTCCACTTTTCCAAGTTTAGAGGCATCTGCCATGTCTCCGACCATTCACCCAGTCTGCTTAGGTCTATTCTGAGCTGTTCAACCTCTTTGGGGTCTATCAAATTCATTCCAAGCTTGATGTCATCTGCAAACTTGGAGATCACACTCATCAGTAGATATCGATGTCATTGACATACTATTATATGATAAACAGAAGTTGGCCAAGGACAGATCCCTGTTGAACTCCAGAAGTGACTGCAGTCCACTCAGAAGAAACTCTATTGATTACCACTCGTTGTCTACCTGTTAGTCAACTTTCTATCTAATTTTTGACCTCTCTATTGATACCTAGCACACTCACTTTTGAGACCAACTTGCAATGAAGCACTTTGTCATAACTTATTTTGAAAATCGAAATAAAGATTGTCTATGGCTCTACTTTTGCCATATTCACTCAGCATTTCATCCAAACATTCCAGCAAATTGGTAGGACATATTCGTTGACGAGCTAGAGCTAGAGAGAGAGAGAGAGCAGTGAGTGGTGGTAGTCATGAACTGGTGGTTATGGCTAGTTAGAGAGTTGAGGGCTGACGTAGGAGAGGGGGTAATGAGCTGGAAGGAGGCAGGAGGGGTGAGAGGTGGAAGATGGGGGAGAGGGGGAAGGTGGCGGTGAGGGAGGGGGAAAAGGTGAGAGGAGGAAGATGGGGGTGAGGTGAGGGTGGGGGAAGGGGGAGAGGTGTTGGTGCGGGTTGAGAAGTGGTGGAGGTGGAGGTGGGAATGAGGGGTTGGTGAAAGGTGAGGGGCGAGGGTGACAGGTGGTGGATTTGGAGGTTGAGACGAGGTGAGGGAAGTGGGGGATGAGGGAGGTGGGGTGAGGGGTGGACGTTGGGTGAGGTTTGGGAGGGGGAGGTGAGAGGTGGTGGAGTCGGAGGTAGGGATGGGGGAAGAGGGGATGAGGTGTTCATGGGTGAAAGGTAAGGAAAGAGGGATATGGAGGTCGGGGCGAGGGATTGGGGATGAGTAGTGTGAGGCGAAGGTGAAAGGTGAGGGGTGGGTGTGGTGAGGAAGGGTTGATGCCAGCTTGGTGAGGGTGAAAGGTTGGTGGTGGGTGTGTAATGATACATACAGGGGGTGAAGAAAGGAGAGTAAAGGGAAAGGAATGTGTAAGGATAGTAAGAGGGTGAGAAAATAGGTGAGAAGTGAGTGAAATGAAGTGAGATATAGTTTAGGTACTAGCTTGAAGTGAGTAGAGATGAAGCGAGAGATAGTGAAGTTAGGAGAGTGAAATAAGGGGAGTGAAGCGAGTGGGAGTAAAGTGAGAGATAGTGAAGTTATTAGAGTGAAGTGAATGGGAGTGAAATAAGAAATAGTGAAGAAGTTATGAGAATGAAGTGGGTGGGACTAACGTGAGAGATAGTGAAGTGAGAGGCCGTGAAGCACAAAGAGTGAATAGAAGTGAGCGGTAGTTAAGTGGATAAAAGTGCAATGGCAAATAGTGAAGTAATGATAGGGAAGTGAGTGGGAGTGAAGTAATGATAGGGAAGTGAGTGGGAGTGAAATGAGTGGGAGTGAAGTGAGTGGTAGTGAAGTGAATGGTAGTGGAGTGAGTGGTAGTGAAGTGAGTGGTAGTGAAGTGAGTGGTAGTGAAGTGAGTGGAAGTGAAGTGAATGGTAGTGAAGTGAGTGGAAGTGAAGTGAGAGGCAGTGAAGTGAGTGGTAGTGAAGTGAGTGGTAGTGAAGTGAGTGGGAGTGAAGTGAGTGGGAGTGAAGTGAGGAGAGGGACCGGAACCACAGTGTCAGAGGTGTCAGGTATAAACTAAAAGGTAAAATATGTTTTCCATCTCGATGGGCAGGTGAAATAAAACAAACAAAATCCGTGAACGATGAGAGGTCAAGGATGAAGGATTAAGCATTAAGGTGTGGAGAAAAAGGTTAATGGCAGATAAACACTCAGGGCAGGGGAAAATTCTGAACTTTGTTGGCGCGTGGAGAGAGAACTAGATGGAATCGAACGAAGAATGTAAGAGTTTTGAGCATAGAATGACATGGAATTGAGTTATAATGTACAGTATGCTTGTAGCAGAACAGCATGCAATAAAACAAAGAATAATTGATCCTTAACCCGCTCATTACCAGTGATATATTGTGTATTTATTGTCAGCTACATTTAGGCAATTCTTGTTAGGCCAACATAAAAAATTAGCCACAGTGACCACCACCACTGCAACCATACCAGAAAGGGCATAAAAGTCGCCAGGACAGAGGCCTAGAGCCCCTTTCTCATGCAGAACAGGCTCCGCGCCAGCTACCACCCAAACAAGATGCCTTCTACAACCACCAGAGAAATAGCAGAGTCATAACAGGCCTTTCTAGCTCTCAACACCATCAACCAGAGCAACTCAGACGAATGAAAGACTATGATGAATAACCAAGGAACCAGCATCAAAACAAAATCCCTGCTTGTTTGGTCACTGCCAAGTGTGAGACTGACACAAGTTTGGGATCGCTTCCCCCTGCCAAGTGTGAGGCTGGCTCTCGTACCAAGTGTGAGACTGGCTCTCGTACCAAGTGTGAGACTGGCTCTCGTACCAAGTGTGAGACTGGCTCTCGTACCAAGTGTGAGGCTGGCTCTCGTACCAAGTGTGAGGCTGGCTCTCGTACCAAGTGTGAGACTGGCTCTCGTACCAAGTGTGAGACTGGCTCTCGTACCAAGTGTGAGACTGGCTCTCGTACCAAGTGTGAGACTGGCTCTTGTACCAAGTGTGAGACTGGCTCTAAGTCGTGTGTAATACCAAAACACCAGCGTTACCTGTGAGGAACCTCGTTCACACGCTGTGTATGAGACCGGCACCACAAGAGAAATGATTCACTTCTACCTACTCTAAAGCCTATGGTGTGATACGTGGCAAGAAGAAGAAGAGCAGCCCTGAGAAGATAACTCCCTCTACCTACTTTAAAGTTTTTGGTGGGAGACCTGGCAACATGTTCTGTCCTCCCCTCACCTTCCCTCCTTTCCTCAGCTCATTGAAGTTTTTAAAATACTTAATGGGTATGACAATGTGAATTATAGTAAGATACGTAGCTTCAATATTAATACAACACGCAACCATGACTGAAAATTATAATTGATAAGGTTCAGCACTCGTTTTTGTGGAAGCTTTTTTAGCATATATGATCTGTTCTACCTGGAACAAACTTCCCTAAGCAGTTGTAAACAGTTCTTCAGTAGAACAGTTCAAAGAAAGATTAGATAGTATTCTGTGCACTCTGTAATGAGTGAAGTGCACTAAACAGCCTCCCTTCTTCCACTTCGAGTATCTGCTCGGAATGGACCGCAAGGTCTCTGAGATATTAACTATTCCTTGTAACTCTCTCCACCCATCACCCCCTGCCCATTCCTGTCATCTCATCTCACATCCCCTCTCCTCTTCCATCTTTTCCCTTCACCTCTCCCCCCCCCCCCCTTTTCACCTCCTCCCCTCCCCTCACCCCCCCCCATAGTCAGCACCCCACCACAATTTCTCCCTCTCTGATCCTCTCCCAACGTCTCCTACTCCTCCATTATTTCTTCCTAAGCTCTTAAGGGGAGGTTTCTAGTTTGTGACCTACTCCTCCAGCAATCTTAAAATTTCACCCCCTTGACCCCCTTTCAAGATAAATTTGTACATTTTTAGGTAGAAAAATGTGCCGGCCGAAGGCCGATTACTCTTAAATTACAGGCTCCCTATCGCTCGCCAGGATAAAATCGACACCTAAATGGCACGAAAGGTCTTAAAATTGACAGAATGGGGCGGAAATTCTTAAAAATCACCAAACTAATGGGGCAAACGTCTTAAAATCTCAAACACAATGGGGCTAGACATGAGGGAGAAAGGGGTCAAGAAAAAAATCCCTCAAGTGGAAATCTCCCCTTAGGGACAAGATTTGCCTGTGCCCTCTGCTAGTGGTGCCAAGTTAGCGAGCGACTTTCGCGCTAAATCAACTGTAGAGGTATTTACTTCGATCTAGCGGCACATGTTTATAGCTAGTGACATGCTTTATAGATATTTCAGTAATTTTAGAGCAGTATGGTCGAGATTGTGGCATTATATTAGCGATTTTCGGCAGTTAGCTACTTTCCCGCTAGAATCTGTAGGGGTCTTACTTCGATATAGCGACACTTTTTACATCTAGCGACATGAATTCTAGCGATCGTTGCATGAATATATCGATTATCGGCATGTATTTACTATCTAGCGGACTGTATTTGGTAACCCTGGCCCCCCCTTACTCCCCAGCCGACAAGCCGTCTCGCACTTCCTGCACAATATTTACATAATGTCATCTCCAATACGTAGACATGGACGGCCGGAAAACTATATATTAACTATTTCAGTTCCAGTGTCGTCCTTTTCAGTTCCAGTGCCGTCCTTTTCAGTTCCAGTGCCGTCCTTTTCAGTTCCAGTGCCGTCCTTTTCAGTTCCAGTGCCGTCCTTTTCAGTTCCAGTGCCGTCCTTTTCAGTTCCAGTGCCGTCCTTTTCAGTTCCAGTGCCGTCCTTTTCAGTTCCTGTGCCGTCCTTTTCAGTTCCAGTGCCGTCCTTTTCAGTTCCAGTGCCGTCCTTTTCAGTTCCAGTGCCGTCCTTTTCAGTTCCAGTGCCGTCCTTTTCAGTTCCAGTGCCGTCCTTTTCAGTTCCAGTGCCGTCCTTTTCAGTTCCAGTGCCGTCCTTTTCAGTTCCAGTGCCGTCCTTTTCAGTTCCAGTGCCGTCCTTTTCAGTTCCAGTGCCGTCCTTTTAACTATATTCTGGCTACGATGACACTATTTTATTCAGTTTCAAAAGGGCCTCCAGCAATAAATAGGCTTCGAGGTATCTAGCGTAACTCTGCTTACTACCACAGATCATTCCTAACCTCTTCTGTACCGGCGACGCCTTTTACATTCTGGACACCCTTGTCCCTCATGTTTAGCATAATAGTTTTGGGATTAGTTTTGAGAAGTTCGTTCCGTTAGTTTGGCGATATTGAGACCTTTCGCCTCATTTTTGTGTCAATATTAAGGCTTTCCGTGCCATGTAGGTGTCGTATTCTTCCTGGCGACCGATAGCTAGCTTGTCATTATAGAAGGAACCGGCCTTCGGGTGGGACATTTTTCTACCGAAAAAAGTTACACATTTATCTTGGTAGTGGTTCTAAGTGGTATTTTCTTAAGTTTGATGGAGGTCTAGCAAGGAAACTACAAATATATATGAATAAATATATATATATATATATATATAGACCAACAAAAACAAGAACTACCCCCTTAATGGATGCCGGTTTTGTTGTAGGCAAAAGGCAAATTTGTACCGTGCCAACATTTCTTTTCGTCTTCGCTTGGAGGCTAAATGATGCATGGCTTGAGAAACGAAGAGAACAAGAATGAGGTGCATTATTAATCTGCCATTAATGTGCATAATCCTTTCCTTTCCACCACCCCAGTTTTTCCAGACACGAAACACTACATCCGGAAAGCATAAATGGAGTTGTGAATAATTGATCTGTTTCGGCTACAGTGTGAGCTGGGGAGCAACTAGGTTTAATTTAGAGAGGTAGAATAAGATAAACTATAAGGGGACTAAAATACGGTAGATAGGGCACCGCTTTGTATATGTCACATTAATAAATATATAAAAAATTAAAAAAAATTAACATCGAAATGTTTGTGGACATACAGTAATGCAGGTAAGGGTCGCTCTTCTGTAAGTCTAAAATGGCTTACTTAAGCATAAGAAGGGGTTAGGTCCTTCTATTTTTAGTTTTGTTTGTTTTGTACCATAAGAAAGTCTGAATATTGCTGCTGCTAGCTCGCTTAACCCCTTCAGTACCAGGGACGTTCTTTTCATCATCATGTTCTGGCAACTAATAAACGATTTTATTCAGGTTAGGGCATCCAAGAGGGGCATAGCAAATCCATAAGCAGTCACACATAAGAATCAACCGGAAGCTGTGGGTTCGGCGAGGAAGGTGGATATGTCTCTACAGGCACATTTGCTAATGTAATCTTCGCTGGTGGCTGGGGAGGGGGCTTGTTTCGGCTCACAGGAAGTCGGAGGATGCTAGGTCTGGCAGGCTGAGACAACTCTTGAGTGGCAGGTGTCGCTGTGTCAGAGGGCATTTGACCGCGGGGACTAGGACGTTGACCCGGGCCAGGGTGCGGAGGTCGTTGTGGAGCAGGAGAGTGGGGGTGATGGATAATCACATCAGCACTAGATGTCGGTCGGGCAGACAATGACAATGATGCCTCATCTGGCAGTGTGGCATTCTCAAGATCATCGGCCTCCATCTGGTCACCCAGGGCTGCGAAGCGATTGAGATTACGGGACGTCACTGTCGCATACGACGCATCCCCAACCGTTGGCCGATCTCAGGCGTATTCCAAGGTAGCAGTTGAAGCGGCGGCAGTACTAGCAGGTTTGGTAGCACGACGCAGAGGGTTCAGCGCATGCAGTCGGTAGTTCACCTCCTGCACACCACACTTCCCCTTCCTGTATGCTGTATTAATGTCAAAAGCCTTTCTATATACAGGGCAAGATTGCACAGTGACCCGATGAGATCCACCAAAGAAATAACAGTAGGGTTCATTGGTGCATGTGGTAGAGTCCCCAGTTGTCATTGAATGGAATACACTACAGTTCGCACAATGCACTCTATTTTTGCACGATAAGGCACCATGGGCAAAAGCAAAACATGTTAGCATGGGGAAAATATATTGGCTGACAGGGTAACTAACATGGCTTAGCAACATTTTGTCGGGCAGAGGGCCGAAAAACTGCGATCTTACCACTGTCGATGAGGGACTAGTACCATCAATTTTTGAGTGATGGGGCAGGCGCTTGACAATCACTAGGCTAGTCGGCTTTCCCAGCAAAACGTACAGCGATGTCAGTAACTCACTATCAGGACTGTTCCTTTTACTTATATATTTTCTAAATCTCAAGTGACGGCGTCTCTTCCGTGGATTGACCTCCCAATCTACCAAGATTGGAAGCTAAAGCGTCACATTATTCCTTTGCCCCTCAACTTTCTCTTCATAATTGCTGAGGGGCACAGGGCCCTGGGTGGGGCTTTGGTTTCCCGGGCGTTTACGCACCTTCTCAGCTCTCTGCCATGGAGTGGCTTCGGTCACCCAGGCTTTATTGTGGTCAGCAGGGAGGGTTCTGTGGGGGCACTCGTTTATGGCCTTGGCCTTACTCGAGGCCTTGGGGCTGTTCGGCCAGGCAGCTTGGGGAACAACAACAACAACAACAACTCACTATCAGGAATGGAAGGGCTTACAGGACCAATATTTTCCCAAGTATATCTCTCTCATCACCTGGAGCTACAGTCTTACACTTAACAATCCACTCACCATACTTTGTCATCAATTCCGGGGGGCTAGGCAATCAAGAAACAGCAGTTTCCAGGATGCTGACACACAGATCCTCACCCTGCCCCACCACATGAACATCACTGTCTTTAAGGTACTTAACAAAAGGGGCAGCATTGATGGCTTACCTTACCAGGAATGTCAAACACTGGTGCTCGTGGGATCAGAAGAAATCATATATGCTACCCTGGGTGCGGTACTAGGCCTAGCTGTAGCCAAATCGTCTATGGAGGCACCCACGCACAGTAGCTTGTCTGAATAGCGAGCAGGGTCCAAACGAGTCATCGAGGGGAAGAGAAGCAGATCTCCCTCTCTTCTTGGTCAGAGGCTGTGGCATGGTCTCCATCTGGATGTCCACCATGACCACCACCACCCACCCCAGTCCTCTACGGTGCCCAAGAACAACACTCACAAACACTGTAGTTCAAAACACAAAAGTAAGTCCGCAGTCACATTTACACCGCCCCACTGGCCAACTCTGGCCAAGCCCTGAAGCTTGCCAGAGGGATACTCAGGGCAACGGACACAACTAGGCACAACCGTTAACACAAACACAACTGTATACCCATTACATTGTATGACTCTAGAAGCAAAAGTACGTTAATGTTAGTAATGGGCACTTCTAGTGCATTTAATTGATATCGGCCCCTTCAACCCCTTCTGTGCCAGCGATGACTTTTAAGTTATATTTTAACTATATTTAGATGATCTTGTGCAGTTTAAGAAAGGTCTGTAGTAGTAAAAAGAGTTAAGTGAGATACTTCGAAGCCTGTTAATTGCTGGAGGCCCTTATTATATTGAATACAATCGTATAACAGTAGCCGGAATAAAGTTAATAGGATGGCACGGGTACTCAGTGGGTTAAGTGGATAGTTTTAGTTTGCTTCCTAGACCAACACCAAGCTTATATATAATACCCCTATGAACCCCCTTCGATATACATTTGTACTTTTTTCGGTAGAAAAATGTATCGCTGTCCAGCAAAAAATCGACACCTAAATGGCACGAAAGGTCTTAAAAGTGACATAAATTGGGTGAAACGTCTTAAAATCGCCAAGCTAATGGGGTAAATGTCTTAAAATTTCATAACTAATGGGGCTACAAACGAGGGAGGAGGTTCGAAAAAAATAAACTTAAGTGAAAATCTCCCCTTAAATACAGTGAGTCATTGTTGCCTCTCATTTTATATTTAATTTGAAGTCCATTTATATAGTGTATCTATGGGAGTTGGAAGATTTACTGATATCATGTTTACTTCATTAATACATTGGGGGCATTTTGAGTTGTCTGTCTCTGTCTCTCTCTAATGCCGGAGTCTTGATCTCCGAGGGGGTAACCACGAATGAATAACTTCCGTATGATCGCCTATTTTCTCATAATACAAATATAATGAGGCCCCATATCTAATCTCTTCATCACGCATTTTCATTATCATATTCTGGTTACCATTAGACAATTTCCTTTGGCTTATAATCTACCACAATAACTTAAAGGGCTTAATACGATCTCAATAAACCATCTGAATAACATAGGTCCTTCTTAAACGGCGTAAAATCATCTACATTTTGCCAGAATCAAAGGTAAAAATTAAAATAACCAGATTTGCGCATCATAACGAACAAAAGGAACAAATCGAAGAAGGGGAAACTAAAGCAAACAACATCCACATTCAATCACGGCAAGGAAAATGGAGTAAGAAGGAAGAATGAATAAATCAAACAGACATAACAATAAATAAGGAGATAAATTAAAATAACAAGATCACCACGATGCCCAGGATACCTAAAGTGCCCCACATCTCCAACAAAGAAGACCGAAATAGACATGCAAAGCAGAACCTACTCATCCCCAGCACAGAAAATCACCACGCAGACGTGTGGGAAATACAACCACATTTAAACCCACCACATCTAGCCACCCAAACAAACCCTATGCATGACTACCCGACACCAGATATACCAACAACACCAGGCAAGGCCATCACCACATGACAGCAACACCACGAGGGTCCCAGAAAGAAGATAGTATACAGTCAGGGACAGGAGGACCAACATCGACGCACTAAGCAGGGACACTTACGCCCCTCTTCCGCCAAGAAGTCGACTCACCTGCCCGCAAACTTCTGAGGGGTCCTCCTAATCCTCCCAGAATACGCCTCCCTGGACTTATGACCTTCAGACCCCCGTATACCTGCCCTGAGACATCTCAGCCAAAGTCGTCACTACCCCGACGAAAACCTGAATAAGGCAAGCAATTCTAGGGCTTCATCTAACTAACATGTTAGCAATCTAGCCCTATAATTACCCTCCCATTCAAGCAAAACTCTGAAACCATGGTGAATGTCTTTCAAGGTCTGAGGAGTTATTTTATCTATTGAGGAATTACTATTTTCACCTGCCATGGTATAGTGGCTACCAATAAGATCCCTAGTAGGCTGCACCTTTGGTATTAGAAGCATAACCGTCGGACATGTCCCCACCTTACTTCTGCACTCTAAAATTATAGAAAGATACTTGCCATGGTAAAGGTAATTCAACTAGTTTAGGGCTTTGTGAGATACCGTTAATACTGGCACTCGGCATATAAAAGTCCTTAGTTTATCTGTCTGACGCCATGGTCGAGGACATTTACAATTAAAAGGTTTAACTCCCTTACCCCTCAACTTTCCCTTCATAATTGCTGAGGGGCACAGGGCCTTGGGTGGGGCATTGGTTTCCCGGGCGTTTCCACACCTTCCTTAGCTCCCTGCCTTGGAGTGGCTTCGGTCACCCGGGCTTTGTTAGTGGTAAGCAGGGAGGATTTTGTGGGGTCGCTCGTTTATGGCCTTGGCCTTGCTCGAGACCTTGGGGCTGTTTGGCCAGACAGCCTGGGGAACAACAACAACAACAACAACAACTCCCTAAGAGCGGGAATGTTTGTTGACATGACCTAGCTGCTGGGTGGGTATATTTTTAAAAAACGAGCTTCATTCCATGCTCTTTTTCATGCATAAACAAGAGCCAGAGCGTAATACAATAATATATCCATGACAGGACGATAATAGAGCTTTCCAATGACACCTGAATCATTCACATACGATCACGGGTTATCTTGTAGCGATTGCGTAACCGGAGGTGAAAATACCCTAAAATAAAGTAATTTCCGTAGTTTTTTCCTTGTCTCGCGAGGACGGGCTATGGTGGGGAGACCTAATACACGCCAGTGACTGCCCAACCATGGTGCCGACTGGTCGAAGCCCAGCTGTAGTCCTCCCAACGCACGGACTCTCAATCGGAGCTCATAACGTCCTCAAAATGGCACCCGTCTTATGATGGGCACCGCAGGGGTGGCCACTATTCTCCCGCCCATCATATGACAGCCACCACGGTTTGAGGGTTAAGCACCGCCCCTGCGTTCTTTGAACCTCTTATAACGGTCAGTGGCAGATCGAGTGAAATTAGTAAGTTCATGATCTTACTATCTCCTTGCGTTAGTCCGATATGTTGTCACTGTGTCATGAAACTAGAGACATCGTATTAAAGACCCCAAGTCAAGAGTATGAAACTGAACTTCACCACCGATTAGCATAACGGTCAGGATAGAGGAGTACCTCTAGCCGCAAGACATTTCCTAACTAATTATTCGCGTTAGTCCAATGAAAGTGCCCAATGTCATGACATCAAGGAACTATCATTTAAGACCCAAAACCAGCTAATCCATCTGTATCCCAAGCTACTCATGCACATAGCAGGACCACCTAAATGGCCCAACGGAGAACTAGAAGACCAGCCAGCTGTTATCTCATCTCACCTCATACTCTAACTTCAAGTGTTAGTCTTGGAGTTAATGTTGAAAACTCACACACACTAATGCACCAGTGAAATAAGGTGAAACTAGCTAAAACGACAGTCCCCAAATTAGTCCACAAATATTAACTCTGTAATATTTCCTCACCAGTTCGATAAGGTGAATAGCTAAAACTACAGAGTTCCTAAATTTAGACTCTATTTAATTCATATCATCGAGAATCTGAATATTTCCTCAGTGCGAACTAAGGTTATTTCGCAGACAGAGTTTAGCATTTTGACTTTGATTTTTATGTAGGTTCTTATGAAAGTTCCTATTAATTGTATGAGTAAATTCAAGATAGATACAGCTAATATATTCCTAGTCCCATTGCGGATCGTCGCCCGTGCTCGGCATATTTATGCTTTAACTATTTGTTCACGTACAAGTATTAGTATTGTTAACCTTAGCGGGTATATACATACAATTATTCATTAATGTAGGCCTACTCAGTGTTATATGTTACCCTTTGTTTCTTCTGTGCAAGTGTTGTGTGATTTTGGCTTCTCCAGTTAAGTAGAACCTACCAAATCCAATATAAACCTGGTAAAAACCCTGGTATAACAAAAGTACATCATCGTGATGAAGGGGTCAAGGGGTTAATTCAGTCTCGATGTTAGTGATTACAATAAGTTGAATATAATCGTCCGACGGCAGGAATACAAAATAAAAATAAAACGTTGCTCATTGTTTTTGTAGATAACGAAAAAGTATGTGTGGGCTACAACGAAAAAAGAAACTACAACAAGCAAACATACACACAGAAAACAAGCAAACTAAGAAGAACAAGTGACCGGAGCTTCCACATTCTTTACAATATTTTTCCGAATCGTTGTTTTATATCTCGTGGGCTTTCGATATTTTTGCTGCACCATTTTTCCTTATTCACTTTTCCGTGGGCCAGTATTAGTTAGGGTGGTTAAAAATTCAATATAAAACCAAATATATTTATCATTATTAATTCATTGTTTTGATGTATTTTACATTTCTTCATATAATATGCTGTATACTGTATATATATATATATATATATATATATATATATATGTACAGCATTTGTAGTATGTACACAATGTATGTATAATAATGATTATTATTATTTTTGTTATATAGAATAATTTGAATCGAGCGCATTTGGCTGTTAAATTATCATGTATAAAACTATATTAACCCACTGAACCCCAGCTAGTTAATAATAAATGTACCACCCAGGACCGGCAGGTTGTGCATTTTGTTTTTTCTCCAGAAAACACCAGGAATGGGTTAGAAATGAAGGACAACCCACAAAAAAACGATCCCCTAGGTCATTAAGGGGTCCTACGGTGCGCCCGAAAGTCGGAATTAACATGGGAAAATGGGTAGGCAAAAACAGGCAAAAACAGGTTTTCACGCGCTCACGTGCACGCGGTTGGACTTTGAGAGTTTTCAACCATCGGCATTGTTGCGTGGGATACTTACACAGTTCCCTTACAAATCTGAGCCCTCTAGGTGCCATAGGACCGGAGTAATTAACCGTGACGCACATTATGTGACGCTGGGGCTTAGCGTTACAAACATTGCCGACGCAAACAGTGCGTCGCTGGTCCTCAATGGGTTAAAATCAACAAGTTATATATGCTGCAAATTATTGGGGCTATTACTGTTGATATATTACTATATATCCGTGTTGTTCATCATTCCAATTAGCTATTTAATTGATTTCCTGTTGTTGCTCGCCCATTTGTTGTATATCGAATCATTTGTTCCATCGTGTGTTTGATATTCCATCTTGTTATTTAATAGTTGCTTACATGGAACTTTAAGTCCCTTTCAATAGGATTTACCTCATTAACCCTTTCAGTAACAAGGCTAGGTTAGGTTAGGTTAGGTTAGATTAGATTAAATTGAATTAGGTTAGGTTTGGTTAGGCTACATCAGATTAGGTTAGGTTAAGTTAGGTTAGGTTAAGTGAGTCGAGTACCATTCATTTGACGAAATATGTGGGTCTGACTAAAAATTAGCTATTGACACCACTCGATCCGTTAGGGCGTCAGGGGTGGCGGGCGTAGGTTAAAGCTCTCGCCGCGCAATTTAAATGTCCACTCACCCTGAGTGGGCGTGGCCGGTATCCCACAGTCTGTACAGTATATATGTTGTTGCTTGCTGTACAACATGTTGGCATGCCTCACGTGTCTACTACGGGTCGGTTCATTTACCTCAGTAGAATGAAAACTACATGTCAACAGGCTTCATTGTTGCTAGCTATAGTTAGGTTTATCCTGCTAGATATGGCAACACACCTTGCCTTCCCGCTTGAGACAACATCAGTCTATTGTTTACAGGGCCGAAGTGTAGTGATACGATTATGTGTATCTACCCTAACTGGAATAATTCTTGCTTATTTACAAACGTGGATCGTCATAAGAAATGTATAGCTAATCAGAAACGACTTATGTCTGAAAATAAAGAAATTCAATTCTGAGAATAGAAACAGGAAGGACGAAAGATAGCAGTGTACAGCAGCCTACTGTAGGCCTACCATACCGAGACAAATCCATGCCTCACTTAGGCTTGACCTAACCTAATTGAAAAAAAAAATAAAAAAAATAATAAGAAGTATCACGTAAAATATAATAAATATTTAGTGAGTAGGCCTAGTTCTGACATGGGAAATATAGCTGTACTAGTAATATGTAGTAGGCCTAGGCTACTCGTGGTGGTCATTGTTCATTTATACCAACAAGACTAAATATGAAATACAATGTGAAAACTACAGTATAGTAACATAATGTACAGTGTTAGCCATGATAAAGTGAACACTGAAGGCCACTAGCTGGAGTGTATCACAACATGTATTATGAATGGGGTTAGGCTATAAAGGCTTTGAAAACCAGGTTGCCTCCTTAGGTCTTCAGGAATGCGTCAGCGGGTGAATGCGGCCATGCGCCGTCACGGCGTATGTCCCCATTGATTGTAGATTTTTTTTTTTTTTTTTTTTTCTATGTGATTGAGGGAGGCAAAAGGCATAACTGCCTATAGCGAGTGCCTCCCCCATAGTTGAAAGAGTGACAGGGCCAAAATCAAGGGACGTTCGAGCCAAAATGCCTGGACACACGGAGTTTGAAGCAATTTAAGTCATAGGAAGAGGGAAAGACTGATTCTGGGAGAGAGTTCCAGAGCTCAGCTGTTGAGTAGAAGAAAGTTTGAGAGTAACATTTCACTCTTGGGTTGGAGAGTTGCACAGAGTAGGGGTGGGATTGAGTTGCAAGACGGGTACCACGTGCCCTACGTAAAGGAGGTGGTATGCACTGGGATAGCTCTGAGGAACACTGATTATTATAGTAGCGATAGAATAGCGAGAGAGATGCAACATTGCGGCGGAGAGAGAGAGATTGCAGAGAGTTGGTGAGTGGACGGGAGTTAATGATATGAAAGGCCTTCCTTTCAACTTTGTCTAGGAGAGCGGTGTGAGAGGAACCTCCCCACACATGTGAACAATACTCAATACAAGGGCGCACTATGCCCCTGTACAGAGCAAGAAGCTGTGCAGGGGAAAAGAACCCCCTAAGGCGGTTGAGCACACCCAGCTTCTGGGAGGCTGCCTTAGCAAGACTGGTAATATGGTCCTTCCAAATGAGAGCAGAAGAAAAAGAGACACCAAGAATATTGAGAGAAGATGAAGAGTGTATTCTTATGCCAGTTTGGGCGCCTCATAAAGTTATGAATAGGGCTGATGGAATATTTGCCAAGAAAGAATTGATAGCCTAACATTTTGGTGGTGATTGGTAGATGGATAGGGCTAGGCTACCTCCGATATCAAAGCCGAACGTATTTATAGGCAGGGGGTGAACAATATACCATAAAAATTCACCCAAATACGATTCACATTATCATCTATAACTTCTTTATTTCTTGTCCAAATTATATAAATAAACAAGATTCCGATTCTAGATTAAATTTCCAATATAATGAGATATAAATTCAAGGTTGTGAGACAAGCATTACTATTGGTAACAGTATGCCATACTTTAAGTCTCGTTTTCTCACTTCATGATTGTTACGTTTTTTAATTGACAAAATAAAAAATATCTCCGTTACTAGTAGACCAAATATAAACTATCATTTACCATAATAATCCATAAGGACTAGAGAATAAAATGGCTTAGTAAAATTCATGTGTATTTAAACATTTTTTTTATAAATATAATTAAAAACAATCGAGCCATTTTTATATAATTTTAGCAATTACATTATATAATGGGACATATAACACCTAAGAAGATTTTGCTAAAATATTTAGTAGAACATATGTATATCTTTCATCTGTTTAAATTTCAAGTTAAAATATTTACTCTAGCCGGAGATATTATATATTTTATATATTTATATACATTTACGTAAAATATTCATAAAACAATATATATTAGAGATATCACCATGAATTTTGGTGTGTAATCATCATTAATGAGTATCAGTATGGTGTAAAAGGTTCATGCAATTTGAACAATAATTACTATAATTTTGGTGAATGGTATCCAGCCTCGTTAAGTTGGTTAAGGTTAAGGTTAGGTTAAGTTAGGTTAAGTTTTGGTTATGTTAGGTTATTTTCCGGTAAAACAAACGTTGGGTCGTATAATTTTTGGGTTGAATTATCCAGCATTTCTCTTCTCATAATCTACTCTCAAATCACCAGTATGGCTTCCTTAACGCCTTGCGAGCGGGCCCGTCAGTAACTACTACTACCTGCCAAGCGGGTGGTTTTACCCTAAACGACCTTGTTTCCGTGCTCTTTTTCATGCATAAACAAGAGTCAGAGCGTAATACAATTATGTATCCCTGAAAGGGCGATAATTGAGCTTTCCAATAACACCAGAACCATCCTTCTACGACCACGCGTTCTCTTGCAACAATCGTGCAAGACGAAGGAAAAATCCCTAAATTACGGTAATTTACTTACATAATTCCCTGTCTAGGGAGGCAGTGAGTGTGGATGTGTGTGGATGTGTGGATGTGTGTGACGGCAACTGCCGTCCCGGCAGTTGCCGCGTGGGACCCGTGCCGAATGGTCAGAGCCGACCTACGCTCCTCCCACCGCTCGTCTCTCTCTCAGAGCTAACTATTCCTCAAAATTGCACACCGCCTGAAGTCGGTCCCCGCCACATAGTCCTTTCTTCTCTAGACCGACTTAAGTCCGGCGCCGCTAGACAAGGGTTAAAGGTCGCTCTACTGGTGATCTTCTTTCATATCTTACTAACTCTTGGTCATCTTCCTTTCAGGACTTCGGTGAGACCTTTTCTATTGCACTAGACATATCGAAGGCCTTCGATAGAGTCTGGCACAAATATTGAATTGCTAAACTACCCTCCTTCAGTTTCTATCCATCCATCTGTGCCTTTGTCTCTAATTTCCTTTCCGGCCATTCCATAGCTGCGGTTGTGGACGGCCATCGCTCACTTCCTCATCCTATCAACTCCAGTGTTCCTCAGGGCTCTGTCTTATCTCCCATTCTCTTTCTGATTTTCATAAATTATCTCAACTGTACCTCCTGTCCCATCCATTCATACGCAGACAACTCTACCTTACACTACTCAATTAGTTTTCCTGAATGCCCCAGCCAGCAATCCCTCAAAGACAAGTGTAATGAAGCCATGCAACACTTATCTGCTGATCTAACTACTATTTCCATTTGGGGCAGAGAAAACCTTGTTGTCTTTAATGCTCTTCTAATATATGCAGTGGTTTGCATCGTTATTGACTTCACAAACGCATCGAACGGGCATCCTTTAATCGGCCAACCATACCTCAGTGCAATGGCACCAATAAATTCTTATTTGTTAAGATTGGAGCATTTTGCCATTATTGGTAGTGTTGTCAGCCAATTTTAAGCACCCATTTCTTGTGCTATTTGTATTTTTCTTACTAGTCTCCGGGAAATTTGTTGCATCAGATGTGTTAGGTAATTTTCCTGCGAGCTGTGCCTCGCTGATGTGATGGTCTCTCTGATGTTGTAAATGTCTGCCTGGTCAGCTTCACTGTCAGAATCTTGTGCTACGATGTGTTAAGTGAGAGAACCTGTTATCGTTATTGAGTTCTAGTGTTCCATTGTCGCCCTCCTCATAGGATTGATGATTCCAAGCCCTCCCAACCTAGAAGGAAGTGCGAGCCCTCTCTGTAGCACTTGGGGTGTGGGACTTTACCCACGCTGGGATGAGTTAATCGCTGATGGCATCTTCTACCGATTGAAGTTTTGGACTCAAGTTTGGAATGGTAGTAGCTGCCATTGCATCAAGTAGGTCCAGCGATGTTTGACTCCATATGTGAATGGCAAATACGCAGCCTGTGGTTTCGTCTTTGCAATTTTGGCCAGTTTTCATTATATTTTACCACCCCTCGTTCTTCTCTCTTCCTATCCTCCATTCTGTACTTTAATTACCCTCTTTCTTCTCCCTGTTACCCCATATTTCCTCCATTCTGTCCTTCTATTTTCCTCCTTATCCCTTCAATTCTGTTATTTACCTTTCTTCCTATATCCTCAATTCTATTCAGCTATTTCCCTCTTTTATCTATAGGCTACGCGCCATTTGCCTTGTCTGCCTAAACTACACTTGAATTTATCTATCTATCGCCTGACGCCATGATCCCTGAAGGGGTGGCCACGAACGAACCTCCCCCATGCACCTCTGTCCCCAGTCAGTCGACGCCCCTCCCCCCAACCAGCACCGCCTTCGTTCATGTAGTTCCTCACTCCATCCTTCCACCTCTCATTCGGTCTACCTCTCCCTCTCTGTCCCTCCACCTCGCTCTCGTACACCCTCTTAGTCATTCTCTCGCTTTCCATACGTTCCATATGGCCGAACCATCTCAAGTTGTTCCTTTTCACACTTTCCAGCACATCTACCTCCACACCACACCTCCTTCTTACTTCCTCATTAGTCTGTCTATCCCTCCATGTAACTCCGCACGCACTCCTTAAGTAATTCATTTCCACTGCTCTCACTCTTGGTCTGAGTCTCTCAACCAACGTCCATGCTTCGCTTCCGTAAGTCAGTGTCGGGATTACCACACTGTCATGCAAGGACTTCTTCACTTCCATACTGACCACCCTATTTCTTGTTACTGCTTTTAGCGTTCCTACAACCGTCTTCCCCTGTTGTACCCTCTCCCGCACTTCTTCATCCATAGTCCCATCTTTACTCAACACACTGCCCAGATACTTAAAAGAGTTGACGATCTCCATAGCCTGACCGTTCAGCTTCACCTCACACTCTGTGACTTCACCCCTTTCGAAGACCATAACCTTGCTCTTCCCCGCATTTACCTTCAAATTCCGTTTTTTGCACACTGTTCCAACCTCATTTACCAGACCCTGCAACTCCCATTCATTATCACTCATCAGAACTGTATTATCCGCAAACAGCAGTATAGGTAGCTTCCACTCAATTCCCTCCCATTTCAGCGATACACCAACATCCACTGCTCTTGATAGTATTTCTTTCATGACTCCATCCATATATACAGTAAACAACCACGGGGACATCACACACCCCTGTTTCAAACCAACATTCAGGTCAAAGAACTCGCTCTGCTCACTCTCCACACGTACTGCCGCCTTTGCACCCTCATACATGCTCTTCAGTGCTTTCAGCAACTTGCCCTCTACTCCGTATATTCTAAGTACTTTCCACAAACCTTCTCTCGAATTTATCACTTTTTTGTCTGCCTCTCCTACTCTGATTCTTATTTATTACTCCATTCCATCCACCTCGTTGCTATTCTTTCTACCAAACTACCTCCCTCTTTCATTTCTTCTATTTCCATCGGTTCGCTTATTTCTACCTCCTCAATTCTATCCACCTGTTTTCTATATTCAAATTTCTTATCTTTCCATTTTCTCTATTCAACCATGTTTCTATTTTGCTATTTGTATTCATTCTATCTTTTTTATTCAATCTGTCTATATTATATTTTCTCGTCATTCTATCTCCTCTATCCCATCCATCTATTTTCCTATCTTCTCGTCTCATCTTGCTATCCCCTCTGTTCCATCTATCTATCATCCTCTTTTTTCTTCAATCTTTCTTCTCTAGTCCATCCATTATTTTCCTCTCTTCTCCTCGTATCTTCTTGCTATGTCCTGTATTCCATTCATCTATTTTCTCGTTTTCCTATTGTTATACCACACAATGGGCCAGTCACCCCTGCAAGAAAACGGGCCCAACATAGCACAGTAACTACACCTAAAGGAGTAGATCCCCCCACAACACAACCCGTTCCCCCAAAGGCCTCCCCCGCATCCAAAAGGCGACGTCTGGCATCAGGAGAGTCGGCCTCCATTGCCATATTGTCACCAGCCCACCCCGTCGCAGGATTGACCAGAAGGAAAGCCGCCCCCACCAATCACGCCATGGTGACGTCGCCAGCCAGCCGCCCTTCTGATTAGTCTTTGGAGGGCATCCGCCTGCGTATCAGAAGGGACCTTCCACTACTCTCTCCCCTACCCCCTTCGCCGAGGCCAGAAGGATCAATAACACCTATAGAAATTACTTATAAACGTGCCCTTTTTCCTTGTACCATTCCGAGGGCCGGTGCTACCTAGATTCTAGATAGGTACTCAGACGAGGCAAGAGAAGGTATCTCACCTCCCCTCCTGAAATCTGAGTGCTCCCTGGCCTCAAGGTGCTAACCAGCCTTAAATAGTGTTGACTGACCTCTTGCAGTGATGACTGACCTGCATACCTGCAATGGCTAATCCTGGACAGGTAAAACCCTAGGTGCTGCCCAACCCTAGAACACCTGTAACAGTTAATTTTGAGCAGGTAGAGACCCAGAGTGCAAACCGGCCTCTTGTTATCTATACCATTGCATTGTTATAGATATTATTGCCATTTACTGTGTTGAGACCTGTCGTTCAGGACCCCTTTACCGTAATATATGTACTACCAGTTTGCCTATAAAAACACTCACACGCCATCAATAACTAGCTATTCACTTATAGTTATATTGTCACACGTCTGTCTGACCACTAAGTTACCAGACCGCTGTGTACCTATACGTGAAGCACTCTGCCTTACACATACATTATATTAAACTCCAGTTAGCTATTCCCCCAAACACCTTAACACCTTACGAGCGGCCTATGCGGTTTATTTATATGTACCGCACAGCGGGGTGTTTTTAGCCAAAATAGGGCTGTTTACGTGATCATTTTCATGCCTAAATAAGACCCAGAACGTAAAACAAGTACCTATCCCTGAAAGGGCATAAACAGAGCTTTCGAATGACACCATAACGATCCTTGTATGATGGATAGTTTTCTTGCAATAACCGTGCAACGCGAGTGCAAAAAGCAGGTAATTCGGTACTTTCGGTACATAATTGAGTATGTAGCGAGTGAGAGAGGGAGGAGGGAGCTGAGATTTGTGTCAGTAGGTTCGCCGCGGTGGTCTGGAGCAGTCATACGCTCGCTAGTCTCCTGCCACCACTTGTCTCTCTCTCTCAGCCACATTACGTGCTGAAATTGCCACTCGACCTATGTCGAGCGCCGCCACATAGTCCAGCTTTTTTTAACTCGACTTATGTTGCTCGCCGCTAATTAAGGGTTAAAGCATATCAAATAGTCATATATATCACCCACTATTGTATCTCTCAACACCTCCCCCTCGGTACATCAGGACCCCGCAACATGCGGTGTAGTTTATGTAACCCTCTTCATCGATTATAGGGGTTGCTATCTCACCTATCCCCTCTATTCCATTATTCTACCATCCATTCCCTCTCTCTCTCTCTCTCTCTCTCTCTCTCTCTCTCTCTCTCTCTCTCTCTCTCTCTCTCTCTCTCTCTCTCTCTCTCTCTCTCTCTCTCTCTCTCTCTCCTCTCTTCTCTCTCTCTCTCTCTCTCTCTCTCTCTCTCTCTCTCTCTCTCTCTCTCTCTGTGCTAATAACCAAAATAAAGGAACCCAAATAATCCTATCATTAACCCTCTATTAGCGGCGCGCAACATAAGTCGAGTTAAATAAATTTGGACTATGTGGCGGCGCGCGACATAGGTCGTGTGGCAATTTCAGCACGTAATGTTGCTGAGAGAGAGAGACAAGTGGTGGCAGGAGAGTAGCGAACGTATGACTGCTCCAGACCACCGCGGCGGGCCTACTGACACGAATCCCACCCTCCTCCACCCTCTCACACTCCCTACATACTGAAATGTATGGGGAAAGTACCGAATTACATGGTTTTTGCACTCGTGTTGCGCGGTTGTTGCACGAAAACTAGCGGTCATACAAGGATCGTTGTGGTGTCATTGGAAAGCTCTGTTTATGCCCTTTCAGTGATGGATGCTTGTTTTACGCTCTGGGTCTTATTTAGGCATGAAAATGATCACGTAAACAGCCCTATTTTGGCTAAAAACACCCCGCTGGGCGGTACATATAAATAGACCGCCTAGCCCGCCAATAAGGTGTTAATATACAGGCCCCCAGCCCAATCAGTGCAAAAAGACCAAGAAATTTACGAGCAAATTGCAGAAATAAGTAACATACACGATAGTATAATTTCTTTACTTTAATTATCAGTGACCAAGTGGGGCGACACTCTTACTTCACATTACGTACACGATCTGTATGCCAACTTACAAGAAAGCTGCCTTCATCAATTTGTTCAATCTCCAACCCACGGTAATAATGTTCTTGACCTTGTACTTGCAACAAAAGAAGACTTGATCAATAACTTGATTGTTGGTGATGAATTCTGTAATATTGATCACCATACGATCACTTTCGGTATTTAATTTACAGTAATAGCAATAAACTCAATACCAGGAATGAGAAAGTTCCAAATTGCAAACAAGCAAATTTCTATAAACTCAAATCAATATTTAAAGAAGCCAATTGGAGTTTTCTAAACACTAATGAGATAAACATATCATGGAAAAGTTTCACAGAATTTTACACGAACGCAGTACGCTAGGGCATACCATAAAAACACAGAAGATCTGCACATAAATGGTGGAATAGAGAAATAACTGAATGTCTACTCGCTAAAAAGAATGCTCATGAGAGATTACAAACCTCCGATAACGATGAAAATAGGCAGGCCTTCAGAGATCTACGACATAAATCCAAAAGGTTAAACAGAGTAAAAACACTTCAGAGTTACACGTTGCGAATCAAAGCAAGACGAACCTGTTCCAAAATAATTCTACAGTTACATTAGGAAGAAGAAAGTGGTGACTTAAACGATTGGACACTTGTTAGATGGAAATGGAAATTTTACCAATGAAGATGCCAAAATGAGTAATGCTCTTAACAACTTCTTTGCATCAGTCTTTACATCAGAAGACCTAAGTGACTTCCCTACAGTACCGCCAGCACAGACACACAATTTGAAAGTTCTTAGAAATATCAGCATTACTGAGGGAGAGGTACTGAGATGTTTAGATAATCTCAAGGAAAACAAATCACCTGAACCTGATACAATTTCTCCTAGAGTTCTTAAAGAAGCTAAATGCGAGCTCTCCAAACCCCTGACGCTGATTGTCAACAAATCCTTGGAAACCAGCGAGATACCTGATGAGTGGAAGCTTGAGAACGTAACACAATTTTTTTTTAAAAAGGGAGCAAATCCTTGCTTAGCAATTATCATCCAATTAGCTTGTCCTCATTAGTATGCAAAATACTAGAAACCAAAATAGGAAACCGACTTGTTAATCACTTGGAGGAAAATAATATACTAAAAGATACAACACGGTTTTCGCAAAAAACGTTCCTGCTTAACAATTCTTTCAGACTTCTTCCATGACATGCTAAATCTATATGACGAAAGTAAAGCTGTAGATATTAAATATCTAGATTTCCAGAAAGCCTTTGATAAAGTTCCACACAGTCTTTTAGCGATTAAATTGAAAGCACATGGAATACAAGGCGGTGTTCTACAGTGGATAGACAATTGGCTTTGTGAAAGGAAACAAAAAGCGGTTATTAATAATCTGCTTATGAGCGCCATCAACGCTAACACTGCACTAATATCATCATGGGCCAGGACTACTAACACGATCAACTATCAACCTAGAGTTCCAGGTTTACATTTCTAAGCAGCACAAAATGGATGACCAAGTCTTCTGACAAACGATAGCTCTGTTCACCTAGCAATTAATAGGAACCTGACGTTGGCCAAACTTTGTGTCGTGCTATCTAGTTTAATAAATGGTGGAAATCAGTGAATGCAAATGGAAAACCTAGCACTAAAACTAAAAAAAAAAAAAAATGTAGATATCATGGCCCCAACAATAAATACAGATTCAACATAAACCACTACATTTTCAAAACTACCGTAATCAAAATGAAAACAAATCCTTCTTGGACAAACACATTTGTAGCTCCAAATAATAATAATTATAGGGCAGTATGTTGAACCAACAAGGCATAGTTTGGGCCAATCGTGTGCGTGTGTGTGTGTATGTGTTTTATCAGCGGTTGTCTTGTTGTCGAAAACATCAAAGGCCACTAGGATAAATATTGTGTCCTCAATTTCCTGAATATCTTTGTATGTTATACCGAAAGTATGTCCAGGGAACATTAATATACTCGCCACCCCTTGCCAACCCACCCCCACCCCGATTAAAACAATATAGTTAATGATACTTTAACAGTAAAGGAAAGCGAATATTTGCTATTCAAAATTCGTAGTAATTATACATAAAATAAACGTTGAATATACAAACACATGTGGAAATAAAGGTTACAGGACAATATAACAAGGGAGAGTGTATTCCCGCTTGGGTATCCGGTAACTACAACAATTAACCCTCTCCGACATATGACGCGATTTTGAGCCTATTGGGGATACTTTAAAGCCTTTGTTACCATCAGGGGTATTTAGAAACCTTTAGTTTAGTTACTTCAACCTCTGCAGTTGTCTTTGAGTTAGCTGTGGGCAGAAAACTAATTCTAGAGAGGTAATTATAAGAGTGAGATAACTCTTATTGCTAATTTGGCAACCTCTGCGTCATATGAGTCTATAATTGGGATTTGTAATTGGGGTTGTGTGGGACAGGGATCTGCCTTGCTTAGGCCAATCGGCTTTCTGCAGACTCCCATTTTCTTATGTTATGTTCTTATGAGAGAACATTGTCCTTCAGTCGCAAGACCTTCCTTGATAGTGATGTTTGTCTTAGTGTTGATGGTGGTAACTATGATTGTTGTTGGTGATTAATTGTTTTTGGTGCTTGTTTCCTTAGTGCTGATGGTGATAGTGGTTGTTGATGTTGTTAACCTAGTGTTGATGGTGATAGCGTTTGTTGTTGTTTCCTTAGTGTTGATGGTGATTGTGGTTGTTGATGTTGTTGCTTCCTTAGTGTTGATGGTGATAGTGGTTGCTGTTGTTTTCTTAGTGTTGATGGTGATAGTGGTTATTGATGTTGTTGCTTATCGTTCATATCATTAGTTACTAGTGTTGTTAGTTGGTTTATGTTGAGTTGATGGTGGTTGTTGGTATTGATAGTAGGTATTGTTGTTTGGTGTTAGTGGTTGCTGTTCTTGTAATTGATGGCGGTCATAGTTAGTGTTGTATGATAGTTGTATGTTGGTGACCCTCATTAGCATTTTGGCATTAAAGATGGTGGTGTTTGGTATTTGTGGTAGTTTTTCTTAATGCTCTTTATTTGTGTTTTAGTTCGATTGTTGTTTGTTTTTCGGTGTTGATGGTGACTGATGATAGTTTGGCGTTTTTGTTTCAATGACTGTTAATTTGGTTGTTACTGTTTGAAGTATTGTTACTGATATTATCAGAGAGGTTCCATAATAGTACCAGGACGATTAAAATCGTATCACTTAGCCAAGTTGGCGGGGGTGGGGGGGGGGGGGGGGGGGGAGTGTAAAATAGTCATGATTGAAATCTAAAAAACTCACCACGTGTTCGAAGCCATAGTCCTCCAGGAGACTATAACCTGGTTCTTCAAATAAGAAATAAGGTTGCTTTCCTTATACCTGCTCATGGCCGAGTGGTTACGGTGCCCGACTCTCCCAAATATAGGCCTACCTGGAGTGAGTGGGTTCGAATCCTGGTCAGGATACCTCTCTCCCAGCCTGTCGTACATTATCATTAGATATCAAGTGATGATGCCGTTCCATTTGGGGCAGAGCAAATCGTTTTGCTTTCAATGTTCCCAAATCCCAATTTCTCCATGTATCTACCCATCAAGAACTCTCACAGGTATACTTCAACTTATACTTCAACTTATATTCCCTTATACTTCAACAATACACAGATCAATCCTTCATCTTCTCTCAGTATTCTCGGTGTATCTTTTTCTTCTGATCTCACTTAGAAAGACCATATTACCACCCTTGTTAAAACAGCTTCTCAGAATCTGGGTGTGCTCAACCACCTACAGGGGTTCTCTACCAGGGCACAACTTTTTTATCTTTACAGGGGCACAGTGCGTTCATCTATTGAATATTGTTCGCATGTGTGGAGGGGATCTTCTCACATAGCACTTCTTGACAAAGTAGAAAAGAAAGCCTTTCGTATCATTAACTCACGTTACTCACCAACTGTTTGCAATCTCTCTCTCTCTCTTCACCCCTATGCGAAGCTTCTTGTACAGCTTCTTGCTCTGTACATGGGCACAGTGCATCCTTGTATTGAGTATTGTTCACATGTGTGGGGAGGATCCTCTCACACCGCACTCCTAGACAAGGTAGAAAGGAAAGCCTTTTGTATCATTAATTCCCGTCCACTTACCAACTCTCTGCAAACTCTCTCTCTTCGCTGCAACGTTGCATCTCTCTCGCTATTCTATCAATACTTCAATAATCAGTGCTCCTCAGAGCTCTCCCAGTAGATACCACCTCCTCTACATAGGGTATGTGGTAACTATCTTGCAACACAATCACACCTGTACTCTGTGCAACTCTCTAACCTAAGAGTGAAACGTTATACTCTCAGTCATTCTTCTATTCATCAGCTGAGCTCTGGAACTCTCTCCCATAATCAGTCTTTCCCTCCTCCTATGACTTTAATTGCTTCAAACTCCGTGTGTCCAGGCATTTTGGCTCGAACGTCCTTTGATTTTGGACCTGTCACTATTTCAACTATGGGGGAGGCACTTGATACAGGCAGTTTTGCCTTTTGTCTCCCTCACTCACATAGAAAAAAATAAATATATAATCGTATTAAGACAATTATTTTACATATTCTATAATGGCAAAGGATTCAGTAACCTCAAATTCTTACACTACATTTTTTTAATCTACCATGTGGAGAAATAGAGACACAAATCGTGTTTTCGTTTCGCTAACTTGGGTCAAACTGGATCAGCCTGAGCCTAAACTAGATGAAGCTCACCCAAACTAGGTCAGCCAGGTCTGGGTAGTACCGTCACAACTGACTTTACTTAATTTCTTACAATTTGCGTGTGTATGCCGACAATTTCTGGGCCACACAATAATGTCTCTCCAACGAGTGTCATTGGACAGGGAGATCTAATTGTCAGTGTAGAGGCCTTAATATGTTTTACCTTTTTTTGTTTTGTTATATTTGTGTATTCCTTTTAACATCTTAGCTTATCCTCTTGACTCCCAACATACACACAATAACGCTCCGTTATTCTTTGTAAATACTGAGCTTACCCAATAAAGTAACTAAGTCTGAAATAAGGTAAAGTAAAGTACACAAGGCTAGAATAATTAAATATAATCGGTGTTACCATATGCACGAACTGCCATATTTCCAATGCATAAACATGAAACTTGCAACCCAGGCCAGGGAAGAGAGTCTCTAATATATATTGCGTTTGGACACCGAACCAACAAGTTCATGTAGCCTTTTTTATTACATTTTGTATTTGTTTCCAGCTAGTAATATAAATTATTAACCATATAATACTTCCCGTTAACATAGATCTACGGTATGTTGACCGGATCATTTTGTCTACTTGATATCAGCCATCATAAACACAACGGACACTGAGAGGGGAGGTTCCCTTTGGTTAGGACTATACAGTATATTAGGACTTGGATGGTTGTACCTAACTTAGTTGACACTTGGTGACATGTACTGGATAATGGGTTGTGCTCTACTGGAACACAGGAGGTTCAATTTATATTTATTGAATGGTCTTTAGAGCAGGGACATTTAGCGTACCTCTTGACCTCGCGCAGAATACATGTCTGAATACATTATTTTATGAAACATTAATTGAAGCTCTTTCATAATTATACAGTACACACTTTAATTTGTTTCCAAGATTTTTTTTGTTTTGGTTGAACACCTTAATGGAAGACCATTAAGTTGACACACATAATTTAGATGTACTGAAGACTCCCAAGACTAAATATGTATATAGCTATCTATTAATCTATACTCTCTCTCTCTCTCTCCATATACAGTATATATATATGAGAGAGAGAGAGAGAGGGAGAGAGATGAGTGTGTGTATGTGTGTGGTTGCCGAATCCATTAGTATTAAACACAATATTTGATGACATAGGATAAGAAACATTTAACCTGCATCTGATAGGGATAATGATTACTTAGAGCTTGTCAAATGTCTTGATTTATTGGGAAAAATGGATCAAAGTAAGCCAAGAAGGGGCAACAGATTAAAAACAATTAAACAGCCAGAATAATGTAACAGGAAAGGGAAAGGACCCACATAGGAAACATGAAACTAAAGGATGGTAAAGAAGGAGGGGGAGGAGGAGAGGAGAGCAGGAAGTAACGAGCTGGAAAGAACAAAGGCGAGGGGAGAGCCAAGGGACATCTTAAAAGTTATATTCATCATAGATATAGAAACACACAAGAGGTTCAAAGACCCAAAAAATATATAGATAATTGTGTGAGTAAAAAGGGAAGATATACAAGCACCCATTGTACCACCAGCGAGCAGGATTAGATGTTGAAAATCATGATATCTTTTTTTTTTTTTTTTTTTTTTTTTTTTTTTTTTTTTTTTTTTTAAGAGACAATGAACGGAGGAAGGAAAAACACAGATAAAACAAAAAGGTCCATGTGCCTAAAGGCATCCTCCATTCATAAAATGTTTGTAACAACTGGATTTAAACATTTGTTGATTGTAAGTTTGTGGAAAGCAATTCGAGGGAAGTGAATTCCAAAGAGTAGTAGCTCTGGGGATAAATGAATTCTGATAAGCAGAAGTTCTGCATTGTGGAGGAGAAAGTGTAAATTCATGGGCGCTCTCAGCTGCCCTAGTTCTACGGGGAAAGATGTGGAGAGGCGGCACAATTGAAGCAAGTTCCTCGGAACAATTGCTGTGAAAATATCTGTAGAATAATGCAAGGGATGCAACGTTTCTTCGTATGGCTAATGTAGGAAGGTCCTGTGTGATTGCAGGGTTATTGATTAATCTAATAGCTTTATTTTGAATTTTGTCCAACTGCCTCAATGCAACCACTCCACTTCCACCCCACAGAGGTGAACAGTAATCCATCTGAGAGCGCACATGACTTTTATATATTACGGCCAACTGCTCGTCAGTGAAGAATTCTCGAACTCTGTACAGGAGTCCCAGTTTTTTAGAGGCATTCTTAGCAATGCTTCTAACATAATGTGTCCAGCTCAAGTTAGTAGTTAATGTTACACCGAGAATGTCAATACTAGGGGAAGTGGGAATATTTACATCATTAAAAAATATATGGGAGTCAGTGAGATTCTGTCGGTTAGAAAATTGAATGTACTTGGTTTTCTGTGCATTAAAGGAAACTAGATTCTCTTGTCCCCATTCATTAATTCTAGAAAGGTCCTGGTTCAGAGAAATTGCAGTGTTTATTTTTGAATTTATAAGATCGGGTTGGGTGAAAGAATTGGTAAATGTGAAGGAACTGTGGAGTGTTGAGTCATCTGCGTAGGAATGTATTGGATTATGAGTGGTAGATATGAGATCATTGATATGAATGAGGAACAGAGTTGGGGCCAGAACTGATCCCTGGGGAACACCAGCATTTATTGAGTGAAATTGAGAATAAAGGCCATCTACCATTACACGTATTTTTCTGTTATGAAGATAAGAAGAAATTAGTGGAACTAATGATGCAAGGCCGTAGTGTGACATCTTCGACAATAAGGATTGATGCCAGACTCTATCAAATGCCTTTGATATATCCAGTGCTATTGTATGTGTTTCACCATGTTGGTCTGTAGCTTGGTTGATTTGATGCGTAAGAAGGCAAAGAATGTCTGCAGTTGATCGACATCGTCTAAAACCATATTGCCTATCACTGATTAATTTATTATTCTCCAGATGCTTAATTATGTGATTATTTAATATAATTTCAAAAACTTTGCCAAGAGTGGAAGTTATAGCTATTGGTCTGTAGTTTGATGGATCTGAAGAGGCACCTTTTTTAGGAACTGGATGGATGTTTGCTTCTTTCCAGGGTACTGGGAAGCATGAGGTATGAGTACACAGACGGAAAAATTTTGCCAATACAGGAGCGAGCACCAAGGAGCAATTCTTAAGTACTATTGGAGGAATTTCATCTGGACCAGGAGCCTTATCTACTGAGAGATTCTGCAAAATAGTTTTGACATGTCTGGTGTGGATCTTAAGTGAGGGAATTTCAGGTGAATTAAAATTAAGTACAGGGACATCTTGATTTATGTCATCTAAGGTTGAGTTGGTGGAGAAAATATCTGCAAGAAGGTTAGCTTTACCTCGTGGGTCACTTACAAGATTGCCAGTCGGAGATTTTAATGGTGGAATGGATGAAGCAGTAGTGAAGTTGGATTTGAATGAGTTAAGAGTAGACCAAAATATTTTGTTATCATTTGGATTATTTAGAAGTTTGTTTGCCTGCTTATGGAGAAAGTTTGATTTAGTTAAGTTTAATACAGTTTTGGCATGATTTCTGATGTTTCTAAAGTAATTAAAGGCTTCATGTGTTTTTGATCTTGTATATGCATTGTAGGCTATTGCTTTTTGTTCAGTTACTCTAGCACAATTATGGTCAAACCATTTAGGTGAATTAGATCTTTTACTGTACTTTTGATGAGGAATAAAAGTTTCCATTCCAATTTTTACAAAATCTTGTATGTGGCTCAAGGTGGAGTGTGCATCATTAGAAAAGAAAGAGGTCCAGGGAATATCAATAAAGAAACCTTGAAGACCCTCCCAGTCTGCCCTATCGTAATGCCATTTAGTCACCAAAACAGGTTCAGAGTGGGAAGGTGTGGTAGGTGATAGACAGGTGGCCTGTATCAGACAGTGATCAGAAGATCCAAGTGGGGACCTCACTGTAACATCATAATTTTCTGAATTGGTTGTTAAAAATAAGTCCAGTAGGTGGGAATTATGATTAGGATTATCAGGTACACGGGTGGGTTGGTTGACTAGTTGAATGAGATTAAATGAGTCTGCAAATAGCTCACATTCAAGACCAGCATCATCAGTCCTGGCTGAATGAGTGAGCCATTCAACATTATGGACATTAAAATCACCCAACACAGTGATTTCAGAAGAAGCATTTAAGTTGAGGACACTGAGTTGTGAGGACAGAGAATCAAAAAGACTTTGCTCTGGAGGAGTATTTGGGGAACGGTAGATGCAACATATGTATTTAAATTTACCAGCAGAAATTAATTTGTATATAGAATAATCAAAATAGGGACAATTGAAACTAGTAACCTCCTCCAGGGCAATTTCAGATTTTGCGAAGCAACATACACCACCTTTAGGTCTGAAATTTTGGAGCAGTTGATAACCTGGAAAATTAAATCTAGATGTGTCAGATGTGGATGTTACTTGAGTCTCTGTCAAAAAAAGGAGAGTAGGGGATTCTGCTTGAAGAAATTGGTGTACAGAATTGATGTTAGAGTGAAGTCCCCTTATGTTACTAAAGAAATAGCTGTACTGACAAGCAGCTTTGGGACGTTGCAATGCTCTTGACACAGTCGCATGATGACGACCGGGAGGGCCCTGTGTCAATAACCCAACCCTGCCGGGGGTGGATATCCGAGGGACCACCAGGTTTGCTCTTAACAATTGTACTGCCATATTTAAGGTAAGTGTATGGTGTTACATGTATGGTATGTAGTGGGAAGAGTAGTATTTTATGGATAGAGGATAGCGATGTAGGGCAATGTCATGAAGTTGGATGTGTATGTTATATAAAGAGGGTTTTCCTGATACCCCTGATGTGTGAGGCAGAAAGATATGTATCCAGCTACCAAGGCCTGGGAGAGAAAATGGAATTCAGGCTATTCCCTGAGTCTCCCGAAACCTTGGCGGTAGTACTTCCCTGGGCGGGGCTGCCTACCCCTACTACCTGCAAATCTGGTGCGGACGTCAAGTTACCAGCCTCGCCCAGGTAGCTGTGAGAGCACCTCTTCCTTACGCTGATTGGTCGGCTTCTACCAATCTGGCAGTGCACACCTACAGACATATCATTGCTCAGGCAATTTCAATATATATATTCATAAAAGGCAACTTACCCGTTATGAAATTTTACCCAGAGCTGCCCTGCCCTTCCAGAAAACTATTACTTACTCTTCAACAACTTACAAATTAACCCTTCATCATCACTTAATATTATTTTCTTCTGATCTCACCAAATTACCACCCTTGCTAAAACAGCTTCCAGAAACTAGGTGTGCTCAATAGCCTCCGGGGGTTCTTTACCCCTGCTCATCTTCTTGCTCTGTACAGGGGCACACTGCATTCATGTATTGAGTATTGTTCGCACTGCTTGACAAAGTAGAAAAGAAAACCTTTCGTCTCATAAACTCACGTCTACTCACTCGTCTCACGTCGTCTACGTCAAGTTCTCTCACTTCACCGCAATGTTGCATATCTCTCGCTATTCTACCACTATTACAATAATCAGTGTTCCTCAGAGCTCTCTCAGTGTAGGCCTATACCACCTCTTCTATGTAGAGTATGTAGCACCCATCTTGCAACACAATCCCACCCCTACTTTGTGCAACTCTCCAACCCAAGAATGAAACGATATTCCCAGTTTTTCTTCTATTCAACAGCTGAGCTCTGGAACTCTCTGCCTGAACTCATCTTCCCCTCATTCTATTACTTAAATTACTTCAAACTGCGTGTGTCCAGGCAGTATGGCTCGAACATTCCGTGATTTTGGCCCTGTCACTCTTTCAACTCTGGGGGAGGCACGCATCACAGGCAGTTCTGCCTTTTGTCTCCCTTTTCCACGTAGAACAAATAGAAAATAAGCACAATGTCCTTATCCTCCATAATTACAAGGGGTATTGGGTATGCAGTTTTATTATTAGTTGAAATATAAATGTGGACATTACTATACTTCATACTGATTCCCCAATGTCGAGCCTAGTATCTCAACAACTATGGTGACAAATTATAATGTGGCGTCCTCCTTGGTTCCTCAGGGTTGTTTAGTGATATAAAGGGGTACAAACAAAACTTGGTAATTAAAATATAACTGATCGCCGGATTTCTGCTAAATATTTATATTTATCTTTATGCCTTTCTATTGTATGTTCACAACATTAACACCCCACAAATAAAACTGACAGGCATAAATTGACCTGCAGAACGGGCAATATCAATTTGTGCAACGAGCATTGTATAGACACACATATTGCAAAATATGTGTTAGCAGTTTTAAACAAGTTCCTTTGACAGCCATGTTGAAACTTGATATTTATGTTTTTATTATTGAATGTTCTAAATGTGGTCCTGGTTATGGAAGGAGGATACTAAAAGGAGAAAATATGTTGGGTAAGAAACACATTGCATTGTTTGTTAGTAATAATACAAAGGTTTAGGGAAGGTAGGGAGTTTATATATCCGGACGATAATACAAGTTAGTGGTGTGTGTAATTAATATAGTAACCGTCAGCCGATTGTAATATACTAGACTCTTATTGGTGTTTGATGCTTAGTATTATTTTTAGGGACAGCTTTAAGATATTCGTTCAGTTGAAAGGATCACATACTTCTTCGTCTTTCCCTCCTCTTTTCCACTCTGACGGTACCACCGTCACCTCTTCCTCTGATAAAGCTGAACTCTTCACTCAAACTTTCTCTAAAAACTCCAGTGTGTATGATTCCGGTGCTATTCCTCCCTCTCCACCCCCCTCTCAGTTAATCTATATATGCTCAATATCATAATCTCTTCTAAGGATGGACTCTCGGCTCTCTCTGGGCTTAATACTAAGAAGGCATACGGTCGGACCGGACGGTGTTCCTCCTGTTGTACTTAAAAACTTATTTTTCCATGCTGACTCCCTGCCTAGGTAAACTCTTTCGTCTCTGTCTATTCTCCAACGACTTTCCTTCTTGCTGGAAGTTTGCTCTTATTCAACCTGTCCCAACGAAGGGTGACCGCTCTCAACCATTGAACTATCGTCTAATTGCTCTTATTTCTTGCATCTCTCAGGTTTTTGAAACTATTCTTGCTTCAAAATTTCTTAAGCATTTATCTTCCCATAATCTACTCCCAGATCTCCTGAAGGGCCGCTCTACTGGTGATCTCCTGAAGGGCCGCTCTACTGGTGATCTCCTGAAGGGCCGCTCTACTGGTGATCTCCTGAAGGGCCGCTCTACTGGTGATCTCCTGAAGGGCCGCTCTACTGGTGATCTCCTGAAGGGCCGCTCTACTGGTGATCTCCTTGCTTATCTTGCTAACTCCTGATCATCCACCTTTCGGAACTTTGGTGAGACTTTTCTATTGTTCTAGACATATCGAAAGCCTTTGATAGAGTCTGGCATAATTCTTTAATTTCCAAACTACCCTCCCTCAGTTTCTATCCCTCTATCTGTGCCTTTGTCTCTAATTTCCTTTCAGACAGCTCCATAGCAGCAGTTGAGGATGGCCATCGTTCACTTCCTCAACCTATCAACTCCGGTTGTTCCTCAGGGTTCTGTCCTGTCTCCAATTATCTTTTTAATATTTATCAATGATCTTCTCAACTGCTCTATTCACTCATATGCTGATGACTCTACATTACTCTATTCAACTAGTTTTTCACATCAACCCAGCATGCAAGCACTCCAAAACAAACGTGGCGAGGCCATAGAAAGCCTGTCTTCGGATCTTTCAATTATCTTTGATTGGGGCAGAGAAAATCTTGTTACTGTCAACGCCTCCAAGACCCAGTTTCTCCCTCTAACTCTCCATCACAATCTTCCACAAGACTATCAACTATTCTTCAACAATACACACCTTAACACTTTATCTTCTCGCAACATTTTAGGTGTATCTTTTTCAACTGACCTTTCATGGAAAGATAATATTACCAATCTTGCCAAAACAGCTTCCCAATAGTTGGGTGTGCTCAACCGTCTCCGTGGGTTCTTCACCCCCGCACAGCTTCTTGCTCTGTATCAGGGTACAGTGCGCCCCTGTATTGAGTATTGTTCGCGTGTGTGGGGAGGCTCCACCCATACCTCACTTCTCGAACGAGTAGAATCAAAAGCATTTCGCCTCATTAGCTCGCTTCCTCTTACTAGTTCCCTACAATCTCTTTGTACACGTCGCAATGTTGCATCTTTTTCACTCTTCTATCGCTATTGCAACAATCAGTGTTCTTCAGAGCTCTCACAGTGTATACCCCTTCCCTTGCAGCGAGTGCGAGGCACCCGCCTTACAAAACAGTCCCACTCCTATTTGGTTCAGCTATCCAACCCAAGAATTGGCAAATTTTCTCAGTGTTTCTTCTACTCAACAAGTGAACTCTGGAACTCTCTCCCTCAATCAGTCTTTCCTTCATCCTATGACCTAGACTTATTTAAACTGTGTGTGTCTAGGCATTTTGACTCCAACGTCCCTTGAATTTGGCTCTGTCACTCTTTTGACTTTGGGCGGAGACACTCAATACAGGCAACCTGCCTTTTGTCTCCTTCATGCACAGATAAAAAAAAATGTATTTGTCGTGATTCGTTGATCATTGAAGATTTCATGCGGATGCTATATTACAAATATACTAAATGACATCAGATTATATTATTATAATAAACAGATTAAATCGTGTAGGTTTAGCTAGAATAGATTACAGAAAACGTCATTATACAGAACAGGTTTAGAACACAAAGTACACATCACTTTGAGAATAAAGCCGCCAGAGACCATTTCAACCAATGTCAAAATAACCAAATGGAAACTAGTAAAAAAGGTCTGCTGATCCTCAATAGGCTGCTTGTTAAAAAATAACCATTTGTTGATTAAGGATTGGAAAGGAAGATGGAAGATTAGACAGAGATGGAATGACACAACTCTCAGCTGCAATACTTCAACTCCAGACATATGTTGGATAAAATACATTTGTAGGCCGTAAACACTGTCAGTTGGTGATTAATGGCGAAATATGTACTTTGACCATTATAAATGCTTTGACTGAGCAACATTCTTCAGCTTTATTTGACATTTGTTGTGTGCTCAACCTTTCTATTGCCAATGTAAACACCTAACCGATCTTAACTACCTACCCAAGCCAAACGGTGTAGGTAGAGTTGTTACTGGTTGAGAACTACTGGTTGAAATGGTCTACTGACCACCCTCCACACGCTACGTATGACGTCAGCTAAACCAAGTCATATGGTGTTACAATAATCAGTACAGTGTATGTAGGGGAGGTGTGGTGGAGTGGTCTTGCCACTGGATTGGTAATCCAATGGACCCGGGTTCAAATCCCGATATGTCAATGGGAAGATATTATTGGGATTGAATTTGTGCTGTACCTAGTATCAGTGCATTACCACAAAGCCCACCGATATGCCCAAAAAATACCCTCATTGTTCCCTGATTAAATAGCACTGTATGAATATTCCCATATTCAAAATATGCTACAGGGGGACAATGCCTAGTGAGTTCACTACTCAATAGGTGGCATTCTGAGAGTGAGGGTCTGAGTCTGAAGGGTGAGACAGTGAAGCACTTGAACGAAGCAACCAGCCGCTTCAGAGATGGAGCTGCTTCGAGCCATGAATGGATGCTTCACATGTCTCACTCCCCAGACTGGAACGAGACCTCCCGGGCTTCACCGTGTTGAGCGGTGGAATGTACAGGCTCTCAGCCTATGCCCGAGAGGTAGTAGTTGGAATATAGAAAACAAAACAAAAAATGTACAACAATGGAGGTGACTAACTGACTTAATGACTGGGGCGGACCAGTCAGTACCTGTATTAGTATCTGCACATACTATTACTTTATCCCTAAGATATAGGACATTTGATACTAGTGAATTTCGTCTGCTTAATATCCAACACGCAGTCAAATTTAAATAATATGTTAAAAAAGTTATACCTTTGGCAGGAAATATGTTTGCTCATTTCCTATAATCTGCCTTTACCCTGCCTAACTTTCTTTCATAAACATAAGCTTCCCTAACCTAACCGGTATCCTTTGTAAGTGTTCCCATGAATTCGAAATATGTTCGTCCAGGTATCGGCCAGTATATCGGGGGGGGGGGGGGGGGGGGGGGTCTTAATACCTGGGACGAACCATTTGGTAAATTATCTGTTTTATCCCCCAGATATATGGAACTCGTACTACCGAATCTCAGACGGACAAATGAGCAAGTACGAGAGTGATGTGGTGTAGATGTGGATGTGCAGGAGAGTGTGAGGGAGAGGTAGAACGAGCGTGAGATGGAAGGATGGATTTGACAGGCATATAAGCGAACGTGGTGTGGGGTTGGGAGTAGGGGCGTCAGATGGCGGATGCTAGAGACACCTGTAGAGTGTAGGCGATTCATTCGTGCATTGGGGTGTCTGTGGATAAATAAGTATAATCTCATTTGATATACTGTATATCCTCTATACAAAAAATACTTGGTCGACTAGGTAATTCCAATATAATTGTTTTTCGTTGGGAATATAACCACTAACCTTCCACTCTAAATGTTTACACCACTGTCCAAATAAGTTACCAGGACCTCAACCAATATTACGTAATACAGCTGTAGTAGGTAGTATTTGCCCAAACCACCAACAATCAGAGCGCATGCAGGGTATACAGCTACTAATGAATTGGTCATGGTGTATCACAAATTATCTGGAAGTATCTATTGGTTAATATATTTTGTATGATTTATAAACAATTAAGCGCCAAATCTAATACTAAATTATACATTAATATTAAATACTTATACTTTCTCCTCCCCCGTGCAGAACTGCTTTTCAATATTCGATTATGCTTCAACTAACCTTTCTTTCGAATTACCATCTTCAGAGTAGCTTTCCACCGCTATTCAATCAATAGGGGTTTACAAGTATTTATTACTAAAAAAATATCTTGAATAATTGTGTGTATTTTCTTCCTCAATTCTTGTATGTTAAAGATACAACTGTTTATATATCAGTTAACATACCGTACAGTAGCTATATTATTAATATACCGTACCTTAGCTATATTGAATTCTGAAAAATTGGAGACATTAAAACCAAGTGAGATGGATAAAAGTGAACCTGTAACACCACCACAACTTCAGCAACACTCCAATAAGTTATACCAAAGAATTGCACTGACAACTTCCTCAACAACCACTTGACTGACACCTTACCTCAACAAAACCAACTTCCGAAACCTATGACATTCCCAATAACAGTTCCCTTTTACTTCGTCTGAACTTATATTTGTTAGCTTCAATTCATATTCACCATGTATCTTCCACTTGCTCCTATACTGATCAATGTCGAAGTATTCACCACACACTCTGATAATCATGCAATGCTACATGTTTTATGTTACACTAAAATATCGGCTTCAATTCATATTCACCATGTATCTTCCACTTGCTCCTATACTGATCAATGTCGACGTATTCACCACACACTCTGATAATCATGCAATTCTACATGTTTTATGTTACACTAAAATATCGGCACATATTCCTCCATGTTTTGTGTTTTAAGTATGACAAACTTATATATTTTATCACATATTGGACGATGACTAATTACAAGTTTTATTTTACTAATGAATGCCTTTGTCACCAAGGTCCCTAAAGTATCTCTATAATTTACTTATTAATGCACAGGTTTATACTTTATAATTATACTGTATATTATGATCACGCAGACAGACGATAAATGAAGACACATGATACTGATATAATGATGTTGTTGGTCTCAGGACAATATTCAGCAAATGTCCGATACAACTGCAGCCTAGTTTGCGCCACGTTATACCTGGAAAGAGGAATATACTGTAGGTCTGACGTGCAATATGCTATATATCAATAAGGTGTTATATTGTTTTCAGTTACGGACACGATATTCTGCCTGAAATGCCGGTATTCAAATGATCAGGGAAATATACATTAAATCAACGGCAGTATAGTTATAGTCAGGAATATTATAACACCTACGGTACAGTTGGTCAAAGTTCCAGCTGACCCACCCTCGCTCTGGGGCTCGCAGAATTAGCTGGCAATACTGGTGTACTTGCCAATCAGTGGATATAATAACTTTAATATTTAAGCAAATCTACGAACTTTGGGTGAATGTTCGGGATTATACGTAGTGATGTATGCATTTTAATTGAGATAAGCTTACTTTCCCTTGTTTAGTATAATTATATTCTAACAATGAAATAGCCGAAATCAGGTCTACCAATCCCAATCTTTGTAAAACACACCTCCTTCCTACACCAGTATTGCCAGATAATTTTGCGAGCCCCAGAGCGAGGGTGGGTCAGGTGGAACTTTGACCAACTGTACATACAATTGACTTAGCTGTAATAGTGAAATAGTTCTTCATGTTTTTGTTCATGATAATTTGGCAGCGTTTCATAATGTTTACAACATTTTGTGACATCTGACCACGACTTCATGCACGGATTATGATCAAACAAATACCACAAAACAGGTGTTTTAACCCGTGGAGCCCCGGCTAGTTTTGTAATGTTTGCGCACCAGAACCCGGCCGGTTTTCAAAAAATGGTTTTATTCCAGAAACAATAGCGAATGGGTTAGGAATGAAGGAAAAACCACGAAAAACCGCTCAAAAAGCTTAAAAAATGGTCCTACAGAGCCCCCGAAAACGGATTTTATAAGAGTAAAAAATTGAAGGCAATTATCCCAAAAAACCAGGTTATTGCGCGCTCGCACGCACGCACGTGGACTTTGAGAGTTTTCAACCATCGGCACGGGTGCGTGGGATACGTACACAGTTCCCATACAAATCTGAGCCCTCTTGAGTGGCTACACCTGAGGTCACGGTCGGCGCAATTGGGGCGACGCGCCAGGCGCGTCTCTGGGGCTGTGCGTTACATACATCGCCGACGCGTCAGGCGCGTCGCTGGGGCTGTACGGGTTAAACTGAGTTGTTTTAATGTCGATGATAATACATTATGATATACAGAAACTACTTGACACTACAGAATGTACGGTAAAGTTTCCAACACCTTTAACTATAACAAAACTATGTTTAAATTTGGGCATTTCATCTTGATATATACAGTATATGACTATACTGTAGGTATGGCGAGGAACACAACGACATTTAAAAATCCAATGAATAAGTTCAGTCTATATACTTTAAATTCCAATCCGATAAGTAACATTTAATGTTGATGTTATATGATTACAAGATTAATAGAAGCTGGCCAATTAAGGAATTGCATTATGATAATTACATTGAGGCCTACAACTTAACATAACATATTTTGTGTTTGTTTTGTTTTTCTGTGTGATTGAGGGAGGCAAAAGGCAGAACTGCCTATAGCGAGTGCCTCCCCCAAAGTTGAAAGAGTGACAGGGCCAAAATGCATAACATATTCTAAATATATACAGTAGTGTTATTATAAAACAAAATAATAATATCAAATCTTAGCGTCTTTGTTAACCCCTTACGAGCGCCCTAGGCGGTAATTTATATGTACCGCCCAGGTTTTTTTAAAAATAGGGTTGTTTCCGTGCTCATTTTCATGCATAAACAAGACCCAGAGCGTAAAACAAGTAGCTATCCCTGAAAGGGCGTAAACAGAGCTTTCCAATGACACCCGAACCATCCTTGTACGACCACTGGTTCCTTTGCAACGATCATGCAACACGAGTGCAAAAACCCTAAAATAAGGTAATTTCCGTACATAATTCCCTGTGTAGCGAGTGAGAAATGGGAGAGGAAGGTGGTATACAGTTCAGTACGTCCACGGTGGTCGTGGGGAGCGGTCATAAGGTTACTACGCTCGTCCCACCGCTCAGCTCTCTCTCTCAGCAACATTATGTGCTGAAAATGGCGCTCGACAGCTGTCGTGCACCGCCACTTAGTCCAAATTTATTTCACTCGACATATGTTGCGCGCCGCCAGTTAAGGGTTAATATGAATCATAAATCAACAAAACATACCATATGGTAGGTATGCTGTGCTTTGAGCCGAGGCTTCATCCCAGCATGTTTGCCCTGTGGAGCCTGTGGTATATGTGATACTTAGCATACCTAGGTTTTCCATATCCTAATTATGTATATAATTGTGTAAATATATTTCCGTAAGCCCCATACAACCAATATACAGTATGTATTTCTTAAGAACCATAACCTAGGCATAGTGTTATTTTTACGTAGATGTGATAGTTCCAAGATGGCCGTCAGCGGTTACAAGCAGCCATGCAGCTACACCGATCTAGATTTGTTAGATTATATATAACCCAAACCTCACTCATATTTACATCAAAAATATAATATATTTGCATTAATTGCTAATAATTGAGTGTGGTTTATGGTAACGGGTGGATGGGACTCGTTAGCCTTGGTCGGCAACCTATCTAGAGGAGACAACCTTATAAAAATCCGGGTGGTTGGGACTCTGTCAGCCTTGGTCGGCAACCTGTCTAGGGGAGTAAACCTTATACAAATATGTACTGCTTACCTAAGGGAGAAGCAGGTTAGTGGATGGACTAGCCGCTCACCACTGTAGAAAAATAGTGCTAAAACGATATATAGAAGGCCTCGGAGTTGGACGGACTCTAAGTTTAGTGGTCAATCCTGTAAGTCCATCAGTAAACTGGCACGGGTTGTCCTTCTCACAGGGGATAGGTCTGCTTGGCCACCCTCATAAAGGGGAGTAAGGCGTCTGGCAATAGATAGATAGATAGATTATGTCATTGTCCAAAATATCAACACTTTTGCTTTGGTTTGTTTTAAGTCGTTCTCTGGTGATATCAGGTAGGTGCGTCATTCAGGAATACTCGGCCGTGGTTTGGATATGTCAATGGTGATGAACAATTGTATATAAGGTATTAGAGGGGGTTTATAACGTGGTCACATTTTCTGTAGCCAGCCACTCCTGCTGTACCCATAGTTAGCCTATGTATTAATTATCTTGAATTATTATCACTGTATAAGCTAATTTTCTTATTGTTAATGATGTATGTAGGATATGTGCAGTATATGACTGGTATCCGAGTACCAATATTATTTTGGTGGAAGTTGATTTTATAGTTTTAAATATCATAGTTAACAACTCGTAGAAAACGGGTAGACAGGATTAAAGAGCCACTGTAGTTGATTATTTATCTTTTCCTGATTATAATGCATTTCTGTATGGGGTTTGCAAATATGTTCGCCTATCCAAAGATTAGTTATCTGTTTAATTACTGATTTGTTATACATTTACCTGCATATATTATTATTTAACAATTTAAATTTTGTTTGGTATACATGTTAAAGTGTATGGTACTATAATTCAGTTAGACATGAAACTACGTTTCCCTGGTAGTAATTAAGTTAGTACGATTCTTACGAGACACATTTAATGACGCAGACACGCACATTAATGTCACGCCTGTATTATAAACGTATGTGTTCGTATATTATCGTTCACAAGTCCACACAAATTTAGTATTGTATTATCATTTATATCAATGGTAAGCTCAGCGGGGTCTGAGGACAGCAGCACCCATGTAGTTAGATTATTGGGTTATGGTAATGGATAAATAAATAAAACAATAAATATCAAACTAAACATAATTAAGTTATACTATAAGCAAGTCTTCTGTGAAATTACCAAGTCCTTCTCCATCACTTTTGTTCACAGTCAAAGGTAGATCCTATATCATTTCGGTCACTAGTTTTGACAAGGCTACATCTGTCCAAATATAACAAAACCTTCCCCAATTTAACCAAACCTAACGTAGCTTACCCAGTTTAGCCTATTGTCGCTTTTAAACTACTCGCTTTTGCATGTATGTGTTGAAGGCCTTTCCCTCTTCATATTTCAGTCAATACAATTTGGATTTCGTGCATGGCGTCTAGGTACCCTGCACAATGCTTAGAAAATACAGCAATATTACAGTGTAGCAGTCCATTCAAATCAATTAGTAATAATTAACAGTCATTTGTAATCCTCTAATAGTAGTTTCGTGCTACAATTCTCCCTCCCAATATTTCACTTAAGACCTCTGGTGGATGCTTCTGAACTCGTGCCATAGCTACAACTGTTGACACCAACAATACTTATCACATGGAAAATGTACAGGTTATCACGATTTCTTGTGATTCTACTGTGTTATATTATACTGTATACAACTACATTAAGTGCTTGTATAGTATAGTAGTAATGAACATTTTCATAAGCAGCTGATAATGACTACCAACATTTTAATTAACACATTAGCCTAATTGTTATAACAAAAAGGTATGAAAATACCCTCAGACCTTTTATTATAAAAATATATTATTAATAATTATATGTCTTTAAAATATAATAAAAAACAATATGCAAAGACTACACTATGTGTAAATGCACAAATATCAACACATGGCTTATAATACAGATTTGTTGAAGGAGAGCCAGGGTAGATAGTTCCGCGATATAGTTTTATTTATTTGTGTGTTTGTTTTTTGTATGTTTTATATTTATTTATGTATTTATTTGTTTTAAGGCTAGGTCGCTTTCAGTCCAAAACAACTGAGGGGCGTTCCTGGCAACCTTGTTATAGATAAGTGCATGAGCAAAACTGCCCATTTTTCACTAAAAAGTAATTCACGTTAAACAGGGTTTTATTGGGTATATTCCTTAGTGATATTTCTAGACATTTGTCCTTGTACTCTGCCTGATAATCATAAGTCTGATATGTGCCCATATTTTGGGATATATTGTAAATCTGGTTTCATTGTAGTTGTCCTAACTGTATTCTTAGAGTCAATCCTATTCATTCGGATCTACATTTTGTCATCTTACATTGATATTTTCCTTCCCAGTGGTGGCATCTTGTTTCATTTATTTCCGTTATTCGGAACCGGCACTGTTTTCTAGAATAAGTTGTACTTTGGCTCTAGCTCAGGGATAGTGCGATACAAATGAGTACAACAGTAATATGGATAGTGTGTGTTATAATGACATTGTTTTCCTTCCTTTACGTTAACACCACATACACGTTTTCGTGACCCTGGAAATCCTCCAGATCGTCCATTTAGTATTTGTTGATCAGCTCATCCCTCACCCTCAGTTCATTAACTCCATAAAGACGCTCATGTCGATACATTTAATCTCTTTCCCCAAACTTTATCATGTATTCTAACCTTCTTGGTTACTTACTATATACATTCATAACAACCTCCCGTAGATTGTTCTTTATACAGGGTGTCTCAAAAAAGATGCAACCCATTAACATTATAATAATTTATTACTCAGACAAGAAACTCCAAAATAAATTACATGTTCTAGAAGCTGATATTATAACAATTAAAAAACTAAAAATTTGAGGTCTCTAGCTCAAAGGATACATCCATTAGAGCACATGTTCCAAATGACTACGGTTGCGCTGCAGACACACTTGAAGCCGACGAGCAAAGTTGTCAATCACAAAAGATGGTCCGATTATGCCATGTTTTAAGATGGCCACCCAGGCTGTGCATTTCACAGAGTGCAGATTCGTGCCATCAGGAAGGAAGAGTGTGTCAGGGTGATTGACAACTTTGCTCGTCGTGTTATAACATTTGTGCTCTACACCCTCCATCCCATTGGCCAGCAACTCATTGCCTCCTGGCCTACACAACTAGGTTATTATGTTCTCTCCACCAACCAACTTTACTCCTAAACTCGATTAATGAAATTAACAAACACATGTGGCAGTCCGGGGATTCGAACCTAGGATGCTCACATCGAAAATCAACACACTTATGCATTGCACCACGAAGACAGTTAAAGAAAGGTGTACAAGCCTACGATTTATTATGCAGTTTCGAATCCTGCATATCAATCTAAGCATGTACACACTTTGCGCCATGGAACCCCAATATTTGTTTATGCCAGTTGTCTCACTATATCCAATACTCCAATAATGACACCTATGTTATATAGTATTAACCCGTAAACGGCGGCAAAGCTCATAAGAGGTTTTACTGGGCGACGGTGGCAAAGCTTTTAAGAGGGAGTCCTAAACAAAAAATTTAAACAGCCCCAGTAGCACTAAACAATTTTTTTTTTCCCTATACCTCTTATCACTCCTCCACATCCCCTCCTTCCTCCCTTTCCCCTCCCCCTTCAATTATCACCTATTTTCCCTGTTATTCCCTAATTCGTTGGTATATTTTTGTGCTAACATTAGCAAACTGTGTGGAGGATGTGCTTACGTGCCTAGCGGGTGTGTTACATAACCGAGTGTGTGTATGAATAGGCTCAGTGTGGCTTGAGGCCTCGTGGAGGGAGGGGTTGCCTCAATTTTCTCCATAATTCATGAATGGGCTGGTCCATCTATATTCGCGATTTTGACCAGAAAAATTATATTTTCACTTGTTTTATTGTTGTTACAGGTTACTATCTGCATAGTGAAGGTTAAATAGGCTCATATGATTAAGTAATAACGATATTTATCGTAAAATGACGATTATAGGCCTGAATGGAGCCAATATGCTCGCCCATGGGTAGCTAGTTCAATACCCCCCCGCCCCCCCCCCCCCCCCCCTTGCCGTTGCCGGGTTAAAACATATCGTAAACAAATTCAGCTCCATAGGCCCAGTAGTTACTGAGATATTGCTTTTTTTCGTGAGGTAACTTTTCCGTGATTTTCCGTGTTTACGCACCTTTGCCATAGTGAAATTTCCTTAAACCCATTGTGTTGACATCACGGTAGTTTCGGTGATATTGGAACTCGGTGTAAATTACCGCAAAAGTACCGTGACGTCATACAAGTAAATAGCAGCCATCAGCAGGCTATTTAAAGGCTATTTAAAGCCGTGCTATTTGAGTAGTGTATCAGCCTTCTGGGGTTAAAGACAAATGTTGTGATATCTTGGCTATTAGTACAGCTAGACAAATTATTTTTTCATCTAATCCTACATTTTTGAGGTCAGAGAATTAGAAAGACTTGTCACATTATTAACTCATCAGGGTTATAAGTAACTAGACAAAGTGAAGGAAGATTATATCGTAGGAAACGGCCTAATTCACACCATTTATACATATCCATTGAGTACAAATAACATTAGTAAAAATACCATAGAATCAAAGACTCACACCTCACATTTGCAAGTGCACAGAGCTGTACAGGAGAGACCCAGCCTGTAGCACTTGCACCTGCCACGACAGTCTGATTTACAGCCACATTTGGTCAGCTGTTCGCAACTCTTGGCTATGGGGGAGTTGGCTGTCCAGAAGACATGCCATTCTTCACCAACCTTCTGCCATCTCCAGTCAGCAGGACTCTCTGCTTCTGGTTGACACTGGGTTGCTTGGGCCCAAACACAACCAGCCTGGAAGGCAGCTCGTCTAGTGTGCTGAAGCAGAGCTGCTCTTGTTGGTGGAATGGCCTCATAAGGCCTCTGTTTTCTGGCAAACATGTCAAGCCTAGCCTCATCCACAGTGGTAGCAGTGCTGGACCTGTCATACATCAGTATGACAAACCTCTCCAGTATCTCCAGGTCACCATCTTACACTGTAAGAGGGTACTGGCTCAGCTTGGAGAAGACAGGGGAGGCCTCTGGACAAACATCCCATGTCTGCCAGGCAGTTTTCTTTCCCTTGTTACGGAAGGCTGAAACAGTGTCACACCCTGTGAAGGCATGAAAGAATAACATGCCTTTAGCCTTCTCCTGCCCCATACAGCGATACAGGCCATGCACACTGATCCAGCGCTGTCTTTGACCGTGACCAAATGCCACCCATAACTGCTCTAGCCCCAAACTCTGAAGGGCTGGAAAGGCACTCACTGCAATAACCACAACATCTGTATAATTTGCCTTGACCATGTCGGCTTTGCTCCCATGTTCTGCAGCATATTTGGCATGCACAAAGGCTGTCAGTTTCCTCATGAGAGCACTTGTCCAGTCCTTGAAGACCAGTTTCATGAGTGCTGAGGACTGCAGATCCCTTTGTGACAATTACCAAGTTTGGTGCAGACATTTGGGCAACCCTGTCTGCCAGGAACTGGAACAACTCCGTCTTGTTGTCATTATGCCTAAGGAAGTTACGCCAATTGGATGGAATGCTGTTCTTGTTTGTCACCTTGCGTCTTCCTCCCTGGCCACGTTGAGACCTGGTCTCGGTTTGAGGCTGGATGGGTTGTACACATCAAAGACAAGATGTGTTGTCTTGTACTTCGTAGCATAGCTGTGAATAAATGGCAGGAAATCCAGAGTTGCATAGCCCTCAAAGGTCTTTCCTCTCTTGTGTGGCAAGACATGGACCAAAGCAGACCCATCTACAATCAGGACATTGGTCTCTGGTTCTTCGTCTGTTGATGTAACATGAGTTTCCAAGATAGAGGTCAGTTGAGACTTCTGGCAAGTGTACAGCCTTCCACCCTCACTCAGTGCAGCTGGGAATGCCTGATTCTCATTCTGGAAGAACTCCTGCAGATCACACTGTCTGCTCTGACAGGAGATGAACAGCTTTGAGGAGAGCTTGTAGTCCTCCTTCAGAAGCTTCTGCTTTGAGTGCTTAATAGGAGCAGATTCTTGCCTGAAGAAGTCAGTTTTGTTCCTCTTGATTGACTCATAGAAGGAAACTGGATTATTTGCTAAGGCTTCAGAAAAGTCCTGGAATTTAGTTTGGCCTCTCTCCAAGTGAATCTGCAGAAGTTCCACTGAGCTGGGGTGAGCTATGTCTTTGTTGTCAATAGAATACAGCTCTTGACTGTCATCCTGGAAAGGACTGCCCAACTCTTGCAAAGTCAGAGACAGCTTATTGACTCTTTCCTGGAAAGTCAGCTGTGCCTGCGGTGTTTGCTCGTGGTGAGCTGTGTGTTCACTTGACTCTTTAGCTTGAGCCTCTTGTTCATACAGGGACACCAAACGGCTTACCTCAGGACCAGCAACCATCCATCGCCTAAGTGCTGCTGGGTCTTCAGTGAGCCCAATGGCTCCACCATCAGCCTTGATGATGGCATTGGCCTGCTCATGGGCTTGGTCAAGGGCCATTGCAGAGAAGTCACGACTTGTCTTGTGGACAACAAAGTTTCCCTTCTTGAATTCTTGAGACAGCTCAGGGTATGTGCTCTCCAGAGTGAGCATGTCCCTCAGGTGGACTGGAAGCCACCTGGCATAATTTGTATTGTTAATGGCAAAGAAGAAGGGGATTAACTCGCTCAATGCCTGGCAATAGAGAGCAAACTTGGCTTCACGGAAAGACCTGATGAGCAAGAAGATGACAAGCTCCATTGACAGCACCATGTGCCAGAAGTGGAACTGTGGGCTTTGCTCTTTACGAATGGCACACCACTCCTCAAAGCTCAATGTCTTGTTGGATCCACGATCAATGGCATTTCCTGGATTTCATGAAACATTGGTATGTTGGTAGCCAGCATGGCATAACCGTCATGTTCAAGGGAATAATGGGTTCTAGGTGATGTTAAATCTTCACCTATTTTGTCTTTCTGGCAAAGACAACATTTTGACCAGTCAGTTTGTCTTATGGGAAAAATGGATTTTGAATCTGCCATTTTGCTTTCTGATTAAGGCCGAGGGTTTTTCCTTTTACCACCTTAACGAAATTACACACACATTACTTTATGGGATACAACTAGGTTCGGGTGACCTACACCTAGCCCGATCATTCATCCAGTGCCATTTAAGTCCCGTGTGATCTGTACACCATCCAGGTAAGTACATGAGCAAGTCATGTATAGCCCCCTTACCCTTGGCTCGACTCTCCCGCGCTGGCACACCCTGTCAATTCAGGTGGGCTATCTAACTCTATCTACTAACTACCAACTACTGTCTAGTAGCTAATTGATATGGGGCTGTTAGAAAGCATTTGGGACACTAAATTAAACTACACTACAACTTATAGTATAGTACAGTAAAATAAGCTGACACTGAACCCCATGCTGAGCTGCAGAGCAGCGATGTTACCAGTGTGCCCTGGTTGTGTGTTGACATCACTCTATTATATTTGCAAGATCTCATCACTGCCTCAGTCCTTACTAACAAATGTGAAAATGGCTCCATTGGATTATCTGACCCAAAGAATGTATGTGCACACCAAAAATCATGTATATATGATCAGTAGTTGCTTAGATATGAACATATGAAATTAATGGACGCCATCTTGGATGCCATTCTAAAATTCCAATTATAGACTATGACAATGATTAAAACAGTGCTTCTCATTAATCTGGTTAGCAAGAAACAGTTTTCTCTTAAAATGTTCACCAGGTAATAATTAAAAAAAAATTAAGCAATATATGGTAAGGCACGGCAGCCATCTTGAAAAATGACCGCCATCTTGGATATTTGCGTGGCCAGCGGTATTTCTGAGAAGAATGGACCTTGAAGGGTACATGTACCAAATTTCATGCTTGCATCACCATTTGAACGATTCTCCTGAAATTTGCAGTTATCTGCTCCACTAAAATGTCCGGAGTGTGAAGTAAGAGTATCGCCCCACTTGGTCATAGGTAAATTAAAGTCGCCAAAAATTACGGTATCTTGCGAGTTACTTACATCTGAAATTTGTTCGTAAATTTCTTGGTCAGTTTGCACTGATTGAGCTGGAGGTCTGTATACAGTATTAACGCAAGTGTTATGTTTGTACCTTTATTATTCTTTATTAGCACAAAAGATGTGTCGACGTTCACAATTTGAGGTTTTGACATGAGGCTAGGGTTAAGACTTTCTTTGATATAAAGTAAAACGCCACCTCCATTTCTATTTATTCGTCTTTTCTCAAACATTGCATAAACGGGAAGTGAATACTCTGCTAAAAAGTCTCTATTGTCTGTATTGAGCCAAGATTCTGTTATGCCAATCACATCATAATTTTCTGTAAACACTAGCTCCTCTAAATCTGAAAATTTATTGTGTATGCTACGAGCATTTGCATAGAAACCTTTAAATTTGTTATTTTAGAACTCACGGAACGCTCTTTAATAATATTTTTGGTTCTTGTCAGATCTACATTTATGTTCATGGCTGTCCCCGGTCCTCGCTGTCTTCGGTCCTTATCGCTGGTGGTCCTCGGTTGCCTCTGTTTCTTGCTTGGCGTTATATGATTTATGTCATTACTACTTCTTCTCGGATGGCGTTTTTTTATCCATGGCTGCGGACTGCTTCGTGTAGGAGACGACCCATGCGTGCTGAACCCACAGGGTTCAGATGAGTGCCATCCTTGCGGAACAGAGTAGGCTGGTTATAGAAATTATCCCAGAGGTTGATGAATTCAACTTCTTCCTTCAGACACAAATATTTTAGTCGGCTATTTGTGCTGAAGGCCTTGTCGTAGAATCTGTCAGGTGCGTCGATCTTGGGGAGAATGCCTGAGATGATGATATTCCTTGACTTGTTTTTGTAGTGCTGGATCAGCTTGCGATATTTCTCCATCAACTCTTCGGATCTGGTGCACATGACGTCATTTGAACCAGCATGGATGACAAAAAGGGTATTTTCGTTTGCATCCTTTGTGGTATCTTCGAAGGCTTCCACAATGTCGTCCAGTCCAGCTCCTGGGATGTAAAATCTTTTTTGTCGATTTGGGACTCTGTCGCAGAACTCTTCGACCCGTCCTCGTAGGATGGAATCCCCAACGAGCCTGGTATCTTCTGGTTCGTCTTCCATCTCTACCAAGATCTCAAATCTGTTTGACATTGTGACTGGTAGAAGAGACCTTTTCTGCGTTGGCCGTGCACCGTTCCTCACTGGTGTAAATCCGGAAACCTGTGGTGGCGAGACTCTGCGTACAGGTCGGGGAGAGGAGTGGTTAGAACGGGTGCGAGGGGTTGGTACTGTTCGTGCTAGCAGGCTTCTTGCATGAGGAGTGGGGGAGAGACTAAGGTGAACAGGGCGGCTGTCCTGGTTTGACGTCAACTCAGGTTCATCAGAAGCATCTGCTGCAGTGGCTACTGCAGGTGTTGGATTGTTGGCAGATGACATTGGGGTGGTGGTGGATGCTGGAGTTGAAACAATTGGAGTTAGTGATACTCCAACGTTGAGTGTTACAAACTCTTGGAGTGATTCCAGCTTCCTGGTGAGGGCGTTGATCTTGTTGTGGGCTTCATCCAATTTCGCTGTCAAAACCTCTCGTTGCTGGCAGAGTCGGCAGACTTATGGATCGGCATGAGCAAACATGGAAGCACTAAACCTACCAGCGCAGTTCGTACAGGCACGAGGCATGGTGACGATCAGTTTCTTCAGATAACTTTACTCACTTAAAAACACTTAACTCACTTTAAAAAACACTTAACTCACTTCAGGTCGCTTCACTCACTTAAAAACACTTAACTCACTTTAAAACCCCTTAACTCACTTCAGGTCGCTTCACTTACTTAAATAGGCCTAACCGAAAACAAAAATGTTGAAATACGCACAAATAGGTTATCAGCGGTGATAGCCTAACCAAAAATTAAAACAAAACAAAATTAAATTTAAATACGCAGTGATAGCCGAACCGATTTTTTTTTTTTGTTATTTAAACAGAAATAGGCCACCAGGGTGATAGCCTATCCTAACCGAAAACAAAAATAACCGAAAACAAAAATTATGAAATACCGGTACGCAGAAATAGGCCACCAGCGGTGATAGCCTAACTGAAAATTTAAAAATTGAAGTACGCAGAAATACGCCACCATGTATGATACCCTAGACTAACCGAAAACAAAAATTATGAAATACCGGTACGCAGAAATAGGCCACAAGCGGTGATAGCCTAACTGAAAATTTAAAAATTTAAGTATGCAGAAATAGGCCACCAGGGATGATAGCCTAGAGTCCTAGACTAACCGAAAACAAAAAATATGAAATACGAAGAAATAGGCTACCAGGGGTGATAACCTACCTAAAAAAGCAAAACAAATATATATATATATATATATATATATATATATATATATATATATATATATAATAGAATATGTAACTAAATATACCATTCACCAAACAGAGATTATAAAAGAATAAAGTGTAACTGCACACAAGGGGTTAATATACTGTATCAACAGATGGCGCTGGTGTCACAGTAGGCTAGTCAAGCAGGATTATATTTAGATAAACAAAGTTATCAGTCAAAGGTTACTACAAGATCATGCAAGCAACAACTAAAATTACAGATATATATAGCTACAGTAGGATACTGAATACGATAACTACTAGAGTTATTAAGAAAATACAAAGATAGGTCGATTTGAGGTGTGCGTCGTCTGCTACAAGCTAGGATGTAAACAACAATGTTTATCAGTCAGAAAACCAATAAAATAACGTGCACGGCAACTACAGAACTATGTGAAGGTTAAACAAGCACTTAACTACTGTTCATGCAATGAATAAAGGGAATAGGGTTATGAAATACTCAAATTATGATCGAGTTTTCTCAGTGGCGATGCGGAGCTGTTGACAGTGGTAGATCCGGCGTCTGTAGAGAGAGAGATTCTTCCCTATCGAGTCCGAGACCAAATTGAAGCAGTATAAACCATGAAGTGCACCATATGACATCAAGTAGGTTTAATTAAAGTGTTGGCGCTTAACATGTCATGTCTAGTGTAAATTACCTAAACTAGAAGGACGTAAATTATAATTATATAACTCATTACTGACACAATGAGAGAGAGAGAGAGCATTACTTTGACTGAGCCTCTTGATCAATAATACTACTACTACCGTCCTCAATGCCAGACATTCCACATAACCATCCTGTATAACTTCCACCACCTTCCACTTCCCCAGAGTCACCAACAATGCCATATTGTTCGAAATAATAACCATGGATTATATCAGTGATCTAGAACACACCACCCACCTCTCTTGGTCCGTACACCAACAACCTATCTCAAACTACTGACTAACTAAGGGTCATATACTAAATTGTCTACTCCAATTACCACTATATACAGTATATTTTGACCAGTTCATCTTTTATGTACTAATTATTATTAGATAAATTTATTGTTTTTTTGTATGTTCGCCATGTGTGAATTCGCACATTTCAATACACATGTTGCATTCAAATTGACTAATTAAACAATGGATTTAGCCGTCGTACAATTACTGTTCATTGTTGCACCACAATAATGAATCATTATAAGGTTGCAAGATTAAGGAGGATATGACAGTTTGGTTGTAGTGTAAAGGCGGAATTACATAAGGGTTTCTCTTTTATGGCAATATTTGATCAACACCATTATTCCGGCAACATTTATAGACTAGTTTGTAATGGTGAGGTCAAACATACTGAATCTACATTATTATTATTATTATTATTATTATTTTTATTATTTATAACTAACACATTGTAATTGTAATTCAGAAGCTGTTGGATCAGAGTGATACAATACATTTGCTGGGACAAAGGTTCATGTTAATCCGCCTATAATGTGTGTGTTTGTTGTGGTTGTTTTGATGTAGTAGTGTGGAAACAGAGGATTAGGAGGAGTTAACTTATATAATCCTTTAGTTTTTAGTTTGCACTGGTATTTGTTAGTATAATACATTGAAACAAAATTAATTGTTCGGTGTAAATACACTATATTCAATTAATACATTTTACTGTACCCCACACACACATTTATCAAAATAATATATTATCGTGTAAATACGATAAGCTATGACTCTTTTGTGATCCCGTACGTCTCTGTGACGTCACGGTCGTTCCCGCTGAACGGCGGCGTAGGACGAGTAGATCGTATATTATAAGATTGTAAGTAAGTTAAGATTGTAAAGGCCTAATATACTATTGAGCAATATTGGCATGGTCTTATGTAGTATATATGAATTTATCGTATATATTAATATAATTTCTCGTATTGAGCAACCTAGATGCGGTACGATAATTTGGGCTCCTGGCGTTTGCCAAGGCAGCAAGGTGTGCCTCTGAGGAAGACAGCTCAGAGCCTCCACGAACACCGACCAGTTAACATCTAATTTCCGCCCTCAGTTGATCGAGCTTTTTTGCCTCTAATCACAATACACTGACAGCAATACATACAGCTACACCATCACGACGCTCTCATCGAATCCATGACTGACTGACAGATAAGCTTAGTATTCATGTCCATTCCCATATAATAATTTATTCTTTCTTTCACTTGACTCGAGCATCAGGGCCGAAGTCTTGTTTCCCCATTGTCCGCCATCTTGGGTAAAACGTTTTCCTTTGTTTCGTTGCCACGTGGAACTATTGGTGAGTTAATTCCTGGCTAATATTAACCCTTATAACCTTACCCTATATATAATTTATTATGTGAGACCTTTGTATATAAATTAGCTTGTTTCAGATTGAATTCAATTTAGATATGGAGTAATTTTAATTTAGATTGATTTTATTTGAATCATTATAGCTTAGAAATATTTAACTTCCATTGATAGTTTACCACATTGGTGCCCAGACCCGGGACGACAGTCCTCACTGAGATAGAGGCAGTCGTGAATGATCGTCCGCTTACATAATTATGTGTACACCGACCTGCAAGAACCACTACCATTAACACCAGCTCACTTGCTATATGGTAAACCAATGACTGCGTTTCCATCTGATTTCCAATCCATAGTAGAATTAGAGGATCCCTCGTTGTACTGTGAGGTAGCGGTGTCTAAGAGGTACCAGTATATATCGAGGGTAATCGAAGATTTTAGGAAACGGTGGATTAATGAATATCTGGTAGCATTGAGGGAAAGGAGTGTTACACCCTCTGGTAGATCGACGGCACCTACTGTTGGTGAAGTCGTTTTAATTAAAGAAGATAGTCCGCGTTTATACTGGAAATTGGGCCGCGTGTTGGAGGTATACAAGGGGGAAGACTCTGTAGAGCGGGTGGCACTATTGAGGACGGCCACTGGATCTACTGTTCGTCGTATCGCACGTTTGTACGCTTTGGACCTCGATTCCGCATTGCAATCTGATGCTCCACCTGTTATTGCTGGGTCCGAGGATTCTCAAAGTAACGACTCGCCTCTTACTGATGGTGATCAATCTCGGACCGGGACGCGTCCCAGACGCACAGCTGCTGCTGGCGCCGTCGACATTTGGCGTCAGAAGATAGCCTCTGGGCAACTTTAAAAGTTTAAGGTGGGGTTCAGGTATTTTTTGTGGGGGAGTGTATCGTGTAAATACGATAGGCTATGACTCTTTTGTGATCCCGTACGTCTCTGTGACGTCACGGTCGTTCCCGCTGCACGGCGTAGGATGAGTAGATCGTATATTATAAGATTGTAAGTAAGTTAAGATTGTAAAGGCCTAATATGCTATTAAGCAATATTGCCATGGTCTTATGTAGTATATATGAATTTATCGTATTGAGCAACCTAGATGCGCTACAATAATTTGGGCTCCTGACGTTTGCCAAGGCACCAAGGTGTGCCTCTGAAGAAGACAGCTCAGAGCTTCTACGAACACCGACCAGTTAACATCTAATTTCCGCCCTCAGTTGATCGAGCTTTTGTGCCTCTAATCACAATAAACTGACAGCAATACATACAGGTACACCATCACGACGCTCTCATCGAAGCCATGACTGATTGACAGATAAGCATAGTATTCATGTCCATTTCCATATAATAATTTATTCTTTCTTTCACTTGACTCGAGCCTCAGGACCGAAGTCTTGTTTCCCCATAGTCCGCCATCTTGGGTAAAACGTTCTCCTTTGTTTCGTTGCCACGTGGAACTATTGGTGAGTTAATTCCTGGCTAATATTAACCCTTATAACCTTACCCTATATATAATTTATTATGTGAGACCTTTGTATATAAATTAGCTTGTTTCAGATTGAATTCAATTTAGATAAAGAGTAATTTTAATTTGATTGATTTTATTTGAATCGTTATAGCTTAGAAATATTTACCTTCCATTGATAGTTTACCACATTGGTGCCCAGACCCGGGACGACAGTCCTCACTGAGATAGAGGCAGTCGTGAATGATCGTCCGCTTACATATGTGTACACCGACCTGCAAGAACCACTACCATTAACGCCAGCTCACTTGCTATATGGTAAACCATTGACTGCATTTCCATCTGATTTCCAATCCATAGTAGATTTAGAGGATCCCTCGTTGTACTGTGAGGCAGCGGTGTCTAAGAGGAACCAGTATATATCGAGGGTAATCGAAGATTTTAGGAAACGGTGGATTAATGAATATCTGCTAGGATTGAGGGAAAGGTGTGTTACACCCTCTGGTAGACCGACGGCACCTACTGTTGGTGAAGTCGTTTTAATTAAAGAAGATAGTCCTCGTTTATACTGGAAATTGGGCCGCGTGTTGGAGGTATACAAGGGGGAAGACTCTGTAGAGCGGGTGGCACTATTGAGGACGGCCACTGGAACTACTGTTCGTCCTATCGCACGTTTGTACGCTTTGGAGCTCGATTCCGCATTGCAATCTGATGCTCCACCTGTTATTGCTGGGTCCGAGGATTCTCAAAGTAACGACTCACCTCTTACTGATGGTGATCAATCTCGGACCGGGACGCGTCTCAGACGCGCTGCAGCTGGCGCCGTCGACATGTGGCATCAGAAGATAGCCTCTGGGCAACTTTAAAGGTTTAACCCTTATTTAGCGGCGAGCAACATAAGTCGAGTTAAATAAAGCTGGGCTATGTGGCGGCGCTCGACATAACTCGAGTGGCAATTTCAGCACGTAATGTGGCTGAGAGAGAGAGACAAGTGGTGGCAGGAGACTAGCGAGCGTATGACTGCTCCAGACCACCGCGGCGAACCTACTGACACAAATCTCAGCTCCCTCCTCCCTCTCTCACTCGCTACATACTCAATTATGTACTGAAAGTACCGAATTACCTGCTTTTTGCACTCGCGTTGCACGGTTATTGCAAGAAAACTATCCATCATACAAGGATCGTTATGGTGTCATTCGAAAGCTCTGTTTATGCCCTTTCAGGGATAGGTACTTGTTTTACGTTCTGGGTCTTATTTAGGCATGAAAATGATCACGTAAACAGCCCTATTTTGGCTAAAAACACCCCGCTGTGCGGTACACATAAATAAACCGCATAGGCCGCTCGTAAGGTGTTAAGGTGGGGTTCAGGTATTTTTTTGTGGGGGGGAGTGTATCCTGTAAATACGATAGGCTATGACTCTTTTGTGATCCCGTACGTCTCTGTGACGTCACGGTCGTTCCCGCTGCATGGCGTAGGACGAGTAGATCGTATATTATAAGATTGTAAGTAAGTTAAGATTGTAAAGGCCTAATATGCTATTAAGCAATATTGCCATGGTCTTATGTAGTATATATGAATTTATCGTATTGAGCAACCTAATGTAGATGCGGTACGATAATTTGGGCTCCTGGCGTTTGCCAAGGCAGCAAAGTGTGCCTCTGAGGAAGACAGCTCAGAGCCTCCACGAACACCGACCAGTTAACATCTAATTTCCGCCCTCAGTTGATCGAGCTTTTGTGCCTCTAATCACAATACACTGACAGCAATACATACAGCTACACCATCACGACGCTCTCATCGACGCCATGCCTGATTGACAGATAAGCATAGTATTCATGTCCATTCCCATATAATCATTTATTCTTTCTTTCACTTGACTCGAGCCTCAGGGCCGAGGTCTTGTTTCCCCATTGTCCGCCATCTTGGGTAAAACGTTCTCCTTTGTTTCGTTGCCACGTGGAACTATTGGCGAGTTAATTCCTGGCTAATATTAATGCTTATAACCTTAACCTATATATAATTTATTATGTGAGACCTTTGTATATAAATTAGCTTGTTTCAGATTGAATTGAATTTAGATATGGAGTAATTTGAATTTAGATTGATTTTATTTGAATCATTATAGCTTAGAAATATTTACCTTCCATTGATAGTTTACCACAATATAATTTATCACCATCTATTGTTATATATTGTTGTTAGATCTACAAGTATACTTGTATTTACTCTCACACAGTTCTATTGTCTTTAAAAAATGTTTCACCTTAATATATAGCGTGAGGTAATATATAGCGTGAGGTAATATATAGCGTGAGGTAATATATAGCGTGAGGTAATATATAGCGTGAGGTAATATATAGCGTGAGGTAATATAATATATCGTGAATAACATATAGCGTGAGGTAATATATATATAGCGTGAGGTAATAATATAGCGTGAGGTAATATATATATAGCGTGAGGTAATATACATATAGCGTGAGGTAATATATATAGCGTGAGGTAATAATATATAGCGTGAGGTAATATAATATTAGCGTGAGGTATTAAATATAGCGTGAGGTAATATAACATAGCGTGAGGTAATATATAGCGTGAGGTAATATAATATATAGCGTGAGGTAATATAATATATAGCGTGAGGTAATATAACATATAGCGTGAGGTAATATAATATATAGCGTGAGGTAATATAATATAGCGTGAGGTAATATAACATATAGCGTGAGGTAATATAATATATAGCGTGAGGTAATATAATATATAGCGTGAGGTAATATAATATATAGCGTGAGGTAATATAACATATAGCGTGAGGTAATATAATATATAGCGTGAGGTAATATAATATAGAACTAGAGAACGAGAGAGAGAGAGAGAGAGAGAGAGAGAATGAGAGAGAGAGAGAGGTGGGAGGGAGGGAGGGGAGAGGAAGCGGGTGAAGAAGGAGAGTTGGGGTGAAAGGGAGAGGGGGAGGAGGGGGGAATGGAACGTGCGAAGGATAGAAACTTGATTGTCTGTGTATTAAATTCCATAAATAACGCAACACCTAACGTGTGTTACTTATTTGTGATCCAGCATGGGCTAATTTTATAATATAGCCTGTGTGTTATGTTAAAATAAACTTATTCTGCGTGCCGTTCTCGAACACACACACGCACACACACACACGTTTCACTCCTCCTCCTTCGAACCTCTATATTAACCCCGCCCCGTTTTATTAGAAGCGATTAAAGTGCCATCTATTAAAAGGTGAGTGAACTAACACATTGCCTCAGGCCAAGACAGCAGTTCTGTCCTAGACTGTACACGAAGGGTAGCAAGGACAAAGCAATAAATTACAGATCAATTAGTTTAACTTCAATTATAGGAGAATCATGGAAACAATCCCTATAGATAAGATAGTAGATTACCTCGAATCAAACAACCTAATCAAAAATAGTCAACATTGCTTTAGATCAAATAAGTCATGCCTAACAAATTTGATTGAGTTATATAATAAAGTATTCACATATAACGATATGACGAAATCACTAGATATAATCTTCTTGGACTTTCAAAAAGCTTTCGACAAGGTGCCACATCGGAAACTAATGGCTAAGCTGGAGAGGAGAGGTATCAAAGGTAAAATTCATTCTTGATACAAAATTGGCTTACAAACAGAAGACAGGGAGTGATGATAAATTGAGTGGAATCCGAGTGGGAGCCAGTCACTAGTGGAGTCCTGTAGGGTTCGGTCCTTGGACCGGTCCTGTTTCTCATTTACATTAACGATAACGATGTAGGGATAAACAACACCATCTCCAAATTTGCCGATGATACAAAGATAGGTAATGCAGTCCTGACTAAAGAAGATAGAAATGCGCTACAGTCTGATTCCTTATTGTCGAAGATGTCACACTACGGCCTTGCATCATTAGTTCCACTAATTTCTTCTTATCTTCATAACAGAAAAATACGTGTAATGGTAGATGGCCTTTATTCTCAATTTCACTCAATAAATGCTGGTGTTCCCCAGGGATCAGTTTTGGCCCCAACTCTGTTCCTCATTCATATCAATGATCTCATATCTACCACTCATAATCCAATACATTCCTACGCAGATGACTCAACACTCCACAGTTCCTTCACATTTACCAATTCTTTCACCCAACCCGATCTTATAAATTCAAAAATAAACACTTCAATTTCTCTGAACCAGGACCTTTCTAGAATTAATGAATGGGGACAAGAGAATCTAGTTTCCTTTAATGCACAGAAAACCAAGTACATTCAATTTCTAACCGACAGAATCTCACTGACTCCCATATATTTTTTAATGATGTAAATATTCCCACTTCCCCTAGTATTGACATTCTCGGTGTAACATTAACTACTAACTTGAGCTGGACACATTATGTTAGAAGCATTGCTAAGAATGCCTCTAAAAACTGGGACTCCTGTACAGAGTTCGAGAATTCTTCACTGACGAGCAGTTGGCCGTAATATATAAAAGTCATGTGCGCTCTCAGATGGATTACTGTTCACCTCTGTGGGGTGGAAGTGGAGTGGTTGCATTGAGGCAGTTGGACAAAATTCAAAATAAAGCTATTAGATTAATCAATAACCCTGCAATCACACAGGACCTTCCTACATTAGCCATACGAAGAAACGTTGCATCCCTTGCATTATTCTACAGATATTTTCACAGCAATTGTTCCGAGGAACTTGCTTCAATTGTGCCGCCTCTCCACATCTTTCCCCGTAGAACTAGGGCAGCTGAGAGCGCCCATGAATTTACACTTTCTCCTCCACAATGCAGAACTTCTGCTTATCAGAATTCATTTATCCCCAGAGCTACTACTCTTTGGAATTCACTTCCCTCGAATTGCTTTCCACAAACTTACAATCAACAAATGTTTAAATCCAGTTGTTACAAACATTTTATGAATGGAGGATGCCTTTAGGCACATGGACCTTTTTGTTTTATCTGTGTTTTTCCTTCCTCCGTTCATTGTCTCTTAAAAAAAAAAAAAAAAAAAAAAAAAAATATCAGAGTGGTCTGAAAAATGGCAGTTCAATGTCGATAAATGTCAGGTGTTGCAGGTTGGTAGCAGACATAAGAAATACAAATACGAAATGAATGGCCAACATATAAAAACCAATACGCTAGTAAGACCTACCTATGGGTACTACTATCTGAAAACCTAAACACTTCCGACCAATTTATAGCAGCTGCAAATAAGGCAAACATAGCATTGGGCTTTATTAAACGAAAATGTACATATAAACATAATAACGTAATAGTGCCATTGTTCAAATGTATGGTGAGGCCCCACCTTGAATATGGTGTGCAGTTCTGGTCACCTTATCTGAGCAAAGACATTGTAAGACTTGAGTCTGTGCAGCGTAGAGCGACGAAGATGATACACTCATTTAAGAAATAAACCATATGAAGAAAGACTTAAACGTTTGAACCTGTTCTCATTTAAAAAGAAGAGGTTGAGGGGTCAACTTATTGAGTGCTTTAAGATACTGAAAGGCTTCGAGAAAGTCAATAGAAATGCGCTATTCACATTCAACAATAATACTCAAACTCACGGAAATGGGATGAAATTAAAAACCAAAAAGGCAAACCTAGATGTCACAGAGTTTCTTCACCAACAGTGTGGTGACAGAGTATAATAAGCTGCTACGGAGAGCGGTGGAGAATTACACAATACACGTGTTCAAGGGAAGGCTTGACCTCTATCTGGAGGGGGCTGTGGTGATATGGAAAAACAAAACAAAATGTAAGGCCGGACTGCCTAGTAGGGACCCCGAGGTCTGTGTGGTCTGTGTATCTATGTAACTCTTCTCTCTCTCTCTCTCTCTCTCTCTCTCATCACGAGATTCCCCTCGTCTAAAATTTACCGACTCTAAATGTAAAATGGACACTCGGTTATATCAATATAGTTTTCATGAGATTCTGGAAGGTCTCCTGAAAGTCACCCCAGCACTCCTGAGAGAGAGAGAGAGAGAGAGAGAGAGAGAGAGAGAGAGAGACAGAGAGAGAGAGAGAGAGAGTACAAAGGAGTACAAAGGAAATCAAGCAACAACAGGTCTAGTGACCCTTCTAGGTTGCTTGTCCTCCAAAACACTGAGGATCAAGTGTCCAAACAGTGGTTTAGAGTGGGTAAGGGAACATTGGAAAGGGAACTACTGCCCTGCCACTAACGTGGCAGGACTAGGAAGTTAGTAGGGGACATATGGGTTAGTAACTGAGGGGAGGATAAAGTTATTCATTTACAAACGCAGTCAGTCGCGGGTTTGATGCGAGATATTTGTCTAGGCGGAATTTAAATGAATCAACGGTGCTGCAGTCTATAACGTCTCGGGGAAGCCCATTCCACAAGTTGACAACTCGATTGAAGAAGAAATTCTTAGATTCGTGCGAGTTAAAAGATTTACCAATAATTTTGCAAACCGTTTCCCCGCGTGTAATTAGATTGGTCGATAGTGAAGTACTTACTACAGTTCATATTGTCGATGCCTTTGATGATTTTGAACACTTGAATTAAGTCGCCTCTTAATCTGCGCTGGGTTAAAGGAAATAGATTTAATTCTCTAAGACGCTCTTCGTATGGTTTGTTCTTTAGGCTAGGTATCATTTTGGTAACTCTACGTTGAACTCGTTCTAGCTTGTTTATATCTTTTTGGTAATAAGGGCACCAGGATTGAACGCAGTATTCCAGAAGAGGGCGGACTAAGGAATTGTAAAGGGTTAGGATAACTTCTTTGGATTTATGCTCAAATGACCTGCCTATAAAGCCAATTATTTTGTTTGCCTTCTTAACAACTTCTGACATTGTTGACTCGGTTTTAGGTTACTCGATATTGTTACTCCCAGATCAGTTTCTCTGTTTACATTCTTAAGCTGAGTGCCATTCATCGAATAGTTTGCTTTCTCATTTAGGTATCCGACATGTAGTACTTTACATTTATCCGCATTGAAACTCATTTGCCAAATTTGGGCCCAACATGACAATTTATCTAGATTGTGTTGCATATCGTCAACTTGTTCTTTTGAGAGTACGCTATTTGCAATTTTTGTATCGTCAGCAAATTTTGAGATTGTGCAGGTGAGACCCTCATCTATGTCGTTGATGTAAATTAGAAAGAAAATTGGTCCTAGTACCGATCCCTTGGGTACCCCGCTACTTAGATTGGTCCATTTAGATGCCTTACCGTTTATGACTACCCTTTGCTTTCTGTTGCTGAGCCAATTTTCTATCCATTTCAACACACCGTCTTGTATTCCATGCGCTTTTAGTTTTAGCAGTAAACGTTTGTGGGGAACTTTGTCAAAGGCCTTTTGAAAATCAAGGTATATAATATCTACAGCTTTACTCTCATCGTAGAGGTTGAGGATATCGTGGAAGAAGAGAGAGAGAGAGAGAGAGAGAAAGAGAGAGAGTAGGAAGGTATGTGAATAGTGATGTGTATAATCTAAAACTATAGTAAATAAGAGAAAGAATGAAGGAAGGAACGATGCCTGGCGTAGAATAAGAAGTAGGAAGAGGCGTACACAAAAGTTTCATTGATGGTTACGGTAACAGAATCATTGTTGTATGAAGGAAAGGTTTAATACAAAACCATTGGAGTGATTTAAAACATAATACTAAGGAAAATTTTGGGCAAAGGACAACATAATTTATTATCACTGTTAGATATGAATAGGGCGAGACAGAGTGTAAAAAATATAATCATAAATAATAGGCGAGCTATGATTGGGTGTAACGATAAATGGAATAAGGAAGACATACTAAATGGGAATTGTATTACAAAGTACAAATTACAAAGGAGTACAAATGAAATCAAGCAACAACAGGTCTAGTGACCCCTCTAGGCTGCTTGTCCTCCAAAACACTGAGGATCAAGTGTCCAAACAGTGGTTTAGAGTGGGTAAGGGAACATTGGAAAGGGAACTAATACCCTGGAACTAATGTCTGTGGCAGGATTAGGAAGTTAGTAGGGGACAGATGCGTTAGTAAGTGAGGGGTGCAAATAAAGTTAATCATTTACAAACGCAGTCAGTCGTGGGTTTGATGCAAGCTATTTGTATAGGCGAAGTCTAAATGAATCAACGGTGCTGCAGTCTATAACGTCTCGGGGAAGCCCATTCCAAAAGTTGACAACTCGATTGAAGAAGACATTCTTAGATTTATTTGAGTTAAAAGATTTACCAACGATTGTGCAACCATTTCCCCGCGTGTAATTAGATTGGTCGATAGTGAAGTGCTTACTACAGTTCATATTGTCGATGCCTTTGATGATAGTAGGCAAAGAGCCAAGTTTTACCGAGACATTTGACATGTATGAATTATATAAATAAGTCAGAGAAAGAGGAAAAAAAGTGAACGAACTTGCGCATTAAGACAAGAGAAACAAAATATTGGGAACTGTGTGATATAATACAATAACAAAAAAATATAGAAAAGGGAAATGTAAAACCAGGTGCAAGGTGAGTAAGACATACAGAACCAAGAAGATTGTAAAGAGATTTAGAGGAAGGGAAGACTGGCCTACGCCCAAGATCAATATAACAAAATCAAAGAGATGACATGCTGTAAAGGGAAGGGTGAACTCAAATATATATTTATCTGTCTATCTATTGCCGGACGCCTTAATGAGGGTGGCCATACATAGAATACCCCCGAGCGGACCTATTCCCTGTAAGAGGGACAACCCCACCTAGTTTACTGAAGGACTTACAGGATTGACCACTCAATTTAGGATCCGTCCGACTCCGAGGCGCTCTGTGTATATATATACTATTGTATAGAACCACATTGTCGCCCTCCCATTAGAGGTGCTTACGCTACAGTTACTAGACACTTGGACTCACAATTATAAAGGTTGTTGGGAGAAATATTCACGGTCAATGTTTTTTAGATGATGAAAGTGTCACTAAATAGCCTACACTTGGTGGTGGTCAAATATCACCAACAGGTTGATTGTGTCTGGAAGCAAGGTCTGGTTGAGAACCAAGCCGTCCATATCATAACAATGGTTCGGTCCTATGTGAACATTAGCCTATATAAAGTTATTTAGGATATGTTTCTCAAGTAGGTAGATATGTGGTATAACTGTAAGCAAGCTATCTTAGTTAAACAGTCTCCGTCATAAGAACTAAAACTGTTAGTCACTTTTACAGTATATATTAGGGAGTGATGGGCGTGGCAGCAACTCGTGAACTATTCCTTAGAGTATTTTCATCACGTATATGTCACGGGTGGAAGCAATATTTTTGTTGCTGTTGATATTTTTGTTGAAGTTGGCATGGATGAAGGGTCAAAGTTGCTCAGGCAGTTGGCAACACTTGCCAAGCCACGCTTCCCACACTTCTAGTATAGTTTGTAATGTGAACAGGATAGTATGTGAATATATAACATGCAACACAAAATGTCCCCTTGAATACAGGTGATGGTGACCGAAGTAATTCCAAATTAAAATCAGAAGTGTATTGAAAGTGGTATATAATGATTGAATTCCACTGTTTCCTACTTAACTATAGTACTATTTGTTGTATTTAGTTAATCTTTAATCTAAAAACCCTGATCATGGTCGACATACTTTTGTGTTTTACTAGCTGCACCATTATATGTCTGTCAATCTAATGTTATTGTCTTAATTCATTGTATAATTACATTCTCTCTCTCTCTCTCCATTCCGACAATGTTTACATGGTACTTGATGTGTTAATGGATTCATAATATGGCAACAGATCCTGGTGATGACATCATCAAACCGAGTGGTTTAGTCAGCAATGGTCGGTACAATAACAGACAGGAAGCAATGTTAACCCCATCACTAGGGTGGCGGAATGTGGATTATAGTTAGCTTAACATTATAGGACGTTATCAAGATTTAGAAGGTTATTTAGAAAGCTTTTACTCGCACGTTCCTACCTAACCTTAATCAAATCGCCTAAAATAACCAATATGTCAAATAAGATAATGTAGCAGAGATGAATGTACAGAAGACTATTAACCCCTTCAGACTCATATGACGCAGAGGTTGCCAGATTAGCAATAAGAAATAGAGTTCTCTCTCTTATAATTACCTCTCCAAAATTAGTTTTCTGCCCACAGCTAACTCAAAGACAACTGCAGAGGTTGAAGTAACTAAACTAAAGGTTTCTAAATACCCCTGATGGTAACAAAGGCTTTAAAGTATCCCTAATAGGCTCAAAATTGCGTCATATGTCGGAGAGGGTTAAGTTGCAAAGCATCTTCATGATATAATTATTATGTTCATATATATATTTGATTACTGTACTTCTTAGCTTCTTTTACATAACCTATAATGAAGAAGACACTTATACTTTCTTGACTTTTTCTCCTCAGACTGATTTTACTTTAAGCTAAGGGTGGCATTTGTACAAACTAACCTAGCCTAACCCAACCTGCCAAGCTTTTAACCTAACCCAAGCCTAGCCTAGCCTATAGCCAGCCAATCTGTTTTTATATTATTAACTCTTGTAGATATTGTATTTAGTATCCTACTGTAGCTACTGTATATATCTCTGTAATTTTAGTTGTTGCTTGCACGATCTTGTAGTAACCTTTGACTGATACACTTTGTTATCTAAAAAGAGTAGGCTACTGCTTTACTAGGCTACAGCGAGACAAGGTCCATCTGTTGACACAGTATTTTAACCCCTTGTGTGCAGTCACACTTTATTTTTATATAATCTCTATTTGGTGAATTGTATATTTAGTTACATATTCTGTTATATATATATATATTTGTTTAAGGTTAGGTTATTTTTGTTTTTGGTTAGTCTAAGCTATCATCCCTGGTGGCCTATTTCTGCATACTTAAATTTATAAATTTTCAGTTAGGCTATAACCGCTGGTGGCCTATTTCTGCGTACCGGTATTTCATAATTTTTGTTTTCGGTTATTTTTATTTATTTTATTTTTTATTTTTATTTATTTTTTCGGTTAGTCTAGGCTATCATCCCTGGTGGCCTATTTCTGCGTACTTAAATTTTTAAATTTTCAGTTAGGCTATCACCGCTGGTGGCCTATTTCTGCGTACCGGTATTTCATAATTTTTGTTTTCAGTTAGGATAGGGTATCACCCCTGGTGGCCGATTTCAGTTTAAATAAAAATTTAAAAACATTTGGTTCGGTTATCACTGCGTATTTAAATTTAATTTTGTTTTGTTTTAATTTTCGGTTAGGCTATCACCGCTGATAACCTATTTGTGCGTATTTCAATTTTTTTGTTTTCGGTTAGGCCTATTTATGTAAGTGAAGTGACCTGAAGTGAGTTAAGTGTTTTTAAAGTGAGATAAGTGTTTTTTAAAGTGAGTTTAGTGTTTTTAAAGTGAGTTAAGTGTTTTTAAGTGAGTGAAGTGATCTGAAGAAAGTGATCGTCACCATGCCTCGTGCCTGTACCAACTGCGCCGGTAGGTTTGGTGCTTCCATGTTTGCTCCTGCCGATCCACAAGTCTGCCGACTCTGCCAGCAACGAGAGGATTTGACAGCAAAATTGGATGAAGCCCACAACAAGATCAACGCCCTCACCAGGAAGCTGGAATCACTCCAAGAATTTGTAACACTCAACGTTGGAGTATCACTAACTCCAATTGTTTCAACTCCAGCATCCACCACCGCCCCAAAGTCATCTGCCAACAATCCAACACCTGCAGTAGCCACTGCAACAGATACTTCTGATGAACCTGAGCCGACATCAAACCAGGACAGCCGCCCTGTTCACCTTAGTCTCTCCCCCACTCCTCGTGCGAGAAGCCTGCTAGCACAAACAGTACCAACTCCTCGCCCCCGTTCTAACCACTCCTCTCCCCGACCTGTACGCAGAGTCTCGCCACCACAGATTTCCGGATTTACACCAGTGAGGAACGGTGCACGACCAATTGCAGAAAAGGTCTCATCTACCAGTCACAATGTCACACAGATTTGAGATCTTGGTAGAGATGGAAGACAAAGCAGAAGAGACCAGGCTCATTGGGGATTCCATCCTATGAGGACAGGTCGAAGAGTTCTGCGACAGAGTCCCAAATCGACGAAAAAGATTTTGCATCCCAGGAGCTGGACTGGACGACATTGTGGAAGCCTTCGAAGATACCACAAAGGATGCAAACGAATATACCCTTTTTGTCATCCATGCTGGTTCAAATGACATCATGCGCACCAGATCCGAAGAGTTGATGGAGAAATATCGCAAGATGATCCAGCACTACAAAAACAAGTCAAGGAATATCATCATCTCAGGCATTCTCCATAAGATCGACGCACCTGACAAATTCTACGACAAGGCCTTCAGCACAAATAGCCGACTAAAATATTTGTGTCTGAAGGAAGAAGTTGAATTCATCAACCTCTTGGATAATTTCTATAACCAGCCTATTCTGTTCCGCAAGGATGGCACTCATCTAAACCCTGTGGGTTCAGCACGCATGGGTCGTCTCCTACACGAAGCAGTCAGCAACCATGGATCTAAAAACGCCATCCGAGAAGAAGCAGCAGTGACATAAATCATCCAACCCAAGCAAAAAACAGAGGCAACCGAGGACCACCAGCGATAAGGACCGAAGACAGCGAGGACCGAGGACAGCCATGAACATACATATAGATCTGACAAGAACCAACAATATTATTAAAGAGCGTTCCGTGAGTTCTAAAATAAATTTTTTTAAGATTTTCTATGCAAACGCTCGTAGCATACGCAATAAATTTTCAGATTTAGAGGAGCTAGGGTTTACAGGAAATTATGATGTGATTGGCATAACAGAATCTTGGCTCAAAACAGAAGATAGATACTTTTTAGCAGAGTATTCACTTCCCGGTTATGTAATGTTTGAGAAAAGCCGAATAAATCAAAATGGAGGTGGCGTTTTACTTTATATCAAAGAAAGTCTTAACCCTACCCTCTTGTCAAAACCTCAAATTGTGAACGTCGACACATCTTTTGTGCTAATAAAGAATAATAAAGGTACAAAAATAATACTTGCGTTAATATACAGACCTCCAGCTCAATCAGTGCAAACTGACCGAGAAAGTACGAACAAATTGCAGATGTAAGTAACTCACAAGATACCGTAATATTTGGCGACTTTAATTTACCTGTGACCAAGTTGGGCGATACTCTTACTTCACACTCCGGACATGACTTGTATACGAACTTGCAAGAGAGTTCACTTTATCAATTTGTTCGAACGCCGACCCGTGGTTTATAACGTTCTTGACATTGTACTTGCAACAAAAGAGAATTAATAGAGAATTTGAATGTTGGTGATGAATTCAGTAACAGCGACCATCGTACGATAACTTTCACTTTAAACTTTACTAGTAACGAACAAAATAGTAGCATCGAAAAAGTCCCTAATTTCAAGAAAGCAAACTTTCATAAACTTAGAGCTATGTTTAAAGAAACTGACTGGAGCTTTTTAATTAACAATAACGTCATAAATACATCTTGGAAGTTATTCGAAACCACTTACCTAAAAGCAGTGCAAGACTGCATACTTAATTAATTAATTGACGCCAAATACGGCGTCCAGGCCATAATAATAAGCCCAAATGGTGGAATAAAGTTATTTCAAACTGCCTGCTTGCTAAAAATTTTGCTAATGATAGATTAAAATCCTCACAAAATGACGAAGAACGGGTGAAATTTGTAGAGCTACGACGCAAAGCCAAAAAGTTAATTAAGCAAAGTAAAAAGACCCTAGAGTTACATATTGCGAATCAAAGTAAAACAAACCCGAAAGAATTCTATAGTTATATCAGAAAGACAAAAGTAGTTACTTCAACTGTTGGACCGTTAGTCGATGAAAATGGAGAATACACCAAAGACGAAGTACAAATGAGTAATGCCCTCAATACCTTCTTTGCATCAGTTTTTACAACAGAAGACCTCAGTGATATCCCTACACCATCGCCCATTCACATTGATAATTCAGATGTTCTAAGCAATATCACCGTTACAGAGAGAGAAGTATTGAATTGTTTAGATAAATTCAAGGTAAATAAAACGCCTGGACCTGATACAATCTCACCTAGAGTTCTAAAGGAAGCTAAGGATGAGCTCTCCAAACCACTGACATTACTATTCAATAAATCCTTGCAGTCTGGAACTATGCCTGATCAGTGGAAAATAGCCAACGTAACACCGATATTCAAAAAAGGCAGCAAATCCCTACCCAGTAACTATCGTCCAATTAGCTTAACCTCAGTTGTATGTAAAATGCTACAAACAGTCATAAGAGACAGACTCGTAAATCACTTAGAGGAAAATAACACACATACCCTTCTTTGGCGGCGCGCAACTTATGTCGTGTGCCATTTTCAGCACGTAATGTTGCAGAGAGAGAGAGCTGAGCGGTGTGAGGAGCGTAGTAAGGCTATGACCGCCGCCCACCACCGCGGTGGGCCAACTGAAGTGAAAACCACCCTTCCATCCCCCCTCATACTCGCTACTCGCTACACAGGGAAGTATGTAGGGAAAGTACCTAATTACATGGTTTTTGTACTCATGTTGCGCGATCGTTGCAAGAAAACCAGTGGTTGTACAAGGATGGTTGGGGTGTCATTAGAAAGCTCTGTTTATGCCCTTTCAGGGATAGATACTTGTTTTACGCTCTGGGTCTTATTTAGGCACGAAAATGATCACGTAAACAACCCTATTTAGGGTAAAAACACCCTGCTGGGCGGTACATATAAATTACCGCCTAGGCCGCTCATAAGCTGTTAACCCTTAATTAGCGGCGAGCAACATAAGTCGAGTTAAATAAAGCTGGACTATGTGGCGGCGCTCGACATAACTCGAGTGGCAATTTCAGCACGTAATGTGGCTGAGAGAGAGACAAGTGGTGGCAGGAGACTAGCGAGCGTATGACTGCTCCAGACCACCGCGGCGAACCTACTGACACAAATCTCAGCTCCCTCCTCCCTCTCTCACTCGCTACATACTCAATTATGTACCGAAAGTACCGAATTACCTGCTTTTTGCACTCGCGTTGCACGGTTATTGCAAGAAAACTATCCATCATACAAGGATCGTTATGGTGTCATTCGAAAGCTCTGTTTATGCCCTTTCAGGGATAGGTACTTGTTTTACGTTCTGGGTCTTATTTAGGCATGAAAATGATCACGTAAACAGCCCTATTTTGGCTAAAAACACCCCGCTGTGCGGTACACATAAATAAACCGCATAGGCCGCTCGTAAGGTGTTAAAGATACCCAACACGGCTTTCGTAAAAAACGTTCCTGTTTAACAAACCTCTTAGACTTCTTCCACGATATCCTCAACCTCTACGATGAGAGTAAAGCTGTAGATATTAATATATACCTTGATTTTCAAAAGGCCTTTGACAAAGTTCCCCACAAACGTTTACTGCTAAAACTAAAAGCGCATGGAATACAAGACGGTGTGTTGAAATGGATAGAAAATTGGCTCAGCGACAAAAAGCAAAGAGTAGTCATAAACGGTAAGGCATCTAAATGGACCAATGTAAGTAGCGGGGTACCCCAGGGATCGGTACTAGGACCAATTCTCTTTCTAATTTACATCACGACATAGATGAGGTGTCTCACCTGTACAATCTCAAAATTTGCTGACGATACAAAAATTGCAAATAGCGTACTCTCAAAAGAACAAGTTGACGATATGCAACACAATCTAGACAAATTGTCACATTGGGCCCAAATTTGGCAAATGAGTTTCAATGCGGATAAATGTAAAGTACTACATATCGGATACCTAAATGATTAAGCAAACTATTCGATGACTGGCACTCAGCTTAAGAATGTAAACAGAGAAACCGATCTGGGAGTAACAATATCGAGTAACCTAAAACCGAGTCAACAATGTTCAGAAGTTGTTAAGAAGGCAAACAAAATAATTGGCTTTATAGGCAGGTCATTTGAGCATAAATCCAAAGACGTTATCCTAACCCTTTACAATTCCTTAGTCCGCCCTCTTCTGGAATACTGCGTTCAATGCTGGTGCCCTTATTACCAAAAAGACATAAACAAGCTAGAACTAGTTCAACGTAGAGTTACCAAAATGATACCTAGCCTAAAGAACAAACCATATGAAGAGCGTCTTAGAGAATTAAATCTATTTCCTTTAACCCAGCGCAGATTAAGAGGTGACTTAATTCAAGTGTTCAAAATCATCAAAGGCATCGACAATATGAACTGTAGTAAGTACTTCACTATCGACCAATCTAATTACACGCTGGGAAACGGTTGCAAAATTATTGGTAAATCTTTTAACTCACACGAATCTAAGAATTTCTTCTTCAATCGATTTGTCAACTTGTGGAATGGGCTTCCCCGAAACGTTATAGACTGCAGCACCGTTGATTCATTTAAACTCCGCCTAGACAAATATCTCGCATCAAACCCGCAACTGACTGCGTTTGTAAATGAATAACTTTATTTTTTCCTCCCCTCAGTTACTAACCCATATGTCCCCTACTAACTTCCTAGTCCTGCCACGGACATTAGTTCCAGGGCAGTAGTTTCCTTTCCAATGTTCCCTACCCACTCTAAACCTCTGTTTGGACACTTGATCCTCAGTGTTTTGGAGGACAAGCAGCCTAGAAGGGTCACTAGACCTATTGTTGCTTGATTTCCTATGTACTCCTTTGTACTCCTTTGTACACCATTTCCATTTTATTCTGGCCATTAGTAGACCATTATACTGTATGTGCTTTAAGATGGATTTGTGGAATTCAAAATGCGGCATTCGAGTATAAACAACATGTAGAGGTGTTGTAACTCTGTACAAATATATATAATATATACATAATATTTATTTATAATTTCACATTGATCATGCACTGTTTGCAAGAATCGCATAGAATAAGTTACTAAAGATGAGTGAATGATCACATTCATAGTATAATTTGCCTGTAGCGTACATTGCCAGACAAGCAGATACACAATAACATCTAAACCATAGTGTCCAAAAGATCTGTGTTTGTATCTATGCACTTAGTAGGCTACCACCACGGGATCCTGATGACGTTAGCTGTAATTTGATTATGGCTAATTGAACCCCTACTACGTGACGTGAAGTAAATACAAATAGGACAATAGGAGATCTATATAACGATCGCCACGCGTAAATGTCAGCAACTTAAACAAATGCACAGTGCTCCATCTATGTTGTTGCACCTGTCTGTACCTTGGATAATGATGGTCATTTGGCAGTTGTTGTATTACTAATAAATTACTGACATGTTTGAATATAGTCGTGCTTAGTCCCATTATTTGTGAGATTTTAAGACGTTCACCCCATTAGTTTGGCGATCGTAAGAACTTTCACCCCATTTCATTGTCAATATTAAGATATTTCGTACCATTTAGGTGTCATTGATTTCCTGACATTTTGTAGGAGCCAGGCCAGGAAATTGTTCTACCGAAAAAATAACAAAAAATTTATCTTGATGGGGGTTCTTGGGTGTGTTTTTTTAAGCATGATAGAGGTCTAAGGAGCAAACTAGAAGAATATATATAAAACAAAGAAAATATATAACACAATAGAAAAACCTCCCATTAAAGGAGACACCATAACAGTACAGATGAAGGGTACAAGGTAATGTGAAGCAGAAGCCAGACAATACAATGGAAGAGTGTGAATGGTCTTAGGAAACACACAGTTAATAACAGACACGAAGGTAAACAGTGACATAAGAGGAAGTGGAACAGGAGACAATGGAAGCAAAGGGTAAAAGGAAAACACTAAACAGGCGAAAAGTCAAGGCAGAAAAAAAGGTGAGAGATTGATCTTTGGATCTTTGATCTCCCACCTCTCTCTCTCTCTCTCTCTCTCTCTCTCTCTCTCTCTCTTTCTCTTTCTCTTCTCTCCTTTCTCCCACTTTCTCTTTCTCTCTCTCTCTCTCTCTCTCTCTCTCTCTCTCTCTCTCTCCACCAACTGTTACAGTTTTAGCTATAGTCTCCCGGTCCTCGCTACCAACCTTTTACTGGGCTCTTCCGGGACCAAGTTTATGTCTTACTGCCTGTGTGTGTGTGTGTGTGTATGTGGCTCTGTGGGTGGCTCTGGCTGTGTGGGTGTGTCACCTTTACTCAGAGCCCGTCCCACGACAACAACAGTGGTGGACTGCAAGAGGGCGGAGCTTAATTATCAAGTTGTCTGGCTTCCGGTATCTTGTCAGTGTAGTTGTTTAGCCTAAAATTAAATTCCAAATGTGTTGGACATTTTAAAGGGGGTTTGTAATTTAGTTCCTACGATGTGGAGCATTAAAGATTGTCATATGTAAATATTGGCCACTTTAAACACTGCAGTGTTCATCCATGGATTTGGCAAACTATTGAATCTGTCTGTACCTAAATACTGTATAACATGGAGCATTTGGCACTTGTTGTACTACTTTTAATATACTGATATTGTTTGTCTGTATCTTATATAACATGGACCATTTGGCACTCTTTGTACTACTTATAATATACTGATATTGTTTGTCTGTATCTTATATAACATGGACCATTTGGCACCCTTTGTACTACTTATAATATACTGATATTGTTTGCTATTCAGAAGAAACAAACTTTCAAAAATGTTAACTTATGTGTGTGAGACGGCAGTCCCTGCAACATTGATAGTCCTAATGAACCACTCCACAGTTCCGTTTGTGAATTGAGTTCAAGTGTTGGGGAAAGAAGGAGAAGAAGACAAAGAAACACACGAATATGAAAGGAGAGAAGACATAAGCAATTTTCAAAGGAGATAAAAGAAAGACTAATGAGAGTTCAGAACAAAGGAAGAACGATACAGCCAAAGGGAAAGAGGATACGAATGGGTTTAGGAAGGAAGGAGGAAATAGGAGACCCGAGGGGAGACAGTGAAATAGGAGAAAGTGGAAGAAGGGACGATGAAAGGAAAGGAAAGGAGGGAAGACGAGAAAAGGGGACAAGTCAGTCCAGAAAAGAATAAACGGTGGGAGATTGTTCACAGAAAAAATATATACAATTTATAGGAACATGGTATTGTTTTGTAGCTAATATTACTTCATACAAGCCTTTCACTGCTGCTTTATTCCCTTCTACTTTATTTTATCATTACTGGCAACCTTTACCCTAGACCTACAGTATATCTATATTCAATGAACACTCTTATTAAGCATATAGTTACAATGTTTATATTGGCATCGACATATTTAACTCCATCTATTGTTTTTGGCATTCCATCTTTTACCTGAAGGCTTACTGTATTTAATGTATACAATCATCACAATAAATGTGTTCATTATATTTCAACATAATAGTAATTTTCTCCAGCTTGGTCGTAATTGTTATGTAGTGACTTGGGCGTGCCGATAGATCATTCGTTGAATCATATGGTTGGCTCGTAATTATGCTATATACAGAGTACTGTATATATACCCAGTCAGTATTATATGGCGACATACTAGTAAAGTACCCGTGGTTATAATAAATAGTCTTACAAGATAAATAATAACAATTAGGGTAACATAATTATTTGTATTTATTTATGTATATATATAAACTCAGGCACATACCCCATTACTGGGGGTGGCCGACATGAGACAGAGCCCGAACAGAAACAACATTTAAAGTTCCTATTCTCATGGTCCGGGACCACTTCGCGTTCTCTCGCCCATTTCGTCGAGTAGGAGAATTATACAAGAGGAGGAGGATTCTTAGCCCCCTGTGGTCACCGTAAATACTATCCAACTATATTCAATCCCTCCAAGAAATATTCCAGCGAATCATGTTTAAAAACATAATTACATGAATAAATAAATTAATATTATATTTAAGCATTAAGGAAACGTTGTCAATCTTAATATATATATGATTAAATTAAAACACTAGAGATATTTTCTTTTATTTATTGGCTAAACATTTTACATCACTATTGAGAAAGTACGTCAAGAACATTATTGTCATCAGTCAGTGGGATGGGTGGAGTTGCATGTTTGAAGCTAGTTGAGGAATTCTTGGCTTTGTGGTTGAAAGTGTCAGCCTGGCATCATTTGCAACATTCAAGCGAGTTCTCTTCTTTGTCTTCATCCCCAGCACAGTCGAGAACCCCTTCTCGCAGATATGTTGTTGAGAATGCCACCAACAACTTCAAGGCTCTCTTGGACAGAGTTGGCGAGTCAGCTAGTCGTGAAATCCAAAAGGAATCTACATTTTGGTTTTGGAAATTGATTTTCAAAGCGTCAATGGCTCGCATGGTGATCCACTCCTCCTTTGCAGGGAAATCATCATCATGAATGGCCTCATCAGGTACAGAGAAGGGATGAATGATCCACTGAAGACTGGCTGTTTCTTGGTCACTCTCTTGAAAGTTACGAAGGATCTGTGGGTATTACATGGCTAAGGACTGTTTTAGTTAACCCTCTGATTGTCATATTATATACCCACTATAAATACTAACTATACTGCACAGGGCAGTACACATACATACCTGCTTAGGTCTACCGCGGCTGATGCTCACAGAGCAACTGACAGCGTGAGATAGATAGAGGCAGGCTCAGGCAGTGACACGTACTGGACACGTCATGATCAGGGTTGCTGAGTGACTGTATCCTGAAGCATACCTGTCAAAATACTCTTTGCTTGCCACACACCTAGATACATATTTCTTCTTTTTTAATATTGTATAGTAGTTTTTAATGTTTATTGTTATTCGGTTTAACTTTATTAATTAATTATATGTTTACTTTACAACTCAGGGACCGCAATGTTTTCCTGATTTCCAGAATTCTTCACTTTATTTCTGTCACCCCCTCCATTACCCCCGAAAAAATGCTATATTATCCCCAGGGGGTAATTAACCCCTAGTTTGGAAACCAATGCGAGTCTACCAGCTATATTACACATCCATATATGTGTTATTGTTATTGTGTTATGAGTTATATTTGAAGACCATGAATATGTATACAGTGTGTATTAAACAACATACTTCACACATATGTTATTTAATACATACTGTATACATATATATTATGCACAATTATATATATTGTCTATCTATTGCCTGATGCCGTGATCCCCAAAGGGGTGGCCACGAACGAAACGCTCCCATGCACCTCTGTCTCCAGTCAGTCGACATCCCTCCGCCCAACCAGCACCGCCTTCATCCATATACTTCTTCACTCCATCCTTCCACCTCTTTTTCGGTTTACCTCTCCCTCTGTCCTTCCACCTCGCTCTCGTATACCCTTTTAGTCATTCTCTTGCTTCCCATACGTTCCATATGGTCCGAACCATCTCAAGGTATTCCTTTTCACACTTTCCAGCACATCTACCTCCACATCACACCTCCTTCTTACTTTCTCATTCGTCTGTCTATCTCTCCATGTAACTCTGCACGCACTTCTCAAGTAACTCATTTCCACCCCTCTCACTATTGGTCTGAGTTTCTCTACCAACGTCCAAGTCAGTAGATACATTAAACAATGGCTAGGCAGGATACACTATGATATTTGCAACTAAAATTGGGACCAGGTATCATACAAGTCGTGTTCCCTGTTAGGTTCATCCATATTTGACAGCCAAATATTACAATATATGTTTTTTTTTTTTTTTTTTTTTTTAAAAGAGACAGTGGACGGAGGAAGGAAAAACACAGATACAACAAAAAGGTCCATGTGCCTAAAGGCATCCTCCATTCATAAAATGTTTGTAACAACTGGATTTAAACATTCGTAGATTGTAAGTTTGTGGAAAGCAATTCGAGGGAAGTGCAACAATATAACATTAGGTAGGAAAACCAGTCATGATAACAACAGTGAAGACAAGAGAGATGGGTTGATTGGTACTGACAGATGACGTGAGTGACATATAGTGGTGTAGAGGGTTAGATAGTTGGAGAGAATAGATCGAGAGAGGATTAACTTGTGGAGCAACACAATCCAAACCTTGTGATGGCTTTGGAAGGGGTAAAGATATATTGTATGGCTAGAAAAAGTATACAAATAGTGTTTCATATCAGTAATCATTGTGTAGGAATAGGTGTCCTGTATACCATCCGTACTCAACACGTTAATATTAATTTATCTATTTGTCACTCAAATATACCAAACATATAAGTATTTTTGAAATTTAATTATGTAATCATCTGGCAACCGATATCCTGTTCTTTAATTGCATAATATGAACTACTATATAATGATCTGCTTCATATAGTTGTTTGTATAAATTACAATATACCGGTATTATAATACAAGAATTAGGTCGCAGCTCAGCCATTTATATAGGGACATTCTAAGTATCTACTATTGTAAAGTATAGTAATTAATAATAACTGTTGTTGTAGTGCCTATTGTGTTATTGACTGACAGAGCGATGTCCAACCTTCTCCTTCACCACCACCACAACAACAACAACAACAACAATATAACCAAGGAGTCACACCAGTTGTTTGTACAAGACATACTAGCGGAGTCGTATAATTCTAAACCATTATTTTCCTCAATTGCTATACACAAATAACCTGGTGACCACAAGTGTGTGAGTGGATTGATGGTGTCAGCAGGTGTGTGAGTGGCTTGATGGTGTCAGCAGGTGTGTGAGTGGATTGATGGTGTCAACAGGTGTATGAGTGGATTGATGGTGTCAGTTGTGCGAGTGGCTTGATAGTGTCAGCAGGTGTGTGAGTGGATTGATGGTGTCAACAGGTGTGTGAGTGGCTTGATGGTGGCAGCAGGTTTGTGAGTGGATTGATGGTGTCAACAGGTGTGTGAGTGGCTTGATGGTGTCAACAGGTGTGCGAGTGGCTTGATGGTGTCAGCAGGTGTGTGAGTGGCTTGATGGTGTCAGCAGGTGTGTGAGTGGATTGATGGTGTCAGCAGGTATGTGAGTGGCTTGATGGTCTCAGCAGGTGTGCAAGTGGATTGATGGTGTCAACAGGTGTGTGAGTGGATTGATGGTGTCAGTTGTGTGAGTGGCTTGATGGTGTCAGCAGGTGTGTGAATGGATTGATGGTGTCAACAGGTGTGTGAGTGGCTTGATGGTGTCAACAGGTGTGTGAGTGGATTGATGGTGTCAACAGGTGTGTGAGTGGATTGATGGTGTCAGTTGTGTGAGTGGCTTGATGGTGTCAACAGTTGTGTGAGTGGATTGATGGTGTCAACAGGTGTGTGAGTGGATTGATGGTGTCAGTTGTGTGAGTGGCTTGATGGTGTCAACAGGTGTGTGAGTGGATTGATGGTGTCAGTTGTGTGAGTGGTTTGATGGTGTCAGCAGGTGTGTGAGTGGATTGATGGTGTCAACAGGTGTGTGAGTGGATTGATGGTGGCAGCAGGTTTGTGAGTGGCTTGATAGTGTCAGCATGTGTGTGAGAGGCTTGATAGTGTCAGCATGTGCGTGAGTGGATTGATGGTGTCAACAGGTGTATGAGTGGATTGATGGTGTCAGTTGTGCGAGTGGCTTGATAGTGTCAGCAGGTGTGTGAGTGGATTGATGGTGTCAACAGGTGTGTGAGTGGATGATTGGTGGCAGCAGGTTTGTGAGTGGCTTGATAGTATCAGCATGTGTGTGAGTGGCTTGATAGTGTCAGCATGTGTGTGAGTGGATTGATGGTGTCTCACAGGTGTATGAGTGGATTGATGGTGTCAGTTGTGCGAGTGGCTTGATAGTGTCAGCAGGTGTGTGAGTGGATTGATGGTGTCAACAGGTGTGTGAGTGGCTTGATGGTGGCAGCAGGTTTGTGAGTGGATTGATGGTGTCAACAGGTGTGTGAGTGGCTTGATGGTGTCAACAGGTGTGTGAGTGGTTTGATGGTGTCAGCAGGTGTGTGAGTGGATTGATGGTGTCAGCAGGTATGTGAGTGGCTTGATGGTGTCAGCAGGTGTGCGAGTGGATTGATGGTGTCAACAGGTGTGTGAGTGGCTTGATGGTGTCAACAGGTGTGTGAGTGGATTGATGGTGTCAACAGGTGTGTGAGTGGATTGATGGTGTCAGTTGTGTGAGTGGCTTGATGGTGTCAACAGGTGTGTGAGTGGATTGATGGTGTCAACAGGTGTGTGAGTGGATTGATGGTGTCAGTTGTGTGAGTGGCTTGATGGTGTCAACAGGTGTGTGAGTGGATTGATGGTGTCAGTTGTGTGAGTGGCTTGATGGTGTCAGCAGGTGTGTGAGTGGATTGATGGTGTCAACAGGTGTGTGAGTGGATTGATGGTGGCAGCAGGTTTGTGAGTGGCTTGATAGTGTCAGCATGTGTGTGAGTGGCTTGATAGTGTCAGCATGTGTGTGAGTGGATTGATGGTGTCAGCATGTGTGTGAGTGGATTGATGGTGTCAGCAGGTGTGTGTGTGGATTGATGGTGTCAACAGGTGTGTGAGTGGATTGATGGTGTCAGTTGTGTGAGTGGCTTGATGGTGTCAACAGGTGTGTGAGTGGATTGATGGTGGCAGCAGGTTTGTGAGTGGCTTGATAGTGTCAGCATGTGTGTGAGTGGCTTGATAGTGTCAGCATGTGTGTGAGTGGATTGATGGTGTCAGCATGTGTGTGAGTGGATTGATGGTGTTAGCAGGTGTGTGAGTGGATTGATGGTGTCAACAGGTGTGTGAGTGGATTGATGGTGTCAGTTGTGTGAGTGGCTTGATGGTGTCAGCAGGTGTGTGAGTGGATTGATGGTGTCAACAGGTGTGTGAGTGGCTTGATGGTGTCAACAGGTGTGTGAGTGGATTGATGGTGTCAACAGGTGTGTGAGTGGATTGATGGTGTCAGTTGTGTGAGTGGCTTGATGGTGTCAACAGGTGTGTGAGTGGATTGATGGTGTCAACAGGTGTGTGAGTGGATTGATGGTGTCAGTTGTGTGAGTGGCTTGATGGTGTCAACAGGTGTGTGAGTGGATTGATGGTGTCAGTTGTGTGAGTGGCTTGATGGTGTCAGCAGGTGTGTGAGTGGATTGATGGTGTCAACAGGTGTGTGAGTGGATTGATGGTGGCAGCAGGTTTGTGAGTGGCTTGATAGTGTCAGCATGTGTGTGAGTGGCTTGATAGTGTCAGCATGTGTGTGAGTAGATTGATGGTGTCAGCAGGTATGTGAGTGGATTGATGGTGTCAACAGGTGTCTGAGTGGATTGATGGTGTCAGTTGTGTGAGTGGCTTGATGGTGTCAACAGGTGTGTGAGTGGATTGATGGTGGCAGCAGGTTTGTGAGTGGCTTGATAGTGTCTGCATGTGTGTGAGTGGCTTGATAGTGTCAGCATGTGTGTGAGTGGATTGATGGTGTCAGCATGTGTCTGAGTGGATTGATGGTGTTAGCAGGTGTGTGAGTGGATTGATGGTGTCAACAGGTGTGTGAGTGGATTGATGGTGTCAGTTGTGTGAGTGGCTTGATGGTGTCAACAGGTGTGTGAGTGGATTGATGGTGTCAGTTGTGTGAGTGGCTTGATGGTGTCAGTAGGTGTGTGAGTGGATTGATGGTGTCAACAGGTGTGCGAGTGGATTGATGGTGGCAGCAGGTTTGTGAGTGGCTTGATAGTGTCAGCATGTGTGTGAGTGGATTGATGGTGTCAGCATGTGTCTGAGTGGATTGATGGTGTTAGCAGGTGTGTGAGTGGATTGATGGTGTCAACAGGTGTGGGAGTGGATTGATGGTGTCAGTTGTGTGAGTGGCTTGATGGTGTCAACAGGTGTGTGAGTGGATTGATGGTGTCAGTTGTGTGAGTGGCTTGATGGTGTCAGTAGGTGTGTGAGTGGATTGATGGTGTCAACAGGTGTGCGAGTGGATTGATGGTGGCAGCAGGTTTGTGAGTGGCTTGATAGTGTCAGCATGTGTGTGAGTGGATTGATGGTGTCAGCATGTGTGTGAGTGGATTGATGGTGTCAACAGGTGTGTGAGTGGATTGATGGTATCAACAGGTGTGTTAGTGACTTGAGTCCGTGAGCAGATGTGTGAGAACTGTACAAACTGTCAAATACTCGCATATCGATCGATTAGGTCGTAATTGTCCTCCATAGTCTACGTCTTTCTGGTTTTTCAGTATAATATATAGTAGTATAGAAATGCATATGCATATGCAAATCTACCTGCTGTTAATTTTCCGATACAAATGCAAGCTATTGCACAATTATGGGCAGGTATATTTAGACCATCGACAAAGCTTTCCGGTGATAACCTAGTTAAATTAAATTGGACAGCTGTTCGTTTGGCAGGTCAAATAGAACGAGAACCTTTTGGGAAGTGTAGGAGGATTGTGTTTATCGTAGTTTGGTCAATTGGGGTTCGGAAGTTCGGTTACCAATTACTAGTAATACTCTTGTTGCACGGCACTAGACTATATTGAACGTAAATAAATGGATGCCTGGGATAGTAACATATACACAATTCATTGTTTGTTTACATTCTATATTATTATTATATTGTACATTTAGAGTTTAAAATATAATCAATTGCCAAAAAAACACGTTTCTTAGTATGAGAGAGAGAGAGAGAGAGAGAGAGAGAGAGAGAGAGAGAGAGAGAGAGAGAGAGAGAGAGAGAGAGAGAGAGAGAGAGAGAGAGAGAGAGAGAGAGAGAGAGAGAGAGAGAGAGAGAGAGAGAGAGAGAGAGAGAGAGAGAGAGAGAGAGAGAGAGAGAGAGAGAGAGAGAGAGAGAGAGAGAGAGAGAGAGAGAGAGAGAGAGAGAGAGATTGTTAGATTGTTGACGTCGGATAGCCTTTTCTAAGTTATTAATGATATTCACTACAACACATTCATGGGGACCTATAAACATCACTTCATGTTCCATCATAAGATAAAAATATAAGTATAAAAACCTCCCGAGGCGCGAGTTGGCCATTAGAGTGAAAGTGGGAGTGGACATTACAAAGAGCAAAATGGAGATAAAATCCGAGACTCAATTTGGTCCTGGAGTAAGACACAAAACTTTTGATGTCACATCCTCAGTAAAATGTGAACGTTTTTCATTGACACTCTCAAAAGCAAAGGAGGGAACAGTAGATGAAGCAGTAAAGATAGAATGTCTACCATTGATGTATATGTATATCCCACAAATGTTCTTTGAGCTTCAACACATTGATGATACACATAGTAAAGATAATTACCAAAAACCTATAAATAATTTACTTATTATGTATGTTGTTAATTGGTATTATGGTGGGGTTTTTGTAGGTGAGTGAGGGAGATAGAAGGCAGAACTGCCTTTGACGAGAGCCTCCCCCAGAGTTGAAAGAGTGACAGGGCCAAAATCAAGGGACGTTCGATCCAGAATGCATGGACACACGGAGTTCGGAGCAATTTATGGCATAGTATGAGGGGAAGACTGATTCCGGGAGAGAGTTCCAGAGATCAGCTGTTGAATAGAAGAAAGATTGAGAATAACGTGTTACTCTTGGGTTGGTGAGTTGCACAGAATAGGGGTGGGATTGATTTGGAAGACGGGTGTTACATGCTCTACAAAGAGGGGGTGGTATACACTAAGAGCGCTCTGAGGAACACTGATTGTTGTAATAGCTATAGAATAGTGAGACGGGTGCAACATTGTGGTTGAGAGTACAAAGCAAATCAAGCAACAACAGATTTAGCGACCCCTCTAGGTTTCTTGTCCTCCAAAACACTGAGGATCAAGTGGTGGCCTCCCTCTACCACCATAATAGTATACTGGTACTGTATTATGTGATCAAGGCAGCCAAACACCATCCTACTATTTCTATCACCCACTATACATTTTGAGAGAGAGAGAGAGAGAGAGAGAGAGAGAGAGAGAGAGAAAACAAAATCCGAATTATGACTTTGTATCACCATGTTTATCTTTAATTAACAACCATGTATGATGCGCGATGATGAACCATTGAGATGTATATAACCAAACAAACCGTTTTATGAAGCTAATTGTAATTGGATATCTCACCCTAAAAGTGTGGATGACTGACAGATGGAAGGGAAAGGTGAAATATGTTGACTAATATCAAGGTAGAGATAGAATGTGAAGGAGAGGTAAATAACAATGATGGAATGTGTCTTTGACTCTGTGACTAGTCGTGACAAAATTCTTGGAAGTCTCTTTGTGGTGACTACAATTCAAGTGCTTGTGGTGTATTGCAATAATTGTGAAATTAACATTTATATCAAAACATTTATTTAGTCTAAATAATTTGCATTGTATATAAGAAATTAACCATATGCGTAATTTACAAACATAACACTATATCAAATGTAGTTTATCTCATTATAACGTTTGTGTTTTGATAAAGGCAGACTAAATAAATCCCGCAACTATGTACATGAGACTCTGAGAGATTCGACTTTGATCATTGGGGTGGGTTTCCTGGTGGCAGAGAGGTGGGCAGATTGTGTTATAGAAGTTAAAAGGTTTAATGAAAGACTGATTTTATTAAGAATGAAAGTCGGGGCGAGAGTCATAGATGTTATATCAGCATATGCCCCCCAAGCAGGCTTAGCTATAGATGTCAAAGAACGATTCTGGAATGAATTACTAGGGGTGGTTGTCGGATGATAGGAAGGGGAGGTAGTAAATGTGGGAGGAGACTTGAATGGACATGTCGGGGCAGGTGCCGACGGATATGAGGGCATGCACGGAGGCCAGGGTTATGGCCGTAAGAACCTGGGAGGCGAATACATACTGGAACACTGTACTGCCACAGGGATGGTGGTGTGTAATACTATGTTTAGGAAGAGGATGAGCCATCTGATAACATATGAATCAGGTGGCTCCAGTAGCCAGATAGACTACTTCCTTTTCAGCAAATCTGACAGGAAGTGGGTTAGAGACGTTAAGATCATACCAGGCGAAGAATGCATCCCCCAACACAAGCTCCTAGTGTGTGATATGTGCCTAGGTAGAGTTCCTGTTAGAAAGAAAGCTCATTTGCCAAAAAGGAAAGTATGGTTGTTGGAAAAAGAGGAATACAGAGACAGATTCCACAGCGAAATGATGGAAATCGAAAGGAGAATGGCCGTTAGGCCAGATGTTGATAGCAAATAGAACTTTATAGAGCTCAGCCTCCTTGATACCACAGAAAAAGTCTGTGGCAAAACAAAGGGGCCACCTAGACATAAGTTCTCCTGGTGGTGGAACAATGATGTCAAAGCTGCAGTCAGAGAGAAGAAGAGATGTTTCTAAGTATTGGAAGGAAGGTGGCAGCAAGGAAGAATACCTGTCCGCCAAACGAAATGCTAGAAGAGAGGTCTAAGGGCAAAGAAAATCCATACAGGATAGCGTAATAGAACAAGTTTGCAGCACTAATAATACCAATGGAGTATATAAATTAGTTAAGAATGTAAGGGACAGTAGCCAGGACGTCGTGGGTGTAAGATGCATAAATAATGACAGTGGCATGACTGTTTACACTGAAAAATAAATCAGAGAGGTGTGGAAGGAGCATCATGAAAGACTGCTTAATGTGGAGTTTGAATGGAACAGGGAACAGGTCAGCGCTGTAGTCCCAGTACAAGGCCCTCCGCCTTTGATATGGTACGACGCTGTTAAAAGTGCTATAGATAAAGTGAAGTCAGGAAAAGCCGCTGGGAGCTCCGGCATTGTCGCTGAGATGCTAAAAGCAGCTGGAGATATTGGGGTAAAATTGGTCACAGAGCTGATTAATGCTATCATAAAGGAGGAAAAAATTCCCTATGCTTGGCAGGAAAGTGTTATAGTAAATATATTTAACACCTTAAGAGCGGCCTATGCGGTTTATTTATATGTACCGCCCAGCGGGGTGTTTTTAGCCAAAATAGGGCTGTTTACGTGATCATTTTCATGCCTAAATAAGACCCAGAACGTAAAACAAGTATCTATCCCTGAAAGGGCATAAACAGAGCTTTCGAATGACACCATAACGATCCTTTTATGATGGCTAGTTTTCTTGCAATAACCGTGCAACGCGAGTGCAAAAAGCATGTAATTAGGCACTTTCCCGATACAATTCCGTATATAGCGAGTGAGAGAGGGAGGAGGGAGGTGGGATTCGTGTCAGTAGGTTCCCCGCGGTGGTCTGGAGCAGTCATACGCTCGCTACTCTCCTGCCACCACTTGTCTCTCTCTCTCAGCAACATTACGTGCTGAAATTGCCACTCGACCTATGTCGAGCGCCGCCACATAGTCCAGCTTTATTTAACTCGACTTATGTTGCTCGCCGACAGTTAGGGGTTAAAGGCAAGGGTGACTCCTTAGACAGGGGAAATTATCGCGGTTTGAAAATGCTCGATCAAGTCATGAAAGTCAGCGAAAGGGTCTTTGAATGCATGATCAGGGAAAGTGTTGCTATCAGCGACATGCAGTTTGGATTTATGCTGGGACGTGGCAAATCAAATGCTATCTTCACTCTTAGGCAAATGCAAGAGAGGTACTTAGAGAATAACAGGGAGTTATACCTAGTTTTTATAGATCTGGAGAAGGCCTTCGACCGGGTGCCCAGGGAGATAGTGCAGTGGGCTATGAGAAAACTTGGAGTAGAAGAATGGTTGGTGCGTGTGATAATGAGAATGTATGAGGGGTCACGGGCAGCAGTTAGAGTAAACGGGGACCTGAGTGAAGAGTTCCCTGTGAGAGTTGAAGTTCACCAAGGTTCAGTTCTGAGCCCATTACTGTTTGTTTTAGTCCTGGAGGCTCTTGTCAAGGGAATTTAGGACAGGACTCCCATGGGAGATGTTATTTGCAGATGATCTAGTTCTTATTGCAGATAGTGCGCAGGAAGCAGAGGCGAAGTTCAAAAGATGGAGGGAAGGTATGGCAAATATGGGTCTAAGAGTGAACATAGATAAAACAAAGGTCATGATTAGTGGAGTAGGGCGTGGAGCTATGGAAAGAAGCGGCGACTATCCATGCGCAGTATGTGGGAAGGGGGTGGGATGTAATTCAATTCAATGTTGTGTCTGTAGTGACTGGGTACACAAGAGATGTAGTGGAGCTAGAGGACCTTTGACAAGAATCATAGACTTTGAATGCGCAGTGTGCAAGGGAGATCTTGTATTAAATGACCCGCCTGTCAGTGTTGATTTCGACTGTGTAATGTTGGAGTGTGTGAAAAAGTTCTGCTACCTGGGTGACACAGTTTCCGCTGGAGGTGGCGCTGAAGCTAGCTCCATTGTTAGAGTCAGAAGTGGCTGGGGAAATTTTAGAGAGCTGTTGCCACTCCTGACCATGAGAGGGCTCCCACCCCACCTTAAAGGGAAGGTGTATACCTTGTGTGTTAGGAGCGCGATGACCTATGCCTCTGAGACGTGGCCGGTTAAGCGGAGGATGTTAATAGAATGGAAAGGAATGTGAAGAGAATGGTGAGATGGATGTGGGGGGTTAATCTTAGGGACAGGGTATTGAGCGAGGAATTGAGAAGGCGTCTGGGCATTAGGAGTATCAGTGATGCGCACAAGCCGACTTGGTTGGTTTGGACATGTGGAGAGAATGGATGATCAGAACTGGGTGAAGAAATGCCGGACTGTGAACTTGGTGGGAGCTGCGCGTAGGGGTGGACCTAGAATGACTTGGGCTCGGGTACTCCAGTCCGATCTCAAAATAAAGAACTTGACAACACAGGCAGCCCTTGACAGGACTGCCTGGAAAGCTGCAATTTAGGACGTGAGACTGTAACCACAGTCTTTGTGGACAAACGGTCTTTAAACTTGCATGTATCAATCAGGAGGTGTAGGTCGGAGCACACCACGCCCATAAAGGAAGATCCTGAAGGCTGGGATAAATATGCAGCATCTCTAAACCCTCCACCCCCGCCCAGAAACCCAGCAAATATATTCCATTGGGCCCGTGGGGAAAGTCAAACAATTGTGAAGGAGTTGAGAGCTGCCCGGGGAAGAGTTTGATAAACAGTCCATATTGCCGACGTGGGCAGGTGGTGGTGTAAAGGTTGGTGCTTCTTGAAGTTACATTAGTTGCATGTATTTCAATGTGTATATTTAATTGTGTGGTATTAAATTATTGCACACATTCTATGGCTATTCAATGGTGTCACAGTTATGTTTTGGTGATGTAAACAGCGCATCCAAGATGCTTCACCAAGAGGTGGAAGAAATATTTGGCTTGTCGGTTAGTTCAACCTGATAAATAAAACAGGCAAGCGAGACGTCATTAAAATACGAGTTCCATTTTCACATGATGGCTCTCTTTCTGCACCAATAATACTTTAGGAGTACAGTGTTTTGAAGTTGATCTGGCTTGACTGTGGTTTGAGAAGGTACTGTGTTCCGTGTACTGACTATATGTGAAACAAAAGAAAAGACAAAAGTTGAAGAGCGTTAGCCAAATGGAGACAGATATAAGACTGTAGAGGAGACACAGAAGGGAGAGGGAAGAGAGAAAGATTAACATGGAAGAGAATGAAGATAAAAAATAACTAGCGAGAGAGAGAGAGAGAGGTGTAACATAAGGACACCAAAGACAGTATAATAACAGTGGTGGTAATAGGTGTTGTGGTGGAGAGGTTATCACTGACAGTGTTAGGATGTATGTGGCCTTAAGGTAACAGTGTTGTTGAATTAATAAATATGTACAATGTTGATATATTTTGATTTGCTTAATTGTATTGGGAACACGTCTATTCGGTTTAACATCTATCTATCTATCTATCTATATGCTCAGGCCCAATCCCCACTTTTCCTATTTTTAATTTGTTATTTGCTATTTAATTCTATTTTATTATTTTGTTTGTTTTGTTTTTGGGGTGGCCGCCTGAAGACAGAGCAAGAACAGGGAAAACACATAACACAACGAACAAACACAGAAAAAACACAAATTCACACACATCTAGGTCACCCAGGAGAAGACCCAGATACCAGGGTCACCAAGGTCGCTCCAGCACTCCCCAGGCCCCCAACCACCCGGAGAGGTTCCGATCTCGGCAGGCAGACATGCAGCGGAGCCGAAGCCACAATCCCGCCCACCACACTTCCAGGCGCACCCTTCATATTAATCGTCTCCCCGGGCCATGTGCCTGATGGACTATTATCTAGTCCAACTTGCGCCCGACCCCTTCCCCCTAATGACCACGTGTTCACTCAACTATGCACAAACATTCTCAATTCATTCCTTTGTATTACCACTTCCTTTGCCTGATTTATAGTCATTCCTCTATCATCCAAAGCTTGTCTTACACATTCTCTCCATCTCAATAGGGGTCTTCCTGCCCTTCTATCTCCCCTTGTATCTGACTTGCATATTCTCTTTGTAAGCCTTGCATCTCCCACTCGTTCAACATGACCATACTAGCTCAGCATAATATAAATGCATTAATATTCCGCTAATAAAATAAAAAGCAACAAGCAAATATAACTGTTAAGTCGTACTGGACTACTATAATTCGATATATCCACCTGTAGCAATTACTAATGTGACACTTCTTTAAAGTAAATGTTGCGCAGGTGTGTGTGTTTTTGTTTTTTATTTAGACAGCTTAAAATCTAAAGATATTCAACCGATATAACAATTGACTTATAGTTTAGCTTCTAATATGAATGTGATCAACTAACCCTTAAGTGTTGCCAGAAATAAGTGTCGTCAAAAACTCCCTGAAAGAATCGCCTCTACTGACCGACATTGTTGCAACATTAACCATCAGACAGTTCTCGTTAGTTGACCCGCTGATTACACAGTATAAAGAGGACAACATTATGGTTCCATAACACTGTCATTTTCTGGCCTGCAAGTGTGTTATTATGTTCCCAACATTTCGAACATAGGTTGAAAACTGCTTAAGTGGAGAGAGCGAGGCATATATTGGAGGGGAGATGATGATGTCTTATGGGTTAATTATTAACACTCTTATTACAATGACGCTTTTTATTCAGGTTCTTATTAGACTTAGTAATAGCCTGTGGGAGTGGAGCGTTAAACTTAAACTAGACATAATCCTTAAACATGTTGATGTAAATTAGCCATAAACAGTTGTACTGGAGCCATCGTATTAAAGGGTTTTACAGTGAAGGTTTTAGAAGGATCTCATTATCTCGCTGGCTAATGAGTTTGGATGATCAAAGATTTTCGAAAATGAGGTCCAAAATAAATTAAAGGTAAAGTGGGGACCGGGCTTGAGTATATACATACATACATACATACATACATACATACATACATACAAAACTCTACTGTATGTGCCACAGTATTTTCGACTTTGATGTACATTGAATATTTAGGCAAATGCGCTATGCTTCTGATAGAAGCTTTCAGGTTTATTTTTTATTTTTTTTTGCAGTATATGTCAGTCCAGCGTATTTCTATGTATGTAAATAAGTGATGCAAAGGGATACACATGCAAAATGTATTCGTCAACAATATGTTATGCCAGTATTTGATTCAACCATGACATTCGTACAGCTACTACAAATTGTTTAAACAAAACAATACTTCATGAATATATTGAGCTGTAGCCGGCTAATTCACATATGTTAGTCCCTGTTGTATTAACAGTAAGTGGAATATCCATTATCTCGCTCAACTTTAAGTTCAGTGATGTACTGGATATGACATACCATGCATATGGATAATATACGTGGTGAATTGTTGTATATAATGTTTGTTTACAGACCAATCACAATTACAATTACTTTTAGATTTGATATTATACTAAATATACATATTACAAAACATCAAGAGGTCAACAAGTTAATCAGTGACAGCTAATATGGATTCCGATACGAACACTTCACTGCAAACATACTCGACCTTGTCACACATCCATTTCCTCAAACTATTCATCTTCACTGAGAAACTCTTGCTATGACGCTTGACAAATCAAACGCTCTCTCCCTCTCTTTTTTTTTTTACTTAAAGAGCAAGAACAACTTTATTAATATGCCCCTTCTCATACACTCCTCCAGGCACCCATACATCTCGCCTACTAGGTTTCATTATAAATTTCAACACAGAACATAAACAATGGTTATCAACACAACCACTCACAAGACCGGCCAACATAACAACTATACATGGACTTACACAAGTACAATTTTCCTTCAGTTTGTTTTTTTGACTCGATCTGACAGTTTATGAAATATACGTATATAAACATTCGGTCAACCTATTATACTCCAGGCTAAATGTTGATGATAGCGCACAATAAGCTTACAGTGTTGACAGATTAATGTTATGGATAAATGTTCTTTTAATTTTATGTTCTCTTGATTTTAATTTCCTATAATATTACTTTGAGCATTGTGAAGTAGGATAAGGAATTAAGGATGTAAACACTTGTTCACAAGAATAGTTTCCATTTGTGGCATCCACGTCTTCATGGGTTTATACAAGCCTTTTTCTCCTTGGCTGACCTTTGATGTGTACAGTTGATGTCAGTTCCAGCCAGGACACGACCTATAACAGGGAAATAAACCTAGACTAAAGGCACACTGCGTCAGTCTTTATTTTGCAATACAACACAAATCCTCTTTTTGCCACAAATATCCAAGCAATGTGTGTTTTAGTTTATGCTCAATTTCTTAATTGTATTGTTGACTGTCCTGTTTGGAAGTGACCCCAACTGTACACTCACACGTACTAAAAGTTGCTCAGGGGTGGGTCCTTCCTTCCCCTACTCCACCCTGGGCAGGTGGAAGGGGGGAGTCGGATCCAAGTCTACCCCCACCTTCCACCCTCAAACTATCCCCAACTCACCCCCCCCACCCCCCACCTCCCACCTTCCTTCTCTAGCAAGCAGTTAGTGATTAGCGGAGATTGTGCTCATGTATTACAAATTATTGTTAAACCATCATTGCACATGCTAAAAATAGCCGACATTTAACATTTATTAGGAATGTATAAATACAATAGGCTATACTGTATAATTGTATTCTACAAATGAGTTCCTATATACAACGTGGGTTACACGAATCTTGGCTGTAGCTGTAGTCTTAAGCCTCTCTCTCTCTCTCTGCGTGTGTGTGTCTCTCTCTCATTGCACTGCTTTCTACGATCAAAAATTAATGTGATTCCAATATAATAATACCGTAATGGAATCCAATCTCATGCAGTATTTGGGATATTGTGTTCACCAAGTATTGTAATACACATCAACGTGCCCTCTACAATCTACTCTTAGGTTCTCAAATTACTTACATAGTTGGGCTTTTATAACATAAATGGAAAGGACTAAAGGCCAAGATTGGCTCAAAGATTGGCTGGAATAGTGTTGTGGCTGTTATTGATTGTTTTGTTTATCATGTCAATCAGTTTCTCCCATTGATTCAATACCATGCATACTATAAAAGGTCTGCATTTAATTATATATAGCCTTAACACATGTTTCAATCTATCTATCTATCTATCTATTGCCGGACGCCTTACTCCCCTTACGAGGGTGGCCACACACAGAATGCCCCCAAGCGGACCTATTCCCTGTGAGAGGGACAACCCGAGCCAGCTTAGTGAAGGACTTACAGGATTGACCACTCAATTTAGGATCCGTCCGACTCAGAGGCCCTCTGTGTATCTTGTTAGCACTATTTTTCTACAGTGGTGTTCGGCTAATCCATCCACTAACCTGCCTTACCCTTGGAAGGCAGTACAGATTTGTATCAGGTTTACTCCCCTAGACAGGTTGCCAACCAAGGCTGACGAGTCCCATCCACCCGAATTTGTATAAGGTTGTCTCCCCTAGATGAGTTGCCGACCAAGGCTAACGAGTCCCACCCACCCATTAATCAATTAAATCAATTAAATCAATTGTTTCAATCAATTAAATTAAAATGTAAAACTTGCAAACAAAGTCAAACCAAAACAGGGACACAGACAATATAAAGTCAAAACAACATATCAAAATCGCTATGTGGAAACAACGCTTACTAAAATAAAATTTATGAAATGAAAGAACTCAATCCACCACATAGGGTGTACATTACTACATGAGCAAGTTAATCTGGTTCCCAAGCAAACTAATTGCACACATAAAAACACACTATCGTCACGTTCAGGAAATTAGTCAATTTGGGAAGTCCGGGACGTTCTGGCAAATATTACTAAACTCTGCATGAATAAAAGAAACTACAATTAGTGTTAAAATGTTCATTTAAAATCAAATTTGCAACATGACAAGACATTAACAATAGTACAAAATAAAAAATATTGATAAGATATATAACATTACAATTTTGTTTTTATATAGCACTCACTAACGATAGTGCTATCGGGTAGGTACCTGTAAGCATAGCATGCCTCAAGTGACCCCTATCAATAACTACCCTACAAATAACCTATATTTATCGTACAAATAAACTAAGGAAATCGCAAAAGCAAGCAATTGATACCATCGACAATGAATAGATATAATATAAAGACAAATAATTACAATATATGAAAAAGTAACAACATATTTAAACAAAGAGTACTCTTTTAGCAAGAACAATTAATTTAAATAAATCATCAATATTAATAATAGAAAAATATAAACAATAAATACAAACAGACACAAAGTAAGCAGAGGTTATACAAGAAACTCCACGTTAAAAATGCTTGATTAAAATTATTTATGTCAAATTTTAGAATACAGTCAGAGTAATTGACCCTAAAAGGATTACATTTACGTAACAATTTACCTGCCTCATAATGTAGAACTCGATACCAATTAATATCAAAATCGGTGTTAACCGTTAGTAAGGTTTGAGTATAGGACAACACTCCTTACAGAGTGTGCACACTACTATTTACTGTCTTCTTGAACTGTTCAACTGAGGAAATGTTCACAACTTCTGAGGAAAGTTTGTTCCAGGTAGAACATATCTTAAATAGCAAACAGTTTCCACAAATGCTAGTGCTGAACTTTTTCAATTCTAACTGCCAGCCATGGTTGCGTATTGTATGCATATTGAGGCTTAACAGTTTCCTATGATCCACATTGTCAAACCCATTACATATTTTAAAAAACTTGAATGAACTGACCTCGTAGTCTGCTGTCAAGAGAGAGAGAGTTAGAAGACCACTACAGCCGAGATTCTTGTAACCCACGTTGTGTATAGAGACTCATTTTGAGAATACAATTATACAGTATATTGTATTATTGCATTCCTAATATTTTGTAATAATAATTGGTACAATAATTTGTAATACATGAGAACAATCGTCGCTAGTCACTAACTGCGTGCTAGAGAAGGAAGGTGGGGGAGTTGGGGATTGTTTGGGGGTGGAAGGTGGGGATAGACTTGGATCCAACTCCCCCCTTCCACCTGCCCAGGGTGGGGTAGGGGAAGAAAGGACCCACCCCTGAGCAACTTTGAGTACGCGTGAGTGTACGTCCGTGTTGTGTATGTGTACTAATCAATTCTTGTTACTAATGCCTTTTCCTTAGCGTTTCTCACTTTCAAACCATTTTACTTTTCTGAATTAATGATGTATTGTCATGCACTCTCAGATGCTTAGAGTGTATATTTTCACAGAATATATACACCCTCTCCTACTTTGTCTTGATTCAGTTTACATCCACATTGTATGCCTGACTACTAACAATATGATATGCGGAGAACATAATACAACAGTAATCTATTAAGACGAGGAAAACATGAGCTTGACCCCAAACCCGCTATAAAACTGTATAAGGTAATCAAAAGAATATGCAACCCGAATGAACCCACAATTCCTTTGATGTTCGTATTTTACCTGACAACATTTTTGGATGAGCTGAATAATTGTTGGCTGAGTGATGTTGGAGGGAAATTATGTTGGAATATTTGGGGTGAATTTGTAAGTTTTTTACCCTAATCAAGAATTCTCTTTGGCAAAAGTTATTTACATTTTGCAAATCAATTTTCTAATAAATTCACCATGTAGTTTTTGCAGTTTCGATCAGTATATATATTCTGCAGCATAGTCAGTAGAACGCCGGCTGCTGATCAACGGGTTGGCGGATTTTTCGGCACTGTCAAAATGTTATTGGTAGATGTCAAGTCCAGGCAACTTGACCTAGCGATTCGATTCGTGGCAAACGGGTAATTTTCCTGTCCACCCCTTGTCAGGAACTACGCCGTCTGAAAAAATAAAAAAATAAAAAAAATACATTGCTTATCAAATGATAATTTAATTAAATACATAAAACCTTAACCTTTGCAAATATTCAATTTTAGTCATTATTTAAGTTTCAGATTTACTAGTAATACATTCAACTTCATAATATGCATGCATATCTGTCTCTTTTCCTATTATTTCGTAATGTTTATCTTAGAAACATACTGTATAATTATGCATGAGGGGAAAGGAAAACTAAATATATTCGTTACCCTTAGTATTACATTTTCTTCTATAACTAAAGGAACAGAAAATGTGAGGTAATCCAAGTGCTGGTGTGGTGGCAACACTGCCTCACTTCCAAGTTGTGTTAGCTAGTGACCGGTCGTAGGGGCGGTACCTTCGTTATGTTGTGTTGGTGTTCGTGTTTCCTAGTGATTAAAGCGATGGACATGTTCGTGAGAAAATACCGTGGAAGGAGGGGACAGAAGCGAGGACATTAGTGCTTGTGAGTTTACTGTTTTGTCCCATTTA